>CM035141.1:93992334-94592334 GCA_020205605.1 Panax ginseng | reverse complement strand
TCGGAGGAGATTTTAAAAGAGGAGATTCAACAACGACCATGTGAAGACGTCATCGCCAAAGAACAACCGGGTTCTGGTGGAGGAGAAACGACCACCGGTCGTATGTTACAATTCAAGGAAAAAGGGACATATCACCAAACCGCCCACAGCAGTTTAAGGTATGCTATAATTATGGAAAAGAAGGACATATCGCTCGAGAGTGTATGGTAGCAAAACCAAGTCCAGAGGGGATGGTGACTCAAAGGATGTCTCGTAAAAGTCAAAGTCAATCGGTTCTCGGAAGAGCGTTTGTCGTGACCGTATCAAAATGCGAGGAACCCAACGAAGTTTAGCACGGGTTAGTTAATTATAAATTCTTTGCGAAGTTTATACCTTACTAGATACCGGTTCTACCTATCCTTTTATCTCTCTTGCTTGCGCTCAACGTTTAAACTTGACTCTGGAGAAATTAGACTTTGACCTATCTGTGGAGACTCCGTTAGGAGAAACTTTCATTACATCCGTTGTTTAGAAATCTTGCTTGATTCAGGTTGGCACTGTCACATTACCTGTTGACCTTATTTCTTTAAAGATACTTGCTTTTGATGTGATTTTGGGGATTGATTGGTTAACTACTCATCATGCCAAAATTGATTGCTTTCGTAAGGTTGTTAGTTTTCATATTCCTAAGCAACCTGATATTCGAACTCATGCAATCAAACCATTGAAGTCAAACACTTTCATATCAAGCCATGAAGTCATTCGTTTATTGAAAAATGGATGTCATGTTTTCTTAGCCCATGTCATGGACTTGAACAAAAGTACGTCAGATTTAAATGATATTTCTGTTGTTAGTGAATTTTCTGACGTATTTTCTGAAGAATTTCTTGGCCTACTTCCAGAGCGTGATATTGAATTTGTATCGACTTTGAATCCGGTACAAAACCCATTTCTAAAATCTCATATCGAATGGCTCCTATTGAACTTCAGGAGTTAAAAACCCAACTATAGAAGTTGATACCCGAGCCTTTATCTGGTGACTTCCTTTGTGGAAATGCACCGAAGCCAGACTCTCCGTAGGGGACGCCATATTCGTGTGGTAGTAAACTGATAGGTGTCATTGTGACGTGCTATCCAAGATTGGGATATGAGTCACAGTTGAGAGCAACCTAAGTTAGTAATCGAAATACGTAGTTTTTGGGCTTAGCTGGTTAGTATCGGAGATTCGTTGAAGGATATTCTCGAATTGCTACTCCATTAATGCAGCTGACTCGTAGAGATACAAAATTCGAATGGAGCAAGGAATGTGGGAAGAGCTTCGAAGAACTCAAGAGGAGACTCATTTCGCACATGTTCGACCATACCATCCTCGAAAAGCGAACGTGATACCGATGTGTTGAGTAGAAGATCGATACTGAAATCTGAGTAACGATATTGTCAAAGACTCATTTCGTATAACTTACAAATAATAAAGATGGAGATGAAAACTCTAGGTACCCATGTGATGATATACGAGTATAATCGACTTTAATCGATAAAGTTAAAGTTGTTCAAGCTACACACCGGAGCTGATGAATTTGAAGAAAGAGGTGCTAGAAGTTGTTATTTCAAAAGCGAGAATCGACGATGTGAGGAAAGCTCAAAACCTTTGATTTATTGGTTCATTTGAAATTCTCGATCGAATAGGAACTGTGTCCTATAGACTCGTTTTATCGCCAAGTATGTCGCGTGTTCATAACGTTTTTTTTTCACGTATCGATGTTACGTAAATATGTGGACGATTCGAACCATGCTATTGAGTTAGAACCGGACAAGATAACCGAAGACTTAACGTACGAGGAGGTACCTGTCAAGATCTTGGATAGGAAGGAGCATGTCCTACGCACAAAGGTTATACCACAAGTTAAGGTCTTGTGGAGGAACCATGCTATTGAAGAAATGAATTGGGAGTTGGAAACAGAAATGAAGAAATGAATTGGGAGTTGGAAACAGAAATGAAAGCGAGGTATCCTCATCTTTTCGAAACACCAGGTACATACGACAATTTCGAGGATGAAATTTCATAAGGAGGGGAGGTTGTAAGACCCCAAATTTTTTTTAATAAAATGAAATTTCCTCTATTTATTATTTTGAAATAGTAAGGGTTGATTTGATTAATGTGGTTAGTTATGGGTAAAATGCGCATATATTTCAAATAAGCAAGTGGTTATAAAATATTCATTATTATTTGGGAATATTCGTTTGGTCATGGAATATTCTATCGTTGGGAATATTAGATGCGACGGCAGCGAAATTGTGTGGGCCCCATAACGGAAAGCAATTGGATGAAAAAACACAAGAATAAGTTGTTTATAAATAATGGCGTAGTTGTTATCGTTAATACCGTTGGAATACCCGGTGGTTAAAACACAAGAATACGCGTTGTTGCAATAAATAGATACTGCAGATTGCACCAATTATTGATTCTTACGTAAAGAAGGCACTACTCAATAATTGTTACAAAGAATTATCGCTCAAAGATTTTATTTTATTGATTCAATAATTGTCTGCGTTGATTTTTATTTCAATAATTGTCACTACACAAGATTTTCCATTATCGAAGCAATAATTCATATTATCTGAATAATATTATTAGATAATATTATTGGCAATGTCTAGAAAGTTACATCTAAAGAGAGGTTTGGTCACCTAATTGCATACCAAGAAGGAGAAATTCTTATTGAAAGCCCCCTTCCTGAACTACCGTCATTGCTAATCTTGTGATTACGTAATATTATTTGTGAATAATTAATTATTGATTTATATGATGAGGAAAATATTGATTTTATGTGGATATAGATGAGAAAATTTTTAATGTGACAATTGTTGAAAATTAATATTTTATCTTTTTCCGATAAAATAATTCATTTAAATATATTATTATATTTTAATAATATAATAATGATGATATTTTTACTATGAATGTGGGATATATGAGTATATGTGGAGGAGGAGTATTTTTGTTACCAAAAATATTTAACACATGTTTTGTGTATCGGTGGACCCCATTTCTTGACTGAAATTTGATTATAGCATGTAAAATCGCCCGTTTATGAATTTCGGTTAATTTTTATTTGGAATTTGGAAAAACTTCCTTCTGCAAAGTTGTAGATAATGGAATTTCCTATAAAAAATCGCGAGATTCGAATTTTTTGGCAAAAGGGCTATTTATTGTGAATTATTGAATTTCTGAAGCTCCGAAATAATTGATTTTTGGAAGTTTAAAATATTTTAAATAATAAAAACGTTTTTTATACTTGGTTGGCATCATTAGCATGTGCAATATGGCTGATTTCAGATCTAAGAGTGCGCATAAAAAATTTGGTTATAAATATTAATATTATATTAAATTTTCTGCTTTGGTGTTCTAAGCATTTTCCTATAAATAGGGTGCTTAGGTTAGAATTGAAAATCACACCGTAAATCAAGTTTTCTCTCTATATTATCGAGCGTATTCTTGTGAGTATTTTGAGTATTGCTATACGGTGCAAGTTCAAGTCATAGCCTATATCCGGTGTTTCAACTAGAAGTATTGATCTTTCTAGGTAAGGGATATTATTTTTTTCGTAATGATATTATTTCTTCAATATCATTATGCTAAAATATTGATCTCAAGTTTTATCAAATTTGGAACTTTTGGTGTCTGAATTACTATTCACGATATCTGCACTATTCACGAATACTAAGACTATTCATCAAAAAATAAAAATTTTCCCTTTTCGTCTAAAATATCTATTGTGGATACTAGCTTTGATTGTATCCATGTTTTGATCATTCTTGAATTTTACACCACTATGATTATTTTTGAGGTATTTTTGGACATGGATAAAACAAAGTACGAATTCTTAATCCTTAATCCTTGTCATTTTGTTTCACTAGATTCGTTTCTTTAAAAATATTTTTCATCATCCTCAGTCCTAAATGATGATATTACGGAATATCTTTGGCCTGTAGTGCAAAGATGAATGATTTCTTGATGAATATCTTTGGCTCGTAGTCCAAAGATGAACAGGTGTTTAGATGAACATGACCGACTGATGAATATCCTTGGCTTGTAGTGCAAGGATGAATATATGATTCAAGATGTGCATTGATTGATGTTACAGGGATAAAATATCGACGATGAACTTTTAAATTCATATATAGAAGATAGTAGTTTGCATTCTCTACGTAACTCTTCTATGAATTGTTATTTCCGCTGCGAAGATTGATTTAAAACTGGTTGTCTATTGTATTCTATTAGATTTTTTCCTGTTGAAGACTAACGATAATTTGTTGTATATTATCTTAGTCATAATATTCTTTACTGGGCTAGTTGAGCTCACCCTTTTCCTTGTTGTTCAATTTTTCTTCTCAAGAGGCGAGAATGTAACGAGTACTAGTCGGGGTGTGGAATGATGGTTCTAGAGAGAGTTGTTTAGTAGTCCTCACCATTTTTGTAAAATAATGTATCAATAATTATAATGAGGATTTATTTGTATGTGGATATTGTCTAGATGGAAATATCTGTATTTAAACTCACAATTTATATGTTGTAATAATAAAGTTGTAGTTATTTCTGTACCATGTATTTGGCGACTCAGAATAGGTTGGTTGGATTGGACCTATTTTGGGGGCGTCACAGTTGGTCTTCTGTCTCACTGGATTAGTTTTCTTTAAAATATTTTTCATCATCCTCAGTCCTAAATGATGATACAAATGAATATCTTTGGCATGTAGTGCAAAGATGAATGATTACTCGATGAATATCTTTGGCCCGTAGTGCAAAAGATGAACAGTGTTGAGATGAACATGACCAATCGATGATACAAATGAATATCTTTGGCTGTAGTGCAAAGATGAATATTTGATTCAAGATGTATATTGATTGATGTTACAGGATAAAATATTGATGATGGACTTTTAAATCTTAGAAGATAGTAGAATTTCTTCTCTACTGACTCTTCTAATGGATTGTCAATTTTACCGCAGCTTGTTGATCTAAAACTTGTTGTCGATTATATTCTATCAGATTTATCCCTATTGAATACTAATGATAATTTTTTGTATATTATCTTAGTCATAATATTCTTTACTGGGCTAGTTGAGCTCACCCTTTTGTTCCATTTTTCTTCTCAGGAGGTGAGAACATAGCAGGAACTAGTCGGGGTACGGAGTGATGGTTCTAGAAAGTTATTTTAGCAGTCCTCACTATTTTTAAAATAGTGTATCAATAATTGTAATGAGGACTCCTTTTGAGTTTTTATACTCTCTATTTGTATTTAAACTCACAGTTTAATGAAGTTGTATTTGTTTCTGTACCATGTATTTGGCGACTCATAATTGGTGATGTATACCTATTTTGGGGGCGTCACAAAGGATGTATTTCTTGTCTACGGTGGGTCTGAATTGAAACTAGAAGGCTTCACAAACTCAAGTTTTTAAACGGACCAAGATAACAGTAAATCCGTTTCGGGGTATGTGTTTACCTTGAATGGTGGCGCAGTGAGTTGGAAAAGTTCCAAAACAAACAAGCGATTGTTGATTCAAATGATGTGATGCAGAGTACATAGCTGCAAGTGAAGCTGCAAAGGAAGCTGTTTGGATGAAGAAGTTCATTACCAAACTTGGTGTGGTTCCTAGCATTAGAGGACCAATACCTTTATTCTGTGACAACATTGGAGTACATTGTCTTGGCACAAGGAACCGTGTCTCATCGTAAATCCAAACACGTGTTCATGGCGGTTTCATTTGATCGGAGAGATCATTGAAAGAGGAGACGTCACCTCGAGCGTGTGGACTCTCAAGATAATATTGCAGATCCATTTACTAAAGCGTTAACACAACAGCAGTTTGATCGTCACTTAGAGAAGATGAGTATGAGATACCACGGCGATTGGCTTTAGTGCAAGTGGAAGATTGAAAGTAGTATGCATACAAGTTAATCATGTATGATGATAAAGCATATACTTTGTAATCAATCTTATTTATTTATTAATAAAAGAATTATTTATTAAAGGCATTTATTATCTATATGGTGCTGTTTTAACAATATGTGATAAACCCATAGTTTTAAGCAATGCTTTTAGAATCATGATGAGATCATGCTAATGAGATCTAAATTCTTAGATATCTTAAAACTAAAATTTTCCCAATCAATGGATTACTAAAAGGGATTAGTGAATGGGATAGATTGGTACGTGACGCTGTTTGCTCATTGGATGAGGATGATTGATCTCATGATCATTTGTGTGGAGACACTAAAGTAAGTATGTAGGTGCTTATTAGAGATTAAGTTCATCGAACATTGACTCGCTAAGGAATACCTAATGGAGTTTTACTTGTACGTCAATAGGAATTCTTGTAGTGATAGTAGACAAATGATCCTTAGACTTGAGATCATCATAAGATCTTATATATAATGAATTACACTTTTACTTATTCCTTAAGACTCTTAGAGTATATCAAAGGATATGTCTTGGGTGTAATAAGTTATATATGAAGATAATGAATGATCAATAAAAAATCTACCACTTCTAGTAAAAGAAGAGAAATGTCTATGTGATTCGATAAACGACAACCCATGAATTCTTGGCAAGGTGGAATGAACTTAGAAAGTAGTTTCTAATTTGCATTAATTAGAGTTGTGCATTTAGGAATCGAAATACATATAATTAAATAAAATAAGACTTGACAAAGAATTCCATGTCTTATATTTAATTGGGACATTGTATAGTAGGTATGATTGAATTGTACTAGTAACTATTAACTCAAAGGTTCTTTTATGATTAATGTTGAAATCTATATTATCTGGAAAGTCGTTGATCGCTAGGAAGGCTTATCCCTATTGTAGAATAAATATTATTTATTAAAATAAATTAATCGTTTAATTTATTTATTTAAATAAGATTAGAATTGTTCTAATTGATTTATTTACAATTAGGTTTAATATGGAGAACCTAAAGGGTCACACCATAAAAGGAAGAATAATTATTTAAGAAGTCAATGGCATAATCGTAATAATATATAAGTTATATTTAATTTAATCTAAGGTGATAGAATAAATTAAATAGCTTAATATTTATTATTTAATATTTTAGAAATATTAAATATAAATTAATAAGAGGAGTCTTATTATTATTATTATTATTATTTTAATTTCTAAAAGAGTTTGGGAATTAATTTAATATAAGTACTCTCATTTATTCCTAATCAATTGGGAGGGAAAATTAGTTAAAGGAGTTTAATTAATTATCCCTAATAAGATTAGTGGAGCCCATTTAATTAAAAAGAGTTTAATTAAATAAATAATACCTTATTTTAATTAAAATAGGTTACCCGATATCTTTATAAGAGGAGTTTATATCGATATCGATATACGTAATTCTTTTTTTTTGAGAAGACGCCTCTTTTCTACTGAGAGATAGGAAAAACTAGTGTTTGAGCCAATACACCCTTCTTCTTGAAAATTCTTCTTCCTTGGTGGATCACCTCTAGAGGCCATACACTTGGGTGGCTTACATTGATCAAAGGAAGGAATCTACCCGGAGATTCAAGGAGATCGCGGAGAAATAGGAGGTGAACTCGTACCTGAGGAAGCTCGTTTCTACAAGGGTATGATTTCATAATTTCTTATTCTTCGTTTAATTAATAATATGCATAAAGGATGATCCGTGTAATTGGTTTGTGAAAAATTTTAAAATCTGATTTTATTATGCTTCCGCTATTTTTGCAATTTGATTGCTACTTTGATTTTCACAAAACCTAACACCTCGGTGTCGTCGACGAGGTGCATCTGTAATAAATGTATTTAATATAGTACTTCAATAATCATTGTAATTAATGCGACTTGAGATATATTTAAATCCTAGTTAAGATAACTTACTCAAGGCTTGAAGAAGAGCCCATCGTGGCTACTCGCCTTTCTTGATCTTGGATCGCCCACCACCTCGCGCGACCTCCACCGCGCTATGTCAGCCATGAATATCCCACCGCAATAACAAAATTGGTAGATTACGAATATGTAAGGTTTAACAATATGTGGTAAGGACTAATATGAAAGCTAATTTTTAATTACGCACGCATCAAACCCATCGTAATCAACGATATATCATTCTCGGATTCAGATCTTCCTCATCCTCGGGCCGAGATCATCCAGTTTCGTCATCGTTATCATCCTCAACGACTACATAATCATTCATGTGTACGGTGATCTCGACATCTTTCTGTAATTGTGATCAAGAGGCAAGAATCTACGAGCAGTACCAAAGAAACTACATTTCCTCCCATGTCGAATTTGGTTGCCTTGTACATCCCCCATACACCTTTGGACATGACTGACTTCCGTGAGTTGACCAACCACTAACCATCCCAAGAGCCGGAAAGTCGGTGATAGTCTATAATGTATCGCTTTCATCATAAAATTCTCGTGATATCGATTTATCATACGTCCAACCCCTATCTCCCACAACATCTTTAGATCATCCACTAATCTGGTCGAAGGTACACATTAAGATCTTTGTAGGACTTTTATCCCCTGAATGAGTAAAGTCAAAACAAATACTGAGATCCCTTATGCACATTCTTGGGGTGGAAGATTATAAGCGACCATAATGATGGCTAAACCGAGTACGACATCGTCTAAAATTATTAAAAGGGCAAAAGCCATCAGTAGCCATGCCAAGCCTAACATTCCTAACTTCTTCCGCAAACTCGGGATAATTTACATTAAATCTCTTCCATTCATCTCTATCCGCTGGGTGAGTCAGCTGACCAGGCACGACATCCTTTGTTCGATGCCAACTCATATGTTGAGCCGTATAAGACGACATGAATAGTCGCTGAAGTCTCAACGCAAGTGGAAAGTATCGTAAGATTTTTATGGGAACATGTTTCTCCTTCCCCCCAAATTTTGTAACCTTGTAGCGCGATAAATTGCATATATCACACTGTCCCTTATCTCTGTCCTCCCCATAGTATAACATGCAATCCGCTCCCACAAGCATCGATTTTCGATACTTCTATATTTAACCCTCGACCATCTTCTTCACTTCGTAATAATTCGCGGGAAGAGTATGATCCTTGGGTAAGAATCGCCCAATTATAGCGAGCAAATCGTTGAAACCTCTCTCACTACGATGTGTGCTCATTCTTGAAGTGTAAAGAGCTTCATCCAACGCAGAAAACTTGGTGTTCGTGATCATTTTAGGATACAACGCGACCCCAGATTCAGATAAGCAACTTGTAAAAGGCAACAATCGTATCATTTGGCACTTGCTTCAGACCGCTTGAAGAAGGTTCATATTCATTGATCAATAGTAGTAGGGCCATAAGCATCAACCAACATCTCAACCGGATCATAGTTTTCGACGTATGAATCCGTGGAATTGGTTGTTCCACAATATTTTTAATCACTTGATTCCCCGTGATGAGTCCATAATGAAGACCCATCTACAAATCCACGAGAAAATAAGTCAAATTTAATCTCGTCGACTTTCTTCCAAATCGATTTTTACACTTGACACACGGCATCGTGATCTTCCCGCGCGGATCATCCGTATGTTCTAGTGCTTTGGTCAAGAAATCTAAAACCCCAATAAGATAAGTGAGACTAATCCCTCCCATCAATGGGTATCCTACTAAGACATCCAACTTGGATTTGGCGGAGACATTTTTAACTACACGTAAATGCATTAAGTTAATTTGGATATTCATGCGTGAATTAAATTTACCTAATATCTCTACGGAGATGGGGGTAAGGCTTTATCCCGTTATTGGATGTGTCTCATCACTAGTGCAAACACGTTGAGTCACGTTTCATGAGTTTCAAGAAAATTTTGCAAAGATTCTCCCATGGTCTCCAAGCACACGAAATAGACCAAGATAACTTAATCTAAGTATTCACTCGGAGAACATATAAAGATAATAAATGATTAATCCTCAAAATAACAAAAATGTACTGCTTCAGTATTTGCTTAGGCCTAAGTGAGAGACATAACATCCAATAACAATTCCCAAATCGGGGATTGTTCAACATTCACCCCTATTGAGTGTATGTCAAACGGGTTTCTAAGTTTCAAAGTATAAGTACATAGTTTATGAGAATTTATGTGGAATCTCTATTTGAAGTCTAAGAATCGGGCAAAAAAAAAGTGAAAGTAGTTCTGTTGTGTCTATATCGAATAATAAAGTTAATTCAATTCTTGCAAACATTCCTCATTTGTTCCATCATAACAGATGACAACATCCCGAAGGAGTTCCATTACGCTTATTGAACAAAGTTCAACAACTTATCGCACTACTTTGGATGTTGCCATCTCATTATATGAAACAAATGAGGAATGTCTATAGTAATTCAATTACCTTTATTATTGAGTATAGGACACAAACAGAACTCACGTTTTTTTTTTTAATTGTTAGAGGAACCTACTAGAGTACTATTTAGTCAAGAATCGTTATGTCCAAACACCGCATACAAGAAAGAGTACATATATGTAGGGAGAGTATTATTGCATTTATATATTAAAAATTGTGGCAAACTAAGCAAATGCTACTTAGTTTATTTTGTCAATGATAAAACTAAGTAAGTGGTACTTAGTTTATGAGAATTATTAATTATTTGGAATCTATAGAGACTACTGTTCGACATTCACTTCTAGCTATTCTTAGTTTATGAGAATTGTTAATTATTTTTAATGTTTTTTATTAAATTAAATTAATTTAATTTATTTTAAATTTAATTTAATTGTATTTAGATTATTTAAATTAAATTAAATTTATTTTATTTAATTATTTTTATTCAATTTTATTTTTTATTGAATTGTATTTTATTTATTAGATTAAATCAAAGTTTTTTTTATTTTATTCAAATTAATTTAATTTATTTTTTATTTTATTTTACTTTATTTTGCATTATATTATGTTATTTATTTTATTTTTAAAATTTATTTTATTTTATTTAATAAACTAAATTAAATTATATTTATTTTATTTTATTTTAGTAGTAAGAAACTAATTAAATGGTACTTAGTTTATGATTTATTAATATTGGGAAACTAATTACTAATACAATACATGCAAGTCATAATTTCATAATTACGATGTAATTTCATTATAAATTCAAATGTAAATAACAAATATATCAAGATTAAAAACAATTCTAAAATCAGTCACATTATGATAAGGAACCCAAATTTGATATCAATATTCTGCAATTTTCAAATTCCAAATAATATGCACTTAAATAATATGCAGTCCACAAACCCAAAATCAAAATTCCAATTCAGCAATATACAGTCCACAAATTCACAGCAACAACATATTATCCAAATTGGGTTAATCTCATATTCAAACTCAAATTAAACTAAACCTAAAACAAATTAAGCCACAAATTTCACAATTTGCAACAAATTAACCCTAAAAATCTAATACTGGCGGAAAACTAACCTTGAAATTGAATTAATGTGCAAACTAACCAGCTTGGTGGTGCTGGTGGTGGTTCAACCAAGAAGGTGTTGGTGGCGCTCATCGGTGGTGGAACCGATCGACGATGATGGTGGTGGTGGCGAGACGTGGTGGTGGTATGCGATGGCAAAGACGTGGTGGTGGTGGAATCGAAGGTGGTGGTGGTAGTGGCAGTACGTGGTGAAACCGGTGGTGGTGGCAGTACGTGGTGGAATCGGTGGTGGTGGCGGTGGCAATACGTGGTGGTTGTGGCAGTGATGGTGGCAGTACGTGGTGGTTGTGGCGGTGATGGTGGTGGTGGAGATGAGAGCAGTGAGACTGAGAGAGAAAGGCGTAAAGTGAGATCGAGAGAAATGAGAGTTCTAGATCTAGAGAAAGAGAGAAATTAATAAGAGCAAAGTGAGAGAAACGAGAGGGCCGGAGAAGACGTACCGATTAATAAGGTTTTAGGATTATTTTCGACGGACGATCGGTTGTAATTACTTTCGTCGTAATTAATGTATCTTCGACTGAATAGTCTGTGGAAATTAACACTATTCAGTCGAACATAAGGTTCGCGCTGGCGGGAACTTTGGCGCCAACGGAATATATATATTTTCGATTTAACAACCATAGTCGAAATTAAAAGCGCTTCGAATCGACTTATTTTTGACTGACTATTCCGTTGGAATAGTTATTATCTTCGAGGGAATGTGTCTGTCGACAGTAGATCCGTCGGAATTAGCCAATTTTCTTGTAGTGGTTGTCCTTAATGGTCATTTCAATAGGTTAGTTGTTAGCTAGTAGACTAGTAGTACAGGCTTGAGAAAGCTGAATTTGTGTTAGTTACACAATTTTCCCGCTCCATGTTGTTTGTATGTATCATGTATCTAGCTATAGGTTAGTCTTGAGTAGTATAAATGTATAATGTATCTATAGGTTAGTCTTAAGAATATCATAGTTGATTGAAATTTTCTCTTCTCAGTTAGTGCAACTTAATTATCAAAAAAATCAACGTAATAATTCGCAATATATATATATATATATATATATATATATATATATATATCATTTTTCAATAATATATAAATTTGGTACTTTGTGTCCATTCAAGTGTCAACAGTCTGCTGGGAAAAAAATAAGAAGGATCGAAGAATTCATGGCAAATCTAATTTCTTCCTCTTCCTTGTTTTTGCTTGGTTTTTTCCTTTACATGTTCGCTTTCTCAAGCTGTATTGAGGAGGACTATTTATCGACTGAGCAAAATCTAGTAAGTCTGATCGACCTTTTTAGATTTTTGGTATATACATATATATATATATATATATATATATATATATATATATATATATATATATGAATTATGTTTCCTCAAAGTTTTTAATTGGAATTTTATTTTTGAACTTATGAGTTTGCCATAATTGTTTGCACACACGTGTTGTGATCTTTTTTTTTGGTTGCTAATTTGGCACACACTCCACCACACACTTTTCTCGGCCACCTCCAAGGATTAAACTCAACTTCATGGTTAATATGAGTTGAGTCATACCACTCGGGCAAAGGGGTGTCTGGTGTGACCATTAAATAGCCTAAATAAATGGCTAAAATTAGGGTGAGTAAGGGAAATAATGTTATAAAAATAATTATGTCGTCAGAGTAAATATATTTTTAACAACATTTTTACACTTGTTTTAACATATTTTAGACTTCCAACGACACTTGTTACTCTGATCGCATAATTATTGCAATTTCATTATCAGTGATTTTTTTTGTATATTGTTTTCCGGTGAAAATTCATTTCAGATTAATTTGATCCGGCTTACAAATAAATTTTAAGTATTTCATGTGTTAATTGCATATTGATCCATGCAGGAATTAGTTACTTGGTGTGTGGCCAAGGAGTCGATTCCTGATAATAAACTGATGGAATTCGTATCGATTAGCTGTGCACGACTGGATTCTAGTGAAATAAACATGGGTGGATCATGTTATGAGCCTAATACTTGGCCATATCATGCTTCTTATGCTCTTGATCTCTTTTATAAGATTATTGGTCAGTGCAACTCTGACGTCGGCACCCTGACTACCACCAATCCATGTAAGTTTTTCTTCTCTATATACTTATCGCAGCTTGTTAGTTGTTGTTGTCACCGGTGTTTTAAAAGTTCACGTCCAGGTTCGCTTAATCCCCATATAGAGACGCTAGGCGAGTCTTTTACTGTCTTGATTTAATTGGGAGGCAAAATTAGGCAGTAAAAATTATATCGACTATATGCATGTTTTGTATATTATGACAAGTATATATAATAAATACGTCTACTCGGCTCAGCCTAGCTACATGTCTGCCTAACGATTTTTAGAACGGTGGTTGTCACATTTAAGTACAATTAGTTGTACTTGTTGCAATTAAATATTCAACCATTGCAACAAGCTAGCAACTAGTTATACATTTACTATAGTCATGTTTTTTTTAATTTATAGTCTCTGTGTATATACTAATACTATTTTGTCTAAACTGTTTATTTTTTGTTTGATGCAGCTTATAGTAGTTGTAAATACCCATGAAGACCCCCATGGCTCCCATTTGTTAGTTGGAAAAGTTAAGGAAGAGTTGTCTATTATGTTATATTTTTAATAGCTGAGAGTATCAACTGCTACAATAACAGTACTTTTGTATGGTTGGAATTATTATATATTTACTATTATGAGGTGGGAAATAAATTTTGAGAAATTTGGTTTAGAAGGGTGATTCATGTTCTTTTAAGCTCCAATTTGAAGATGCTGTACAAGAATAATTAATAAAAATCTCATAATTAAATTAGAATATTAATAAATCATATCAATGCTGATAAATTAACATAATCAATCAAGACAAAGAAAAAAAATTAACATGAAAAAAGAAATAAAATCACATGCATAATGTGAAAATCACATTTTAATATTGAAAAGGTCGTAATCAAATTTGATATTTATTTTTAGGTAAGTAAGCTTAGCTAAAATGTTAACAAGCTTTCCATTTTTATTTTGACACGAGCATCAACAAAGAAAATGAACTATTAATTAACTTATCAATGGATAGAAACTTTTGAATAAACAGTCGAAAAGTTGGACATGCTTGCATGAAGATATTAAAATTTAGTTATTTCGGCTATTTTTTGTGAGTTATTAGTGATTACTTTTTAAGATAGATTGTAAGTATTTTTGGAAGTGTGGAAGATTGTGATATATATATATATATATATATATATATTAACGTTATTCAGGATTTGGTTTTAATCTCGGTATTACATTAAAGGTAGTTTAGAACTTAGAAATATCCACAATTTCTTAAAATTTCACAAAAATAAGTGAAGTAAAAATAGACAAGTAATTTTGGACATAAGAATACCATTTTAAGTTTTAGGTAAATGAACTTAACTAATTAATATGACATAGAGTAATGTTATGTATTGTTAGCGTGAAGTGAATTTCATGATAAGTTCACTTCATGTTCAATATAATACTAACACACAAGCGATAGAGTATTCTCTCTGCCTGCGTATCAACATTGTATTGGGCATGAAGTGAATTTATGATGAAATTCACTTCATGCTAACTACTTCCTATATTGTGACCTTGTTCCAAAACCACCTTGCGATACGTGTCTTGAATATATGTACAAATCATGAGTCATTTTTCTTATGTTTGATATGCATCGAGTAAATAAGTCAATGAAAAATAATATTGTCTCCATCTCTATTTAAATAACATTTTAGAGCTTCTACTATATCTCTAAATATATGGCGTTTTAGAAATTTTAGAATAATTAGTCATTATTTTACCTAAACTATCCTTATTAATTGTGTACCAATTTTTACTCTCTTTATCCAACCTTCTAATTACTCCAACCGTATTTAGTTTTCACTCCCTACTTTTTTTTATCCTCTTTTCTCTCTATTTCACTCCCTACTTTTTCTCTCTTCTTTTTTCTGTCTCTATTTCACAGTTTCATCTCTCTATTTCATCAATTTGACTTTATTTTTTATTCTCAAAAAAATTTATGGGTACACAGTAAAATTTCAATATCTTTATAGAATTTTTGTTATGCTACCATGGATTACGTTCAAAACATGGTACTGAAATAGCTTTCAAAATGTCAGAAAATGAGAGAAGGAAAGAGTTTTAAATAGGTGAAAAGTCAAGTTATTTTATGCATTGAGAGAGAGAGAGAGAGAGAGTGTAGACTTTTAGGTGAAATAAATGAGTTTTTTTTTTATAAAAAAATATAGATAAACGTGTTAGGGGCAATTTAGACAATTAAAATATTTTCAATTATTTTTTTAATAAGTGTGCAAAGACTACAAACGTCATTTAAGAATTCCATTGCAAATACAACTTCTTCCTTGTGTTTTCTTATGGTTCTCCTGTGCATGTTTGCTGTGAAGACACTTTATGGACATGGCAAAAATAATCCTCCTGTCCTTTTTAGTCTTTTGGCGAATAAATAAATCACATGAAATATAACTGTTAACGCCAGGATCTTCTGCCATGTCCCAATCACGTAATACGCCCTGATCCTGCACAATAAACACGATAAACACCACAAGCTTGACGGCCGGACCGCCGGGGGATAGCTCAGGCATGAGAGTCAGTATACGTGTTCATAAGATTAACAATGGAGGAATGTAATGTCTAGTGTATTGAGAGAGAGATCGATATTCTCAGTTGTGTGTGTGTATATGAATGTAAAACGTACCTGTTTTACAAAGACTTTCTTGCTATAATACAAGACTCGGTTCCTTGTGCCATCGACCTCCCCGACCCTACCCACTCGCAGTAGCTTTCCATTAATCTCACCCCTTTGTCCACCAATTGAACCATCGTCCAATCCTCATTAATGCCATGTAAGATATCAGTCGGCCATATCTTTGTCATAATCACTGGTCAAAGATGTAGATATTTAAATATCTGATGGATCGACCCACTGATTTGGTCTGATATTAGAAGGACTTAGCAAAGATAATAAAGTGACTAGGCCCAATAATGTCAACACCCAATAGTGAAGACCCAATGGACTAACTGAATAAGTAGGCCCAATCCATTGCCCAATAGAGAAATATCACGACCAACATTGCCTCCTAGTTTTTATTAAACGGGGAGGTTTAATAGAAACTATAAATGGCATCGGTTCAGGACAAAAGGATTTATAATAAGACCAATAAAGGCCTAAAATATAGCTTACCGAGGCCCATCTGATGAACATCAAATATCAACATAAATTAAGATTGAAGTCCATTTAAAGAGCCGCATTTCCCAAATTAACATATAACAACAAATATTTCACCGCCTCCCGATCAATTCAGACCTTCGCCACAAAAACCATCCTAATCTGAATCCAGGCCCGAAGCTGTGGTGACACCGATTATCATCGGTTCGACAATAATTCCATCATGGAACTGATGGGTGAAGGAGTGAAATACCAGACTAAAGGAACTTGAGATTTGACCATCAATCTGAACTGATCGATTAATATCGGTCATCTACAAGTAAACACTGTCTTCGTGTGTTTCCGTCCCAAATACAAAGAAGCTGAAAAGGATACCGAAGAGAATGCCGAAGAGAATACCGAAGATAATGCCGAAGATAATACCAAAGATAATACCGAAGAGAATGCCGAAGAGAATGCCGAAGATAATACCGAAGAGAATGTCGAAGAGAATACCGAAGATAATGCCGAAGATAATACCGAAGATAATACCGAAGAGAATGCCGAAGATAATACCGAAGAGAATGCCGAAGATAATGCCGCTCGAAGGGAGAAAGCCATTCTGAAGTCTGTGTTTGGCAAAAGGAAAGAAGCAACCTTGACATTGTTCTTCTCAACAATGAATGCCTCCGGAAGGATATCGACAAGGTCAAAGAAGAACTGAAAACGACCAAGGCCACTCATCGGGTCATCACTGATATAAATGTCGATCTGTCAAGCTAAAGGATCAAAGCATCTGGTACATCGTCAGAAACTCAAAGAAGAGCTCAAAGAGCTTCGGGCCCTTAAGAATTTGAGTCCGCCACTGACCGAAGACTTTCGTAAGGATATCCGTGGTAGAATCTGAGAAAATCCATGAATTTGAACAATAAGATCGTCCATATGTATGCGAAAGGATATGAAATCTGCCGAAGTAAAGGCAAGAAAAAGCTCGGGCCAAGGTAGATCCATCTCTTCTAGACTCTTTAGATGGTGACGATGACCTCTCCTTATCTTTAGCTGTAGAACTTTTTGTGAAAATTCTAACTTTATGTGAACAGTTAATATTTAATGAAATATCAACTTCATGCCTTATTACTTCTGTGTGAACATTTCTTGTCAATAATTCAGTATCAATTAATCTGTATGAACTTAACTTAAGACATGAACTAGATAAGGCGTATAACAGTTAATTTATGAAATGAAGTGAACTGAATTTAATGGATAGAATTTAATGAACAGTATTGAATGAACTGAACTCAACACTTGAACAAAATAAAGTAATGTATACTTATCGTTTCCGAAGTGTGAGATCGGTCATGTGTAAGGTGAATTCGGCTGATCCTCCTTGCACCATCAAAATCTTGCTTACCACTCGGGATAGAACAAGTATATAAGGACATTTGTTTACCACTCGGGGTGAAACAATTATATAAGGACCAAGATATAAGAACCAAGATATAAGGATCAAGATATAAGGATCAAGATATAAGGATCAATTGTGACCATTGACTTACCACCCTTGGTAAAATCAATATAGGGACATAGGATTTGTCTACCACGCTGGGCAACAAATAAATGGGCTACCATCGAATGGCCAGCGAGTCCTACCATACCTCCTTACACCATTGTGACCTTAGGACAAATAGGACCAGGATCAATAGTGACCATTGACTTACCACCCTTGGTAAAATCAATATAGGATCATAAGGAACTTTGTCTACCACTCGGGATAGAATAACAAATGGGCTGCCATCGAATGGCCAGCGAGTCCTACCATACCTCCTTACACCATCGTGACCTTAGGACAAATAGGACCAGGATCAATAGTGACCATTGACTTACCACCCTTGATAAAATTAATATAGGATCATAAGGACCTTTGTCTACCACTCGGGGTAAAACAACAAATGGGCTGCCATCGAATGGCCATCGAGTCCTACCATACTTCCTTACACCATCGTGACCTTAGGACAAATAGGACCAGGATCAATTGTGAAAAAGTGAATGTGGATGAGCCACCGAAGTCTTCTGTCTTTGAATCCCGCTTTTTTTCAAGAATATCATTCTTTGAAGTGCTTTGTAGGTCAACAACTTCGGGCCAAATAATCGCCACAAATGTCTTTGTGAACTTCCCGAAGAACATACTCTGCTTCGGATGGAGCCAAATGTTTGAGCAATGATGACGAAAAAGGTCTTTCGATAAAGATTCTCATCAATGAGAGCAAAATTGACACTCTTGTATTTGGACTACTTTGACTGACATCGATCCGAGGGAAAGGATTAAATGCGCCATCAAAGTTATAAGCATCTCGTAGTGGTCAACCGATAATGCATCAAGAATGGAATTATTATTGTGATCGACCCTTGATAGTCTCTTTGCATCGATGATTTAAAACAGAATATCCATCTGCATACAATGTCCACGAGCTCTGCTTTTCAAGAAATCTTTGAACGGCTTTGTTCCGGACTCCTCACCGCTTTCCATCTCGGAATCGCAACTTTAGATGGATTTAAAGACAAGTGCCTTACAGTGGTGTGTCCTCAATGGACTCTCGGAGTGTGATTTACGGATCTACTTTGGTGAAACTTTCATCCTTTGTGGTGAGGATACTCAAGGCGAGAATGCCTTATTTGTATTCGAGGTGCATACTCCTGGATCGAGTTCTTCGTCTGCTGCGACCATAATCCCTGAAACTGATAGGGCGGAATACCCTTCTTCGATCAATCAGGAAAATGGTTGTTGGGTCTTCATCTACTCTGCTTCGACAATAATCCCGAAGACCAATAGGGCGGAGTACCCTCTTCGGTCAATCAAGAAAATGGCTGTTGGGTCTTCATCTACTCTGCTTCGACCATAATCCCGAAGACCAATAGGGCGAAGTACCCTCTTCGGATGCTCAAGAATATGGTTCTTTGGTCATGAGGATCACCTGGAGACATGTCCTCAAAGTGTATAGACTGCTTTCCAACTCATGGTTGTCCATCTTTAGGCGTACCACATCTTTCAGACTGGACATAATTGAATGATTTGTTCCTCAGCTTTGCAATCCAAAGAATCTGCACAACTATATCCTTGCTCTGCTCAGCTACATCCTCGCTCCGCACAGCTACATCCTCGCTCCACTCCAAGAGAACCTCCAAAGCTCTATCTGCTTCGTCCACCATCTTCATCAGCCTGACCACTTCGGTGCCGAGTTCTAGGCGGGGTGCCTTTTACTTGCCTTCGGCCATGATCATGCTCTTTGTCAGCAGCAAAGACCAACTATCTTCGGGCTTCGTCGTGGGATCTCGAACGAGAACCCCCTGATTTGTGCCATAACTTTCGATGTAGAACAACTGGAAATATTGTGATTGATAACTCAAGAACACTAGAAAAGCCCTCCTTCTAGCGCCAATGTTAACGCCAGGATCTTCTGCCACGTCCCAATCACGTAAGACGCCCTGATCCTGCACAGTAAACACGATAAACACCACAAGCTTGGCGGTGGGACCATAGAGGGATAGCTTTCGAGCGTGAGAGTCGATATCGTGTTCATAAGATTAACAATGGAGGAATGTAATGTCTAGTGTATTGAGAGAGAGATCGATATTCTCGGTTTGTGTGTGTGTATATGAATGTAAAACGACTGCTTTTACAAAGACTTTTTCTTTATAATACAAGACTTTGCCTTGTGCTAATCGACCCTCCTGACCCTACCCACTGCAGGTAGCTTTCTTGTTAATCACATCCCCTCTGTCCACCGCTGACCGACTGTCCAATCCTCATTAATGTCATGTAAGATATCAGTCGGCCATATCTTTGTCATCATAACTGGTCAAAGATGTAGATATTTAAATATCTGATGGGTCGACCCACTGATTTGGTCTGATATTAGAAGGACTTAGCAAAGATAATAAAGTGACTAGGTCCAATAATGTCAATACTCAATAGTGAAGACCCAATGAACTAACTGAATAAATAGGCTCAATCCATTCAGCTCAATAGGAAAAATATCACGACCTAACAATAACGAAAAACAAGATATATACAACCATCATTACTATGAAAATTACATCCTCTAGAATAAATTACTACTACTACATAAAAACAATAAATATCACTAAATTACATGCAATAAAAACAATATTGAATATAACAATAAATTACAAACAAAGTGATACAATTGGTAATCTTCTACCATCATTAAAAACAAGATGGATTGCAAGTGGACAAATTCGAGTGAAAATATCACTTAATTCTCTTTACATATCAGGAAAAAATCACTATAATATTATCATAATCTTTCTGGATACCAAAATAAATATTGAATATTAATGAGAGTCCGTATGTGAAAGTTGTGCAAGTACTATTTAATCACAATCAGAGTGGATAATATTTCTCCAAGTCAATTATCAATTGAAAAAAAAAAAGAAAAGAAAAGAAGTTCCATTCCATGGCAAAAATGAAAAACTCATCCTTGTACTCTATTTTTGTCCTCTTTTATTTGTTTGCTTGTTCTATCTGTGAAAATTCTGTATGAACTGGACAGAAGAAGGGTATTGTAAGTTCATACTTTTCCCTTCTATTTTAATTTGTTTTTCCTTTTTTTCTCTATATATCACTCTTATTTTTTTTAATATAATTCTTATCGAGTCATTTAACTTATCATTATACAATTTTATTTTTTACATATTAACAAAAGTAGTACATTTAGGTTATGTTTATTTGCAAAAATT
Organism: Panax ginseng; assembly: GCA_020205605.1. Taxonomy (NCBI): domain Eukaryota; kingdom Viridiplantae; phylum Streptophyta; class Magnoliopsida; order Apiales; family Araliaceae; genus Panax; species Panax ginseng. The sequence continues at coordinate 94,570,952 of CM035141.1, read as the reverse complement.
ATAATCCCAAGAGTATATTCTCATTAATTATAATTACAAGACTACTAATCCTAAGATTAAATAATCCAAATTATATGTTGTTTAGAATGAGATTATTTATGAGATAACTTAAAATAATTTCATGCTTTGTTTGTTTTGTGTTATATCATGTTTCTTTTCTTTGTGCTTGGGGGCGAAACTGAAACGCTATTGAATTTGATGATGCATATATAAATGCAATGCAGATACCGGCTCTCACTTGGTGTGTGGCTAAGAAAACAACAACAAATAGTGCACTTCAGGTATTTATAGACTTTTGTTGCGGACAGTTGGATTGCGCCGCTATACGTCCCGGTGGCATGTGTTTTCAACCAAACAATCTAAGGGGCCATGGATCTTGGGTTATTGATCTTTATTATAGGACCAATAATAATTGTCCGAATATTGGCATGCTGGTTTATGAAGATCCTTGTAAGTCTCTCTATCACTATATATATGTTGGTTTACTAACGCTTTGTTTCTGAGTTTAAAATGGACAGAAAAGAAAAGAAATGGACGGAAAATTTAAGTTTTCTTTCCAATTCTTATGTTTCTAAGTTTTTTAATAAACAGAAAAGAAAAGAAATGAATAGAAAACTTGGCCACTTTTTCTGCCAAAGTTTTCGGTCTAAAATTGGCCTGATTTGGACGGAAAAGAAATTGGAATAAGTAATATTTTTATAATTCCCATATTATCCTCAACTTTTAATATAATAAATTTTAAATTACAACTCATGTCCTCAATTTTAAATTTTCTATTATTTTCATTAAAAACTCGTAAACAACATAAAGGAAAACTTGAGTTTTATTCTTTTTCTTTTTCTTTTACATTTCAAAACTCGAAGCAGAGAGTGTAAGTGTCTGTAATTTGATGTAGCAGTAGCAGGCGGTGTGATGTGGTGCGGTGCGGTGAGATGAAATATTTTTAAATTTAATTTTTTTGACAAAATTTATTTATTAATTTTTTTTAAAATACTGTTTTGTTACAAAATTATAAAAGTGCATGCTTTTGAATAACTAAAAGACAAAAATACATAAATGTGTGGTATCAAATTTAAATTTTCTTCAAGCATTAATAAAGGACAAATTTTGTACATATATTTTGAGCATAAAGTGCTTCTGCATGCCAAAGTCTAAAATGTGTAATATAATTACTATTTACACCTTACTTACCTTTATATTTATATATTTACAAGGGAAATATTAGAACTCTATATTTTTTGATAATGCCAATGAGTGTAAATGTGTAACTATTAATGCATGCATATGGTAGGTTGATGCATGTGTGAAAAACAAATGTACATAGTATATAATCGATATATTATTAATAAAAAAGGTTTTTTATAATCATTATTTAAAAAAAAGGTGACTGATATTGTCATATTAATAAATACTCCCCCGGTTTCGTTTTATTTGACGTTATACAGCAAATTTTTAATTTTAAAATATCTGATGTTTTAAGATTTCTAGGAGAAACAATTAAAATTTTTCCAAAATACCCTTAAGATTAAGAAAAAATCTAGGGGGACCGGCTATTTCCGACCGGGGTAGTGACCGGTCGAATTTTTTTTTTTTGCTTTTGACTACAAAATAATTAATGTGATTTATTGGGCCGAAAATTTTTACAAAATCACGTTGATTTAGGTGTCATTTGGATACACGTAAAAAAATATGGTTGTACAGACTATATAACCCTCGTTTGTTACGTGTATCCAAAAGACACCTAAATCAATGATTTTGTAAAAATTCGGGCCCAATAAATCACATTAATTATTTTGTAATCAAAAAAAAAAAAAAAAGCCGATCACTTCACGGTTGAAATAATGGTCCCCGTAGAAGGACTAAGATTAATAGTCCACAATTTTCAATACTCTTTCTCTTTCCTCCATATATATCCCCTGCAATTACTTATTCTTTTTCTCTTCTTTTCTTTTCTTCTTCATCTCTTCCTTCAGATCGACTCTTTTACCATCATCCAGGAGTTTTTGTATTTTTAATTACCATCGATAAGGAGTTTGAATTCATGGTGGAAGTAATTTTTTTACAAGAACTTATCTAAAACCTAAAAAAAAAAGAAAAAAAATTGTGGTCATTTTACATTCAATCTTTTGGCACCAGGATTTTATAAGAACTTATCTAAAATGGTAAGGAGAAAAAGAAAAAAAAAACCTCATATAGAAACTTTGAACTTTTAGATGAGAGAGTTTTAGGCTGTGAGTAGAAAAAAAAAAAAGAGGAGAGAGATGACGTAAATAGAGGGAAGGGAGAGAAAATTTAGCTATATTGTGATATAAGATGAGGAGAGAGAAAGTAAAGATAGACAGAGCGAAAGAAGATGAGCAGACATGGAGAAGAGCAAAGGTGTTATAGTTAATAGTAATGACTTATTGATTACAAAAAACAAAAACAAAAAGGGCAATTTAGTAATTTGAATTTAATTTTACACTTACCAATATAATATCATTACTTTCCTTAATTACTGTGCATTGGTCTCTAACGACAGATAAAACGAAACCGAAGGAGTATCTATTAAACTGTTGAGATTCGTAAAAATAATCGTACAAGTACGGTTAAATATGGATTTATATTGACAACATTGTTTTACTCTAGAAATATCAATCGACATGTACTGTTTCATTAACTGAGGGAAAATTTTTTTAGTAATAGACATATATATATATATATATAATTTTGTATAACTGAATTTCTGATTTTGTACTGATGGGTGCAGCTTATGGGAATTGCCTTTATATTTAACTACATTGCCGATGAGGGGTGAAAATGCAAGGGCAAGGTTATATAATTCCTTCTTATCAATAAGGTGGTATGGTTCAAGGGTAACAAATGTACTTGTTCTGCAGAAAACTGAGAATTAAATAAAAGAGTTTGTTTGTTATGTAATCATTTTAATATGCTGCAAATATTTACTATTCAATTAATAATACTTTTATTTGGGGTTGGTAGGCTTTGACATACATACTGTTGATTAATTGAAACAAATATAATCCTTAGAAATAAGTACAATATGAAGAGTTCATAGTTCAACAATGAGCAGCTAATTAGTGCAAAGAGTGATCAATTTATCATACAGTGATACAGAGAATTATTAAAGGAACATAATTACTACTCTCCGTCTCATAGCATAAGTTGAATATTGACTTTTTGAAGTTAATTTATGACATTTAATTTTAATTTAAAATGGATTAATTTATTTGATTTTAATCATCATAACTATGAATATTTTAATATATTTAAAAGGTATTACTATTTGCATGATTCATTATTTCCAAGTTTAATTGAAACACATTAGATTTGAATTTTAAAATATTTTAAATGGGCAATATAAAATCAATAATATATTTTAGAAAAGCTAGAGCAGTTACCAAATAATAAAATGTTCTTCTCAGTCCTATATATTTAGGCCTTGTAACTCTTTTAGTTTCTCTAGTTAATGATCTTTTTAGGATCCAGTTAGAGTGAAGTTGGTATTAATTTTACCCTCGTAAGTTCTATACTAACTTTTTATTAGAAAATGTTGCATTGTTTTCTTGAAACTTGAAAAGTTTTACTTGCAATGCTGATTTTGGTTTTGTACAAGGGAATATTAATTATCTATCCAACAAGATCCTTTAAAACTTATAAAATTATAATAAGTGGCGAAGTCAGGATTTTTATTAAGTGGGGTTAAAATATTATGATGCTATAAATAATTTGGCGGAGGCTGCCCCCGAGTTAATTTTTTAGATAATTTTATGCTTTTTGACCGATTATATATGTAAAACATATATTTAATTACAATATTGTTAATATAACAAGTAATAACATTATATATATATATATATAATGAAAACAATAAATTACATTAATGAAAACAAGATACAATAAATTACAAACAAGAAAAGATATAACGTCCAATAAATTACATGAAAGTGATACAATGGGTACTTATGTAATCTTCTACCATCATTAAAAACAAGATGGACTGCAAATGGACAAATTTGAGTGAAAATATCACTAATTCTCTTTCATAACAAGGAAAAATCACTAGAGAATTGATATTTTCATAAATAAATTTAATAGTTTCATAAACTACTCATATGAATAGTAAATAAGGGTAGTGTTTGATAAAAATTGAATGAATCTGAAAAGCTGAATTTGAATAAAAAAAATTATTTGATAATTGACATATATGAAACATCAAAATAACATATATTTATTATTTTCTCTCTCTAAAAAAATTCATAATTGTTGTAAATTTATTTAATATTATTTAATATAATAGTTAATATTGTATAAAAAAAACTTCATTCAGCCCTCATTCAGTCCATTTAGCAAAAAAAATGACATTAAACTATTGAGACGATTCTTTTTCCAAAGCAAATGCACTGAATGACTGACCGATTCAGCAAGTCCTAAACAACCAGCCCCTAAGTGAGGTTCACCTCATGTGAGGGAGGACCTTGTGGAATTATCAATTTTTTTTATAAAAATATCAATTCTCAAATCACTATAATATTATCATAATCTTTCTGGATACCAAAATATAATATAGAGTATTAATGAGATTCCTTATGTAAAAATTGTGAAAGTACTATTTAATCCCAATCAGAGTGAGATAATATTTCTTCAAGTCAATTATCAACTGAAAAAGAAAAGAAAAGAAAAGAAAAGAAGTTCCATGGCAATGAAAAACTCATCCTTGTGCTCTATTTTTGTCCTCGTTTGTTTGTTTGCTTGCTCTACCTGTGAAAATTCTGTATGGACTGGGCAAAAGAGGGGTGTAAGTTCATAATTTCCCCTTCTATTTCTAGTTTTTCCTTTTTTCTCTATATATCACTCCTATTATTTTTTAATGTAATTCTTATCGGGTCATTTAACTTTTCATCTAATTTTATTATGTACATATTAACAAAAGTAGTACATTTACGTCATGTTTATTTGTAAGAATTATAATCCCAAGAGTATATTCTCATGGATTATAATCCCAAAACTACTAATATTCATAGATAGTCCTAATTATATGTTTACATCATGTTAATGAATACGATGCAGATACCGGCTCCCACTTGGTGTGTGGCTAAGTTTCTGATGACAGAATCTTGCACTTCGTGCATTTTAGACTTTTGTTGCTCCCAATTGGATTGCGCCGCTATACGGCCCGGTGGCATGTGTTACGAACCAAACAATCTAAGAGGCCATGGATCTTGGGCTCTTGATCTTTATTATAGGACTAACAAGAATTGCTTTCCGAATATTGGCATGCTGGTTTATAGAGATCCTTGTAAGTCTCGATCAATCTCTATATGTATTTTTTTACTCTTGACAATATCAATCGACATGTACTGTTCATTAACTAAGGGAAAAAAAAACTAGTAATAGACATATATATATAATTTTGTATAACTGAATTTATGATTTTGTATTGATGGATGCAGCTTATGGGGACTGCCTTTATATTTAACTACATTGCCAATGAGGGGTGAAAATGCAAGGGCAAGGATAATTCCTTCCTACCAATAAGGTGATATGGTTCAAGGGGAACAAATGTACCTGCATGCATGCAGCATGTTCCGCAGAAAACTGGGAATTAAATAAAAGAATTTGTTTGTTATATAATCATTTTAATCTCTGGTGCAAATATTTATTTGTTTGTTTGGGGTTGGAAGGCTTTGACATACATACTGTTGATTAATTGAAACAAATATAATCCTTGAAAATAAGTACAATAGTTCAACAATGAGCAGCTAATTAATGCAAAGAGTGATCAATTTATCATACAGTGATACAGAGAATTATTAAATATATGTGTAGGACTATAAATATATAAAGGAACTTGTGTAAAATAAATTCTAACATCATTATAGTGATATAGTGAGAAAATTACCACTCCCTCTTTCCGTCTCATAACATAAGATGCGACTTTTTGAAGTTAATTTAATTACGACATTTAATTTTAATTAGATTAATTTATTCGACTTTAATCATCATAACTATAAATATTTTAATATATTTAAAAGGTATATATTACTATTTGCATGATTTATTATTTCTAAGTTTAATCGAAACACATTAGATTTGAATTTAATTTTAAAATATTTTAAATGGGCAATATAAAATTAATAATATATTTTAAAAAAGCTAGAGCAGTTACCAAATAATAAATTAATGGTACCTTCTCAGTCCTATATATTTAGGCCTTGTAACTCTTTTAGTTTTTCTGGTTAATGATTTTTTCAGGATCCAGTTAGGGTAAAGTTAATTGGTACTAATTTTACCATAGTAAATTCTATAATTTTTTATTGTATGGGTTATAAAAAATGTTACATTGATAAGTTATATAATTTTTTATTGCATTTGTTAATGCAATATTTTCTATAATCTATGCATGCAATAAAAAATTATATTAACTTAAAAGTTATATTTACTTGTGAGGTGAAATTCAAAACAAACAAAAAAAAAATGCAAATAGATATCAAAGCCAGGTTTCTTTCTAAGAAGGGAATTCTCCAAATTCCTCTCAACCATCAAAACATATTTTCAATTGTTTACATATTTATTACTAACATCTCTACTCATCGGCGACCATTTCACTCTTAAACCAACTCTTTAACCGGGGCCTTGCCTTCTATTGGTTAGTTGACTTCATTTTTTAATTTTATATATATATATATATATATATATATATATAACTAATAAAATATAAATAATTTTGAATTTCCCGTGTTGTATTTTTTATACAAAATAATATATTACAAAGTTAAATAAAATAAATATATTCATATATTATTTGGTGATGTACCATTAAAAGAATTTAATGTATAAATTGAATGAGTTATAATTAATATATTAATGGAGATTTTGTAACTGCTAAAATATATTAATACCTATTAAAGAGATATTACCGTTGCATGTTTAATACAATTACCGTTGCCTTCTATTGCTATATAAAAGAAGAGGAAAGGCATCATATATAGGATATAATCTTTAGCAGATTATTTGCTTACTCACATATATATCTTTTGTTAAGCAGTAAAAGTGTGAAGAGATAGACTTGTTTCTCAAATATAGTATATATATATAATATATATATATATATTAGTTGTACTACTGTACTTCATTGCTGGTAACTTATATATATATATATATATATATATATATATATATATATATATATATATATATATGGTATAATTTTGAGTTTGAGTAAGAAAAAAATTAAAAGTTATTCCTGGGTCATTCAACTATTTTAAGTGCTGGTTAGTTGGGTGAAGAGCCGTTGAATCCTGGAGTAGGATTTCGTCAGTGACTTTAGCACGAGAAAATTTTTTCGAGGGGTGAAATTTCTATTTAAGGACAGTGCACTGCACGCCTCTGCTCAACATAATCGATAAATCAAATTTCTGCCATTCTTTATTTTATATTTGAATCCTATTTTTTATTCGTATTTTTCCAACAATCTTAAGTAGAAATCTTAATACTTTTACATGACCTTATTTACATGAATAAGGTTTTATTTATTATTCATGTGAGGCGAGTTTTGTGGAAAAAAAAATGGAAAAAAAAATAAAAACATTTTTTCCTCTAATTGATTCTAAATTTAAAGGGTTAGTTAGAAAATTCAGTGAGGTTGATCTTTCAGAGTTTAAGCTTGCCAGTATTTGATTCTGCCTTTGTATATATATATATATATATATATATGATGTGTCCATGGAGCAAAGTAAGAGTTTCGTTAAAGCCTTGCAAGTTAGATTTTAAAGTTAATTTCACACTCAGATATGCTTGTTTGGTATTATCATGAATATATATGATTTTGTTTGATTTATGGTTGAACTTTTTAGAATATGTTATTTTGATTGTATTTTAAGAAAAATGAGTGATACAGGAAAATTAGAGTTTGGAAATTGCTTCAGACATTCTACATGCTAAATAAAGTTCAAGTGTGATTGATTTGTTTCATTTCAGAAAAAGAAAAGCTTATTCGTGGGATTGACTTGAACCTTTTAGCAGATTTTGTTTTAAGTTTCTTAATTGAAGTTAGTTCATTCATGAGCTGTTTGGGTATTTGGGTTTCCTAAATGCATTTCAGGTATTGTTCTTATGATCTCTGGGGTTTTTAATTACTGTGTTATTTGATGGAAGATAATTTTTAATTATGTCTGTAATAGAATCATGTTCGAGTTCTTGTTTATCGAAATCCTACTTGAGTTCAGCTCTGATTTAAGTTGTCTGAACACTGAACACAACTCTACCCAAGAGCTCTTGACTCTCTTCGTTTACTTGATGATTGAGACTCGAGCTAGATAAGTTTTTTAGCACATTAATTGAGCAGAAAAGTTCAAAATTTCAATTCCCAATATAAATAGTCAAGTTTGAATACTTGTGTGTATAATGTGTATATAAAATTACATTGTTGGTGAAAACTGGAAAAACACCTTATGAGCTTTGGGAAAATCATTTACCTAACTTGAAATACCTTAAGCGTGGGGGTGTCTTACTAAGGTATTGTTACCTAACCCTAAAAAGGAAAATTGGTTCTAAAACTGCTAATATGCAGTTAATAGACTCAACAGATATATTCATAATCCTAATAAGGATCATTAGACTGCTTTATGTAGAATACTCAAGTATCTGCGAGGTACTATTGGATTTGGTTTGTATTACTGCGGTAATCCTGCAGTTCTTGAGGGCTATAGTGATGCCAACTGGATCTCTGATTCAGATGAAATCAAATCCACGAGCGGCTACATATTTACCTTAGGAGGAGGAGCAGTTTCTTGGAAGTCTACTAAACAGACTTGTATAGCTCGCTCTACTATGAAGTCTGAGTTTATTGCCTTAGAGAAGACAAGTTCTGAAGCAGAGTAGCTCAGAAATCTTTTGGAAAATATTCCTTTGTGGACGAGACCGGTTCCATCTGTGTCTCTACATTGTGATTGCCAAGATGTTATAGGCAAAGCTAAGAATAATAGCTATAATGGCAAGAGTAGGCATATACGCCTAAGACATAATATTGTGAGACAACTGTTATGTGACAGGATTATATCCTTTAATTTTGTTAGGTCAGAGTTAAATCTTGCGGATCCTCTGACAAAGCCACTAAGCAAGAGACTAGTGAGCAATACATCGAGGGGGATGGGACTACTGTCTATTACAAAAATCAACAATGATGGTAACCCAACCTATATAAATGGTAATCCCAGAAAGTAGGTTCATATGGGTAACAACAAGTCATTGGTTGATTGGTTGAGACACTATCCATTTTATACATATTTGAGTTCATCCCTATGGTGTAGGATAGTGTAATTCTACAGTGTTAGAGGTTGAGTTATATACTCTTAATGATTTCCATAGTCCCGTTGGGTGATGTATTTAACTGTAGAACACATTTGATGAAAACACCTATATGAGTGTAGAGGTGGGGCCGCCTCTTATGAAAACAAGGCAGGTTTTCTAGAGCTCTCATGAATTCCAGGTATGGCGCAAGGTCAAAATGTGCCAAATCGCGTAGAACAACTTCTAATTAGAGTTTGTAGTGTGAGTAATATAATTACTGATTCATAATAAGGAATAAGGTTCATAGAAATTTTTATTTCACCAAATTCCTGTGAATCAAGTCCTATTCACTCTATCCATTGGTTCATAGTCCAAAAGACACCAGTGTTAACGCACTACAAAATAATATATTACAAAGTTAAATAAAAATAAATATATTCATATATTATTTGGTGATGTACCATTAAAAGAATTTAATGTATAAATTGAATGAGTTATAATTAATATATTAATGGAGATTTTGTAACTGCTAAAATATATTAATACATATTAAAGAGATATTACCGTTGCATGTTTAATACTATTATTGTTGCCTTCTATTGCTATATAAAAGGAGAGGAAAGACATCATATATAGGATATAATCTTTAGCAGATTATTTGCTTACTCACATATTTATCTTTTGTTAAGCACTAAAAGTGTGAAGAGATAGACTTGTTGCTCAAATATATATATATATATATATATATATATACAGAAAGGATCAAGAGTAGAATTTTTAAATAGCAGAATGCCTTAAATAGCAGAATTTTATCAAAACGACATAGTTTTGATAAGATGCTATGATGGCATTTTGTAAATACGTAGTGGCGGGCATGGTATTTACAAAATGCTGCCTTATCAAAACTACGTCGCTTTGATAAAATTTCGCTATTTAAGGCATTCTCCGCTATTTAAGAATTCTCTACTGATCCTTCTCAGATATATATATATATATATATATATATATATATATATATATATATATATATGGTATAATTTTGAGTTTGAGTAAGAAAAAATTAGAAGTTATTCTGGGTCATTCAACTATTTCAAGTCTTTCTTTAAGTTGAGTGAAGAGCCGTTTGAATCTCGGAGTAGGATTTCAATGACCTTAAAGAGAGAAAAATTCTCAGAAAGAAATTTCTATTTAAGGACAGTGTACTGCACGCCTCTGATCAACATAATCGATAAGTCAAATTTCTGCCATTCTTTATTTTATATTTGAATCCTATATTTTATTCGTATTTTTCCAACATCCCGCTCACTAAATAAATAATCTGGGTCGTCCAAGTTTGGGATAAATCCCACCGTCCATACAGTGCCGGAGGCACGGGACACATCTAGTATATATATATATGAGTTTCAATTCATGACAACCAGTTGCTAGAGTCACCATTTCAGCAACCAACATCGGTACCATTGATCAATAACATTGAAGACTGAAATTAAAATAAAGAAAGTACCGGTAGAATTCTGAGGTTGTGGCGGCACATTAAAACAACATGTCTTCATTCTTATTTTAATAATGGGTCCCAGGTGGTCAAACAAAAGTAAAAATGGGTCCCACTTTGTCAGATAATATTACAAAAAAGGAAATATTTTTTAATATATTTGCCGCTAATGCTTGTAGCGGCTATGTTTTTAAATTTTTCCTAGCTATTTGCTCGATTTGGCTATGGACCCCGGTTAAATGCTGAATTTTTATTTTACATACCTTTCGTTGTAGCAAATGGTCAAACTAAAATACAAAAGGTAAACACTATTTTGTTTTCATTGGTGCCACTACATGTTGTAACGGAAGGGAAATATTAATTCTTTTGGAAAATCCTCGAGACCAAGGTCAGTTTGGTGTATAACCCCTGAAAATTTAAAAACACTAAATCCACATTTATCTAGAAGAATATATATATAGAGTCCGGATCTTAAGCTCATCTCTTATTCAACTCACCCGAGCTCACCCCCTTTAGCGACGGACCCATCGACGGTTCGGTGTACAACAAATAAATACATACTTTTAGTGACATACAACATATAACGTCGTTAAAAGTATGAACAACGATTATATAATAGAATCAATCAAATCGTCCGTCTGCTAAAGGGGTGAGTTTCAGTGATATTGATAATAATGAGATTAAGCTTAAGATCGAATATATATATATATATATATATATATATATATATATATATATATATATATATATATATTCCATCACAAAGGGTTCTTATGGAGGAACCCCTTTTTGGTAGGTGATTTTTTTTTTTTTTTTGCTCAAGTAAAATTTCACAAAATAAAAAAGAGGTTGCTCCACAAAGAACCGATTAATGTGGATGGAACCCCATATATATATATATATATATATATATATATATATCGATTTTAGTTATGGCGATAGAATGAACCGTTGTCTATCTCGGTTCATGCTATGTAAGCGACAGTATAATGCCGTCGTTATAGCTCTAAAAAACATCGCCATATAATCGATCGTAAAATGATTGGTCGGTGGATATATATATATATATATATATATATATATATATATATATATATATATATATATATATATATCCTCAAAAGAGTCTCAATTTGACCTTTCGAAATCTATCTGGTCAATTGCTGAAATTTTATAAGTTTGGTAATTCATGTAAGTTTTAAAATTCCAAATTTTATAGTTAGTAGTACATTTAGATAATTTTAAATCATTCCATAAACTAAAATCAAATGAATTTATATCAATTTTAAATTGTAAGATTTTACAAATTTCTTTAAGAATTAATTCAAAGTGAGGCTCTTTTTGTTGGACAAATTGAGTATATTAGAGCACAAAACAAAATTTATGGATTTACTTCTCATCTTTTTAATCACATTCACTAAATTCTCTTCTTTAAATTATTGAAATTGATATTTTCATGAGTAAAAGTAATCGTTCCACAACATCCTTCTCACATGAATAATAAAAGGTCCCACTCACATCGTTTTAAAAATATCAATTCTCTAAATTATTCTTTATCTTTTCTTCTTTTTATTTATTTATTTACATTTACTGTTATGAGAGTCCTGTTAGAACATTTTATTCCTTATGTGGCCTTTACTATTTATGTAATTATTGGGCTTACATATTGTATTAATTTAATAACTTTATTTATGGGTTTGGTAATTAATTATGTGGCCCATAAATATTATTACTAATATTAATTTGGCATAATGGGCCCTAGGGTTTCATAATCTTGATGGACGATTTTGACCCTTAGCTATTCTATAAATAAAACAGTTAGGTTTTGGTCCCAATTGTCGTCTCAAGAATTTTATACACACCTATACATCCATCTTAAGATTGAGAGAAGCAATTGAAGAACGCACAAGAGGTATTCTCTCAATTCATGTAAGTACTTAATATTATTATTATAATAAATAGATTTTATTTATTCTATGCAATAGCACGTTCCTGTATAATTTATTCAACATCTGGTATCAAAGCCACGGTTACACTATTGTATAGAATAAATTAATTATGTTGTTATGTTAGAAATTTTATTTTCGCATAACCTCTTTATTGGGTATGTTCCATGAAAAGGAATTTTTGAAAATAACGTAAATCTATTTTCGTTCGTGATTATGATTTCGATTATAAAATTATGGAAAGATTGGTAAATCCGGCTAGTCTGTCTGTGAAAATATAAAAGGTTTTATGGACTTTGTGTTGCCTCATCAATCAAACTATAACATGTAAATATATATTGACGGTGACATGTATGTGTTGGGTAAAGCACAATGATTACCCAAATGCTGTGAAATTCATTAACTGAGTTCAGGTATACATGTTATACATGATTAATGTTAATTTATAGTATATATATGATTATGAAAATTTTGTCATATATGTCTGCTGATTTTAATTACGTGAAAGTGGGAATGATACCTTGGTGCTTGCATGAAATCGTGTACCTTAGCCTTATTTACCGTAAATTTAATTATGTTGTTAATTGTGTTGTTGACGTAATTAGCATAAGCAAATTAGCAAATATGCTACTGAATTGATAAGTACTTTGTCTATGTTAATATATATACATATTGCAGCATATAATTGCAGACCTTTATATGCGTTAACATATAATTGCAGTATGTTTATATATATGTTAAATTTATTATTTATTATGTGGGGATAATATTATGATATTCTTATGCCCTCATGTATTCATGTTAAAATTAACGTGATTATTTTATAATCAATTCATGTTCATAATTATATATTTTAATTTAAAATTTTGAACATGATGTGATATATTATTAGGGCTATTAAGTTGTTACATGTAAATTTTAAATAATGTTACTTTTCAAACTTGATTAATATGTTGTTTAAAGAAAATTGAGTTTGATCATAATAATTTACATGTATGCGTGACTCTTTTATTGTTAAAATTAATAATCAGCCAACGGAGGATTATTAATTGAAACAATTAAAGATTAAGAAAACTCACATAATGTTATATTTAATAAATAAAGATTTTAATTTTACCCAACGGAAAATTAGAATTAGAATTTATTAAATGGAATTTTATTGCATAAGTAACATGTTTATTTGGTTTCTACCCAACGGTGATGCATGGATAAATGTGTTTTGTATTATTTTATGGGGATGTTATTAGTATATTATTAATTGGACCAACGAAAAATTAATAATTATGCACCAACATCTCATTAAAATCTATTTTTGGGTGTTGTAAATAGATTTTATGTAACTAACTGCTTGCCCTACAGTTGGTTTTTATTATGATTAATTATTAATTATTGTTGTACATTGTGGATTTCTTTTAGTTTTTTGTAAGCATGTTTATGAGCTTAATTATGTTTCGACATTGAGTCCAACTAGTATTTCTGGGTATCTCTCTGGAATTGAAATCTTTAATGAAACTAATTTTACTGCTTGAAAAGTGTAAGTGAAAATTGTTCTCAAGATTTTATGGTTTTGGACTATGCATTACGAGTGGATCATCCGCTCCACTTACAACTACTAGCTTCAATTGAGCAAAAAGGTTATTTATGAAAGTGGGAGGCGATCCAACTGCATGTCCCCTTATGATTATGAAAAACTCTATCACGATGACCATTCGAGGAGTCATTCCCGACTTTGAGAATGTTAAAGCGCATCTTAACCTCAGTCGAGTAACAATTTAAGGGTTCTTCTAAAAATCATGCAAGTACCCTTATTTTGAAAATGCTTATTAGCAGGTATGATGGGGTTAGTGGGGTGCGCGAGCACATTATGATGATAAACGACATGGCTTTTAAATTTAAGGGTATGGACATGACGAATTTTGAGGGTTTTCTTATTCACTTCATTATGACTTATCTTCCTGCAAAGTTTGATCCATTTAAGATCAATTATAACACGCAGAAAGAAAAAGTGGAAGATGAGCAAGTTAATCTCGATGTGCGTCCAAGATGAAGAAAGGCTTAAGGTTGAAAAACCTAATGTTGCTCATTTGACTACCACTGGATCCTATAAGAAGAAGGCTTATAAAAATGGTAAAGGTTTTAAGAATAAGGATAAACCAATTTCTAGCAAAACAAATAAGGCAAATCATTCAGGTAACAACTCTGAGGCATGTCCTAAATGTCACTTCTGTAAGAAGCAAGGGCATATTTAGAAAGAATGCCCTAAATTAAGAGAATGACTTGAAAAGAATGGTATATCGTCCTTCAATTATGTAACTTATAAATCCTTTCTAATTAATGTTCCTTCTAATACATGGTGGCTTGACACTGGTGCTATGGTTCATATTACTAATTCATTGCATGGGTTCTTTTTTCTTTTTTTTTTAAAGAAGACACTCTAAAAGGGGGAAAGAACCATTAAAGTTGGCAATGGAGAGTCTATACAAGTTGAAGCATTAGGAACTCTTCTTTTAGTTTTGGAGAGTGGTTTCATCTTGTATTTATATGATACTCTTTATGTTCCCAGTATGACACAGAATTTAATTTCTGTATCTAAACTTGACGTTGATTGATTTTCGTTTAAGTTTGGGAATAATAAAATAATTATTTATCATTGCTCTCATGTTATTGGTTCTGGATCTTTAGAGGGAAACCTCTTTAAGATAAATTTGGATAATGTATTTTCTGAATCCTTGTTAACAATGAATGTGACAAAAAGTACCTCTAAAAGTGAAAATAAGAGAAAAACTAGATAATGAGAATTCTTCAAACTAGTGGCATTAACGCTTAGACCATATTTCAAAAGACATAATATAACGTCTTATAAAGGATGTAATTCTTCATTCACTAGATTTTTCTGATCTTGACCATTGTATTGAATGAATAAAAGGAAAATTTGTGAAAGGTAATAAGAAAGGAGCAACTAGAAGTAGTGCACTTCTTGAGGTGATTCACACTGATATATGTGGACCATTTTCTCCAGGAATTGGTGGACACAAATCTTTCATTACATTTATTTATGACTATTCTCATTATACTTATGGCTACCTGATTAATGAAACATCTGAATCACTAAATATGTGTAAAGTTTTCAAAGCTGAAGTTGAAAATCAACTTAACCGAAAAATTAAAGTAGTGAGATCAGATAAAGGCGGAGAGTATTATGGTAAACACTCCGATACAGGTCATAGTCATGGCCTATTTGCCTTATTTTGTCAAAAAAATGGAATCGTCACTCAGTATACAATGCCTGGTACACCGCAGCAGAATTTTGTAGCTGAGAGGCGAAATCGTACCCTTATGGATATGGTACGTAGTATGTTATGCAATTCTAGCTTACTTGTGTTTTTGTGGACTGAGGCATTAAAGACAGCTGTTTATATTTTAAACCGGGTTTCTAGCAAATTTGTCCCTAACACTTGTGACGCCCCCAAAATAGGTATACATCACCCATTATGAGTCGCCAAAAACTTGGTACAGAAACAACTACAACTTCATTAATACAATTGTTGTGTAAAATACAACAACCCAATACTGTGAGTTTAAATACAAATATTATATTCTAGACAATATTCACACTCAACTAAATCCTCATTACAATTATTCAAACACTATTTTACAGAAAAAGTGAGGACTGCTAAAACATCTTTCTAGAACCATCACTCCATACCCCGACTAGATCCTGCTATGTTTTCACCTCCTGAGAAGAAAATGAAACAAAAGGGTGAGCTCAACTAGCCCAGTAAAGAATATTATGACTAAGATAATATACAACAAATTATCATTAGTATTCAACAGGGAAAAATATGATAGAATATAATCGACAACAAGTTTTAGATCAACAACTGCAGCGGAAACAACAATCCATTAGAAGAGTCAAGTAGAGAAAGAATTCTACTATCTTCTAAGATTTAAAAGTCCATCATCAATATTTTATCCCTGTAACATCAATCAATATACATCTTGAATCAAATATTCATCTTTGCACCATGTGCCAAAGATATTCATTTTATATCATCAGTTGGTCATGTTCATCTCAACACTGTTCATCTTTTGCCTTCTGAGGCCAAAGATATTCATCGTGTAATCATTCATCTTTGCACTACAGGCCTTAGATATTCATTTGTATCATCATTTAGGACTGAGGATGATGAAAAATATTTTAAAGAAAACGAACCCAGTGAGATAAAAGAACAAATATTAGGGATTCGTATTACAGTTTATCCAAGTTCTATAATACTCCATAATAACCAATTTTGAAGCAGAATTCAAAAATAATGATCAAAACATGGATACAATCAAAGATAGTAACCATAATAAACAACTTGGACAAAAAGAAGAAAATTTTATTTTTCGGTGAATAGTACCGTATTCGTGAATAGTGCCGTATACGTGAATAGTAACCCCGACATAAAAAAGTTCCAAATTTGATAAAAACTTCAGATTAATACTTCGGCATAATGATATTGAAAGAATAATATCATTAGGAAGAAAATAACATCCCTTACCTCAAAATAACCGTACTTCTAACTGAATATCGGATATGAGGTTGAATGAAACTTGTGCTGAATAGCAACTCTCAAAGTATCAAAATACTCACAAAATCCACTCAATAATCTAGAGAGAGAAAGAGAGAAAACTTGTTTCTGGTGTGATTTTCAATTCTAACTTAGCTCTCTATTTATAGGAAAATGTTAGCACGCCAAAGCAGACTTAACCTGCAACCTGATGGCTTTACCTGCTACTATTCCCACCCACCACATTTGAATAAAAATCTCAGCACATTTCTTCACCAACCAAGAGTGGGGCCCACTCATTCTAGAATTTTCCACCAAAATAATAAACTCCGAAAATTCAACAATTTCTGAACCAGTCATCTCGTAAAATTCATAACAAATTATTCGTTCATTTTTAACGGTTCAAAATTTGTGGATATATACTCAACTTATATATGTATAACAAAGCCAAAAATTACCACGATCCAACGGACGGATTAAAAATTATAACCCCCGCAAAATATCTCAAAAACCCTGATTTTTAATACCTCCAATCCGACAAAAATACTGATAAAAACCTCAACATTAACTCCATTTTTAACCACAATAAATATATCTAACATTTATATCCACATAAAATAAATATTTCCTTATCATATGAATCAATAATTAATTATTTACAAATAATATTAAAGAATCACATTTATGACAACCAGTAGTTCGAGGAAAAGGGGCTTTCAATAAGAATTTCTCTTCTCAAGCCGCAATTAGGTGACCAAACCTCTCATTGACAAAACTTTCTAGACATTGCCAATAATGTTATCTAATAATATTATTCCAAATAATCTGAATTACTGATCTGATAAAGGAGATACTGTGCAACAACAATTATTGAAACAACAATAATATAAAAATATCAACGCAATAATTATTGAATCATTAAAATATAATATTGAACAGTAACTACTGTAATAATTATTGAGTAGTGCTTTCCTTCGTAAGAATCAATAATTCAAAAATCTTTATGCAATCAGGTGTGCTATTATTGTGTAACAACGCGTATTCTTCGTATTTTAACATTTGGGTATTCCAACAATGTTAATCTGTAATAACTACGCCTGTTATTCAATTTTGTCGTTTTCTTCATCCAACCATTTTTTACATTATGGGGCCCACAAATAGGCTGCGCCATCGCATTGCGAATATTCCAGAAGCGGAAAGAATATTCCAATCGACAAAATGAATATTTTATAACCACTTGCTTATTTTGCAAAATTTGCATATTTCACCCATAACCAAAATATTATATCAAATTAACACCTTATAATTCACAATAATAATTAGAGGAAAATTTGATTTTATTCATTAATAAGTTGGGGTCTTACAACCTCCCCTCCTTATGAAATTTCGTCCTCGAAATTGACGTACGTACTTGGTGTTTCGAAAAGGTGAGGATACCTCGCTTTCATTTTCGATTCCAACTCCCAGGTCATCTCTTCAATAGCATGGTTTCTCCACAAAACCTTAACTTGTGGTATAACCTTCGTGCGTAGGACATGCTCTTTTCCTATCCAATATCTTAACAGTACCTCCTCGTGACGTTAAATCTTAATTTATCTCAAATGCGGTTCTAACTTAATAATGTGGTTCGGGTCTTTAACATATTTACTGAAGCATAGATATGTGAAAAACATTATGAACACGAGACATACTTGGAGGTAATCGCGAGTCTATAGGCCACATTTCCTATTCGGTCAAGAATTTCAAATGGACCAAAAATCTTGGATTGAGCTTTCCTCTCTTCCCAAATCTTGTAACTCCTTCCATGGTGCAACACGTAATAATACATGATCCCCAATATTAAATTCCACGTCCTTGGAGTGAAGATCCGCATAACTCTTTTGTCGATCCTGTCGCCGTTTGTATCGTTGTCGAATCGTTTGGATCTTCTCTGTAGTCATGCGTATCAACTCGGTCCTAACAATGTTGCTTCACCCACCTCGTCCCCATCTTGGAGAGCGACATTTTCTTCCATACAACGCCTCGAATGGAGCCACACCTACGCTCGCTTCGATAATCTGTTGTTGTAGGAGAATTCCACCAATGGTAGGTACTTATCCCAACTCCTTTGAGATCTAGGACACGTAGTCTTAATAGATCTTCAAGAGTTTGAATAGTCCTCTCTGATTGTCCATCCGTTTGAGGATGGTATGCCGAACTGAATCGTAAATCCGTGCCCATAGCTTTCTGTAAGCTAACCCAAAATCGTGAAGTGAATCTTGGGTCACGATCCGAAACTATGGATACTAGCATGCCATGCAATCTTACAATCTCATTCACGTACATACTACCAAGACGTTCAAGGGAATAAGTCTCACGTATGGGCAAGAAATGGGCAGACTTGGTTAATTTATCAACAATAACCCAAATCACATCTATGCCTTGAGAAACCTTGGGAAGACCTGTAACGAAATCCATAGTAATGTGTTCCCATTTCCATTTCGAAATCTCAAGTGGTTGTAATGGACCCTTTGGCATTTGATGCTCCGCCTTTACACGTTGACAAGTTAAACACCTTGAGATAAACTCCACGATATCTCTTTTCATATTGCTCCACCAAAATGTATGTTGAAGATCGTGATACATTTTGGTACTCCAGGATGGATTCGCAAACGATTGTGTTGTGTGCCTCCATCATGATTCTTTGCTTCAAGTCGTAATCGTTAGAACACAAAGTCGGAGTTGACTCGAATTATTCCTTCTTCATCGATTCTGCTTACGGAATAGCACCTTCTTGCACTTTCTTCTTCATACGCATCAAGCTCCATGTCCGTAGCAAGAGCGGCTTTTTAACTTTATCGATTAAAGTTGGTTCTACTCGTATGTTTGATATCATCAACGTGGGTACTTGGAGCCTTCATATCTATCTCCATCCTTTGCGAGTCATACAAAATAGGCCTTTGTGTTAACAACATTGCACTCGTACCCGCGTATGATTTTCTACTCAATGCGTCAGCTACTACGTTCGCTTTTCCAGGATGATATTGGATGGTGTGATCGTAATCTTTCAACAGCTCGAGCCAACGTCGTTGCCGCATGTTGAGTTCCTTTTTGTGTGAACAAATATTTGAGGCTTTTATGATCTGTATAGATCTCTACTTTCTCCCCATACAGGTAGTGTCTCCAAATCTTTAATGCGAAAACGACTGCTGCCAACTCCAAATCATGAGTAAGATAATTCCTCTCATATTCTTTGAGTTGTCGCGAGGCATAGGCTATGACTTTCCCATGTTGCATGAGAACACATCCTAACCCTTTGCTCAAGCATCATCAGAGATAACAAATCCATCCGAACCAGATGGTATTGTCGTAGCAGTCTGCGAAATGAGTCTTCTCTTGAGTTCTTGAAAACTCTTCTCACAATCCTCGCTCCAACCGAATTTTGTATCTTTACGAGTCAGCTGAGTTAACAGAGTAGCGATTCGAGAAAATCCTTCCACGAATCTCCGATAATAACCAGCTAAGCCCAAAAAGCTATGTACTTCGGTCACCGACTTTGGTTGCTTCCAACTTTGTATGGCTTCAATCTTCATCGGGTCGACAGATACTCCATGTTTTGACACCACGTGCCCAAGGAACGCTACTTTCTCAAGCTAGAACTCGCATTTCTTCAGCTTGGTATAAAGCTTGTTGTCACGAAGTCTTTGAAGTACCAGCTTAAAATGGTGCTCATGATCTTCACGGCTTTTGGAATAAATGAGGATGTCATCAATAAAGACAACAACGAACTGATCCAAATATTCTTTGAACACACGGTTCATCATATTTATGAAAGCAGCAGGAGCATTAGTCAATCTGAATGACATGACTAAGAATTCATAATGCCCGTACCGAGTTCTGAAGGAAGTCTTTGGAATATCCTCAGTTTTAATCTTTAGCTGATGATATCCAGAACGAAGATCGATCTTTGAAAAGAATTGTGCTCCTTGCAACTGGTCAAACAGGTCATCAATGCGAGGTAGCGGATACCTATTCTTGATAGTGATATGGTTCAACTCTCGGTAGTCGATACAAAGTCGCATACTACCATCTTTCTTCTTTACGAATAACACCGGAGCACCCCAAGGAGATGTCTTGGGGCCGAATAAAACCGATGTCCAACAACTCCTGTAGTTGGACCTTTAACTCCTGAAGTTCAATAGGAGCCATTCGATATGGGGTTTTAGAAATGGGCTTTGTGCCAGGTTCAAGGTCAATAAAGAAATCAACTTCACGTTCTGGGGGTAGACCGGGAAGTTCTTCAGGAAATACGTCAGGAAATTCATTGACAACAGAAATTTTATTCAAATCTGACGTGTTTTTGTTCAAGTTCGTGACATGGGCTAAGAAAGCTTGACATCCATTTTTCAATAAACGAATAGCTTTATGGCTTGAAATGACAGTGATTGACTTTAATGGTTTGGTTGTTTGAATTTGCATAATAGGTTGGTTAGGAATATGAAAACTAACAACATTATGCAAATAATCAATTTTAGCATGATGCGTGGTTAACCAATCAATCCCCAAAATCACATCAAATGAAAGAATTTTCAACGAAATAAGGTCGGCAGGTAATGTGATGGTACCGACTTGAATCAAGCAAGATTTATAAACAGTAGATGTAACGAAAGTTTCTCCTAACGGAGTTTCAACAGATAAGTCAAAGTCTAATTTCTCCGGGGTCAAATTTAAACGTTGCGCACAAGCAGGAGAAATAAAAGAATGGGTAGAACCGGTATCTAATAAGGTATAAACTTCGCAAGAGTTTATGATTAGCTTACCCGTGATCACCTCGTTTGGGTTCCTCGCATTTTGGGCAGTCACGACAAACACCCTTCCATGAACCACCGACTTTGACTTGTCCGGAACAGCCTTTGGAGTCACCATCCCCGTTGAACTTGGTTTTGCAATAAGACAATCTTTAGCTATATGACCTTCCTTTCCACAGTTATAACATACCTTGAACTGTTGTGGGCAGTTTGGGCTGATGTGTCCCTCTTTCCCGCATTTGTATCATACGACCGGTGGTCGATCTCCTCCTCTAGAAACAGTTGATGTTGGTGCTGACGTCTTTACGTTATCATTGTTGTACCTTCTCCTCTTGAAATCTCTTCCCGACTCGCTCCTTCTATTATCACGGCCACGATTACCACCAGAGTGGTTACCATTTTTGTCTGAATGCTTTCCTTCCCTCTGGTTGTCATTGCTCCGATGACCGCCGCCCTTGCAGTATGATTACGATTGTGTTCCCTCGGTTGAACATACTCATTATCTCGCTCTAATAATTGAGCCACATTTTACAACATCTCGAATATAAAGAAAATTTATGAGAGATAAGATATTACCGAATCTCGTGCTTTTTAAACCTCTCAAAACATCCTTGTCATTCGCTTCCTCATTCTCTACCAAATGAGGTGCAAACACAGATAACTTCTGCGAATTTCGCTTTATCTTTGGGACACCGTCATGTTGTTTTGTTCCGATCTAATAAACTCTACCTCCTTCATATGATGAATACTTTCGTGAAAGTACTTGTCATTAAACAGTTCAAACGCTTCCCGAGGACACGTTGAGTCGTCGGTTGAGTACGCTTCACAGACTCCCCAAAGATCCGCCTCACCGCGGAACATAAAGGTGGCGAATGGAACCTTCATTCTCGTGCATCCCAAGACATCGAATATCTTGGTAATTTGCTTGACCCGCGTTTCCGCCGTGATCGGATCCGCTTTCCCTTAAATTCCGGTGGTCCCGACTCTTTGAAATCGCTTGTCAGTGACAAGTCGCGCATTGCTTAGCATTTCCACCGTATTTTGTGCAAACTAGCCCAGATAGAGGTTTTTAACATAAAAACCCTAGAAACTTAATTTCCCCCAAATCATATATTCACCCTTTCTCTCTCTCTCTCTCTCTCAGGGTTTTTTTAAAACCCTCACTTAATTTCCCCAAATTATATTCACTCCTCCTCACTTTCCACCTCATTTCTCATCTCCTCTCATCTGGCTCGTGGGGGTTTTTGGATCGGGTGGCGCCTATTAGGGTTTGAGCAGAGATGAAGGTTATTGATGCCTATTTATTCGTTGTTTTGGGTGGAAACACCACTCCCTCCGCCACCGATTTGAAGAAGATTCTTGGCTCGCACATTTTCTCTTTCTATATATTTCTACATGTTTATGTAAATCCCACATCTTATAATATGTAATTAGTACATGTTTCTTCATGTATAAACGTGGTTGTATTAATATATATGGCGAGGATGATTGTTTGATCCTTGTAGTTTTAATCTTGGTTTTCGCTTTTTCATTTTCGAATTTATTTGGGTATATTTTAATAAATGTTGGACCTTTTTTTTTTTTTCATATTTCGACTAGAATGTTAGTTGTCACCCTACCATTACCCATTAAATTTCCCTTCACTATAACATTGGTACAAAAACTCAAGTCTCGAAGCTTAAATAAATATTCATTCATTCTGTAAAAAGAGTCTAATTTTTTTTTTTTATTATCATTAATTTTATTTTTCGTAATATCTAAATTTCAAGATTATTTCTAATAATTCTTGGCTTAATTAAGGCGTGTCAATAAGTAATAAGTAGTCTCAGACTCCAAGAATTTTTAAAATTTATTATTATTGTTATGGGCTCAATTATTTTTCGCCATTAATCGCATTTGTCCTTACAGCTTATTTTATTGATTATGTTCTTCCGATAATTTAACGCTTTTGATTCTCTCTCCATTTCACAAAAGGGCTTATTTTATAAAAATTATAAATATTAATATTGTTTTATATTTATATTTATAAAACAATAAGTTATTAGTTTAGTTGTGGTGTCATGATAATGAAATTATATCGACATATTTAAAAGTATTACGTGTTTCTTCGCTCACCTGTTTTCATGATTTAGTTTTAAACATACCAAACACAATTGAGAATCTTGTTTCATTTACTGCATGTACTTTAATTCAATTGCAACTTATTTAATTCACAAACTCTACGCTTGAAGTCCAAATGCAACACTCTCAAAAATGATGCAAATGTATTTGTTCAATCAGGTCTTTTAGCAATGAGATATGTTGAGAACCGTAAAGGCCATGGTACCAAGACTATCACCAAAGGTCATGTTTAGAGCACACACAGCACATATATATATATATATATATATATATATATATATATATATATATATATATATAAGTCCTGGTGATTTGAGTTAATCTCGCATGCCCATCTCTATCATGATCGACAAATACTTTTTGGGTCATATGAGACTTTTAAAAGTTTAGGAGCCATATCAAATTTGGATGACAACTAGGGGTGAGTATTCAATTTCCTATAAATAAATAAGTTGTAATTTCTCCAATTTTCTAGCCAATTCAATCATTATAATTTGTAAACTAATAAAATCAGATTATTATTCTATATAATGATAATGTAGATGAGCACATTCCGTGTTGCATCAGCTTGCATTTACATAATTGGTGAGCAAAAATTACTTGATATTAATTTACATTTGTGTGTAAAATAAATTTCATTCTACTAAATAATATATATATATATATATATATATATATATGTTTTCTTTAGTTCTTAAAAAAAGATTTGCACCATAAAAGACAATTTATATTGTTATTTAGATGGTTTTACCACGCTCTCTCTCCCTCTTCCCGATGAATCTTCTCTATCCAAATTCCTATATGTATATAGATGTACGATTTGTATGTGTTTCGTATTATTTCTCCATTATTTATTTATCTTGTTTTACTACTATTTGTTACTTGTCCTAGAACTCAATCGGGAACGTTTATGGATGGTGATCTATTAGTCAACAAAGACGGCATGATTCAGATTGTTTCTCACCAGATATAGCACACCGTAAGAACCTAATATCTCCGAACTCGGATTGATTGGATTTAATTTATTTTTGTCACTTGCATTTGGTCCCAAGTCGATCTATTTATTGCTTGATTTGCGCTTTTATGTTATTAGCTTTTAAAATGCTTCAAATTTGATGATGAAGTAAAGAAAAATTGTATTTTGGAAATGCTCAATTCGATTTTCTACCTTAGGTTATTTCTTGTTAATTTATGGCCTAAATAATCTCATGTAGTTCTGATCAATTCAGAAAAGGTTTGGTTGCAAAGAAAAAAATTTATGTTCTGCAAAACAATCTACAGACTTTGGAAGGCTTTTTGTTTAAATCTTTTTCAGGCCTTAGTCTTTGATGACGAGAGTCTTTTATGTTACATTTCGTCATTATCACTATTTTCTATTTTTGTAGTTGCATACTTGCATCTAATTTGGTTTGGTTTTGGCGTGGTTATGCAATCTTTTAAGCGTGGATTTAGAAAAAAATGGTCGTTGATTTGGTTTTGGCGTGGTTATGCAATCTTTTAAGTTTAGATTTAGAAAAAATGGAAAAGGAAAATTGAAGATGACTACAAGTGTGTTTTTTTTTTTTTTTTTCCATATTTGATTTCAATAAATGATGAATCACATATCTTATAGTTGTTTCCTTGGCTTGTTCTCACATATTATCATAGATATCGTATGTATTATAAGGAGGTGTATAAATGGTTTAACATAAGTTTTGATGAATTTGGACGCACTTCAACCCCACAAGCAGATTTTAGGTTTTCCAAGCCATTTTCAAGAACCGCGGAGAACAATCGCTTTCTCAAAAAACACTATGCGTAAGGTATGAAGTTATTTTATACTTGTTCATTAACTTCACTTAATGTCTAATGGCATATAAAAGTTGTATGTGTCTCCTATAGACATTATTTTTTGTGTTACATATTTTTTAGTGGGTTACTATTAGTTTAGAGGCTTTTTAAGTGCAATCGCATCAAGTGTGTGAATTTCTACATTTTCGTAAAAACAACCCTGATTGATTAGTAATCACTTCCAAAGTTCTTAATTACTTAAAGTCACTTTTTTTTTCATTGTAAAACAAAATTAGTTATAAATAAGAGGTTTGCTGAGAGATCAGCCATTTTTAGGTTGCTTCTCCACGCGTCAAAACTGAAATTCATTGGTGGTATAAATTTTTCTTATTTTCCTAACTTCATATGTATTTCAAATCATTTAACCATACTTTGTATACATGTTTGTCGTAACACACCATGCATTCGTGATACAAACCACTTGTTTCTCGAGCTCCCTCCGTTGAAGGATAAACTAGAGGAGTACATTAACAACATGTCGTGGGTCGGATCATGGAGTCGTAATGCTATTCAAGGACAAGGTTGGTTAATAATACATTGTTTATTTGTGGTATTACTTCCCATAGTGTTGTTTTGTGTTTGGTTGGTTTTGCTAGAAGTTGTCAATCATAGCAAAGCAGACAGAAGAATCCTTCCAATTTTTCTATTTATCAAATTATTACTATTAGTTATTAAGCACTTTTTTGGATCTGAACTTGGTGAAGTTGGCATGCCTTTGACCATTGGTTAAAAAGTTGCATTTGTTTTATATTATTAAAATTACAATGCAACTTTGTTCTTTTATTGAACTTGACCAACTTTTCTGAAGAAAAAAAATTAAAGAAAGTATGCAGGTTAAAATTAATTTGACATTTGACATATATGAAATATGGCATGCATTAGCAGGTATCATTAAGGGAACTATTACCAATTAGTGTTCATTGTTTAAGATTGATATGTTAAAATAAAATTAACATCATTTCCAAATACAAGAAAAGGGTGACTGAAAAAAATCATTGAGAGTCTAACATTATTCAATTATTCATTTTTTACGCCTTTGAGTCCAACATTAGAAAAATGTTCAATTTTGTTGGTTTTCAATTCAAATTTAACATTATTAAAATATTTGCACTATCCGGAGTATCTAAGAAGACAAGATGGTTTTGTGACCATTCCTTTTTCTTTTCTCAAGTTGAAGTTCAATTGTTTTTGTGATTCATAGTAAATCTCAACAAGTTTTTGCAAGTGAGGCCTTATACTTGAAAGCAAACCATTTGTTTACAACAAACAGACTCCACCATGAATAAGATCTATTTTGGGGAGACTTTAGAGCAACGGGAATGAAGATCTATTTTGGAGGTTGTTATTTGACAAGCCAAGAAAATTGTAGGGGATGAGTTATTCAACTATTATAGTGTAATGTTGTAATATTAATGATTTTAAATGATGTATATAATATATTTTTATGTTTTATTTTATATTGTATTTGGGGTTTGTTCAATAAATGTGCATTATTAAATTAATTTTTTTTAAATTTAAAAGGATATATGACGGCCATCGAATCGTAGCTATAAGATGCTAGAAAACACATACCTTCATAGCGATTTGGCCGTAAATCGTAGAAATAGCCTTCAATGACCGTAGCTAAAGAGCAAATATAAGGTTTTGGCATGACCTATAGATGACGGTAAGCCAATGATCGTCATTATATAGGCCAAAAGACCGTCAGCTATAGGTTTTAGCGACGGCTTTACAATGACGACGGTTGCAGAATCATCGCTATAGCCTATAGCGACGGTTTTTTGCTTTATAGCGACGGTCAATCGTCGTCGCTATAGGTCGATTTTCTAGTAGTGTATACAACAAATTATCATTAGTATTCAACAGAGAAAAATCTGATAGAATATAATCGACAACAAGTTTTAGATCAACAACTGCAGCGGAAACAACAATCCATTAGAAGAGTCAAGTAGATAAAGAATTCTACTATCTTCTAAGATTTAAAAGTCCATCATCAATATTTTATCCTTGTAACATCAATCAATATACATCTTGAATCAAATATTCATCTTTGCACTACAGGCCAAAGTTATTCATTTGTATCATCAGTTGGTCGTATTCATCTCTACTTTTTGTTCATCTTTGCACTACTGAGCCAAAGATATTCATCGAGTAATCATTCATCTTTGCACTTCGTGCCAAAGATATTCATTTGTATCATCATTTAGGACTGAGGATGATGAAAAATATTTTAAAAAAAACGAACCCAGTGAGATAAAAGAACAAATAATAGGGATTCATATTACAGTTTATCCAAGTTCTATAATACTCCATAATAACCAATTTTGAAGCAGAATTCAAAAATAATGATCAAAACATGGATACAATCAAAGATAGTAACCATAATAAACAACTTGGACAAAAAGAAGAAAATTTCATTTTTTGGTGAATAATGCCGTATTCGTGAATAGTGCCGTATACGTGAATAGTAACCCCGGCATCAAAAAGTTCCAAATTTGATAAAAACTTCAGATTAATACTTCGGCATAATGATATTGAAAGAATAATATCATTAGGAAAAATATAACATCCCTTACCTCAAAATAACCGTACTTCTGACTGAATATCGGATATGAGGCTGAATGAAACTTGTACTAAATAGCATATCTCAAAGTATCAAAATACTCACAAAATCCACTCAATAATCTAGAGAGAGAAATAGAGAAAACTTGTTTCTGGTGTGATTTTTAATTCTAACTTAGCCCTCTATTTATAGGAAAATGTTAAGACGCCAAAGCGGACTTAACCAAAGAACTTTGATGGCTTTACCTGCTACTATTCCCACCCACGACATTTGAATAAAAATCTCAACACATTTCTTCACCAACCAAGAGTGGGGCCCACTCATTCTAGAATTTTCCACCAAAATGATAAACTCCGAAAATTCAACAATTTCTGAACCAGTCATCTCGCAAAATTCATAACAAATTATTCGTTCATTTTTAACGGTTCAAAATTTGTGGATATATACTCAACTTATATATGTATAACATATCCAAAAATTACCACGATCCAACGGTCGGATTAAAAATTATAACCCATAAAATATCTCAAAAACCCTGATTTTTAATACCTCCAATCCGACAAAAATACTGATAAAAACCTCAACATTAACTCATTCATTTTTAATCACAATTAATATATCCAACATTTATATCCACATAAAATAAATATTTTCTTATCATATGAATCAATAATTAATTATTTATAAATAATATTAAAGAATCACATTTATGACAACCGCATCTAGCTCCCCAGAAAGAGGGGCTTTCCAATAAGAATTTCTCCTTCTTGGCGCCAAGTAATTAGTGACCAAACCTCTCATGTGAGAACTTTCTAGATATTGCCAATAATGTTATCTAATAATATTATTCCAAATAATCTCAATTCTTCGATCCGATAAATGAGATCATGCAAACAACAATTATTGAAACAACAATAATATAAAAATATCAACGCAAAGAATTATTGAATCAATAAAATAAAATATTGAACAAGAATTCATCGTAACAATTATTGAGTAAAGTGCCTTCCTTCGTAAGAATGAATAATTCAAAATATCGTAATCAGGTATGTCTTCGCGGCAACAACGCCAGACATAGATTTTATTTAACCGGGGTATTCCAACAGCATGTTAATTGTGAATAACTCTGTTTGTTATTCAATTTTGTCATTTTCTTCATCCAACTTTTTTTTGTTATGGGGCCTAAATATCAAGTTGTGCAATCATACGAATATTCCTTGACAGAAAGAATATTCCACCGACAAAATGAATATTTTATAACCACTTGCTTATTTTGCAAAATTTGCACATTTCACCCATAACCAAAATATTATATCAAATTAACACCTTATAATTCACAATAATAATTAGAGGAAAATTTGATTTTATTCATTAATAATAAGTTGGGGTCTTACAACACTCCTTATAAAATTTGGACAGGTAGGAAACCTAGTTTAAAATACTTCCGGGTGTGGGGCTGGCCAGCCGAGGCTAAGTTTTTAATCCACAAATAAAGAAACTTGACTCTAAAACCATTAGTTGTCATTTATTGGATATCCTAAGAGATCTAAGGGTTTTTGATTTTACTGTCCCTCGCATACCACTAGAATTGTTGAGACTAGGCATGCAGAGTTTTAGATAATGGTGATTTAAGTGTGAGTGGTGAGCTTAGAAAAATTGATCTTGAAGAAAACAAGTTTTATGTTTCTAATCCTGTAATTCAAGAGGGTGAGGCAGAACAACCTCCTATTGAGGCGAATGATGCCCTTGAGATAGCTGAGCCACCAACTAATGTTGAATCCCACATTATTGAAAATCATATTCCTAAAAATTGTGCAGCCTTTACGTAGGTCTGAAAGACCTAAAAAGCCTATTAATTTTGATGATTTTATAACCTATATATCTTAATTAGATTGACTATGATTCAAGTAAGATTAATGATCCTATCTCCTATAAAGAGGCCATTACAAGTGCTCAATCAACTCAATGGCTTGAAGCCATGAATGATGAGTTGAAATCAATGGAGCTTAATAACGTTTGGGATCGTGAGGAATTACCAAAAAGGTTTTAAACCTATTGGTTGCAAGTGGGTCTATAAGACCAAATTAGATCCTAAAGGGAACTTTGAAAGGAATAAAGCTCGATTGGTTACTAAGGATTTCACTCAAAAGGAAGGTGTGGATTATAATGAAACTTTCTCTACAGTGATTCAGGAAAAATTCATTTAAAATAGTCATGACTTTAGTAGCTCATTATGATTTAGAGTTACATCAGATGGATGTTAAAACTACATTCCTTAATGGTAACTTGCATGAGAATGTCTATATGACACAACCAGAAGGTTTTTGGTTAAGGGCAAGGAACATATGGTATCTGCAGACTTAATAAGTCCATATATGGGTTAAAACAAAGCTTTTGACAATGGTATCTTAAGTTTCACGAGGTAATGAGTAATTTTGATTTTAAGAAAAATATAGTGGATCAATGTATATACTTGAAGGTCAGTGGGAGTAAATTTGTTATTCTTGTTTTGTATGTTGATGATATACTACTTGCAAGTAATAACTTAGACATGTTGCATGAGACCAAACGTTTCATTTCTGAAAATTTTGATATGAAGGATATCGGTGAAGCCTCTTATGTTATAGGTATTGAAATTCATCGAGATAGGTCTTGTGGGATATTAGGATTGTCCCAAAGAGCTTATATTGACAAAGTTGTTAACAAATACAACATGCAAAATTGTTCCCCTACTGTCTCCCCTATTGTTAAGGGTGACTAATTCGGCTCATATCAATGTCCTAAGAATAACCTTGAACGTGAACAAATGAATCTTATTCCCTATACTTCTGTGGTTGGGAGTCTTATGTACGCTACTTACAGGGTACTATGGATATTATGCTTACATTTAGAAAACCAGGTAACCTTGAAGTTGTTAGTTATTCTGATTCTGATTTTGTTAAGTGTAAAGACTTAAAAGAAATCTACACTGTAGTACATCTTTATGCTTTCAAGAGGCCCTATTTCGTGGAGAACTCATAAGCAGGAGTTAACTACCACTTCCATGATGATGGCATAATATGTGGCTTGTTATCATGCTACTTGTCACGGCCATATTATTAAGGAATCTTATTTGTGACTTAAGGTTGTAGATTCCATTTCAAGGCCATTGAAAGTATTTTGTGATAATAATTTAATGTTAGTTTGTCCAACAGCACCATTTCGAGTGGTGCTGGACTATACCTCGACACTAAGTACTTATTTGTCAGGGAAAGAGTTGAAGATCAAAACGTTGTCATTAAATATATTTGTACGCATGATATGTTAGCGGATCCACTTACGAAAGGCTTACCACCCAAGCTCTTTTAGAGCATGTTGCCGGCATGGGTTTAACTTGTAATCTTAATTAGTAAGTTATTTTGATGTATGACAACAATTTTGAGCTCGTTGTTTTGAACTTCACAAGATATGTTTATGGTTTCTTTATTCTCTTTATGGTGCACACTTGAGAACTTATGAGCAAAAGCAGTGCAGTAATGTTTTGGACCATATGAATGAGTTTAATCAATTACCACTTATGTAAACTCTATTCATACCATTTATGCTTAATATTAATCTTTGTTTTAATAAAAGTACTAATTGTGTAACTAATGGGGATCTTGTGTTAATAGTGACACAAAGATTGTATTATTCGCATTGGTGGTTTTATTTAAACAAGATGTAGACATTAAATTAATACTTGGCCAAATTAATGATTATGAAGCGTTATGTTTTGTATATAAATAGTATTTGACCAAGTGGGAGAATGTTAGAATATTTTATTCCTTATGTGGCCTTTACTATTTATGTAATTATTGGGCTTACATATTGTATTAATTTAATAACTTTATTTATGGGTTTGGTAATTAATTATGTGGCCCATAAATATTATTACTAATATTAATTTAGCATAATGGGCCCTAGGGTTTCATAATCTTGATGGACGATTTTGACCCTTAGCTATTCTATAAATAAAATAGTTAGGTTTTGGTCCCAATTGTCGTGTCAAGAATTTTATACACACCTATACATCCATCTTAAGATTGAGAGAGGCAATTGAAGACCTTCACCCTTAAGCTCAGCGGAAGCGTGATACGCACAAGAGGTCTTCTCTCAATTCATGTAAGTACTTAATATCATTATTATAATAAATAGATTTTATTTATTCTATGCAATAACACGTTCCTGTATAATTTATTCAACAAGTCCTATGTACAGGTTCTCCTGAACTTGTACATTGTTATGTATGTATTTATTTTATTAAGTAATTTAAGCTTTTTATTGAGACAAATGACAAATATATTTTATTCGTGCATGAATGTTTTAATATAATTTCTTTAAATTGTCTCCCAAAGTATTTAAGAGGAATTTGTTTTTGAAATTATGTGTTTGCCAATTTTGTTTGCACGTGGAGCGACCATTAAATAGCCAAAATAAATTGCTAAAATTAGATATGTCAATTGAATTGTTGAAAAAAAAACGTGAGAGAAAGTTCAATACTTTAATGGCACTTCTAAATGTGTCCTCTTCTTTTAATTAATATTCTTTTTTTATTATTTTTTTGTTTTTAGTCAATGTATTACTTTTTATTTGCCTTACAAGTCTATGTATATGAAATTATACAGCGATATTAATAAAGTGAAAAGTTGCTAAAGGTTGTGTTCTCAACGGATAAGTCCGTCGCTAAAACTCAGGGATTGGATTTTTCTTTATCTATACCTAGTTAGTTATATGTAGATTGAATTTTTCTTATATATGTATATATATTAGTCCTTAACCTTTTTAAGAAAATAGGGTTCAACAACTTAAATAAAAATAAAGCTAATAATTAATTTTTTGTTTTGCTTTTTAACATTGTTTTTGGTGAAAATTCATTTTGGGATTAATTTGATCCGACTTACTAATAAGTTTGAACTCATGTGTTAATGCATGATCCATACAGAATATGTTACTTGGTGTGTGGCCAAAAGACTATTTCGATGAAAAACCGAAAAGAATCTGTAGGGATTATCTGTGCGCAACTAGATTGTAGTGAAATAAACATGGGTGGATCATGTTATGAGCCTAATACTTGGCAAAACCATGCTTCTTATGCTCTTAATCTCTATTATAAGACTGCTGGTGCGTGCAAGTCGGGACGTCTATATACTCGATTATCAAGAATCCATGTAACTTTTTTTTTTTTATATACATCGCACCAACTAGTATTCTATTATATATTTTTATACGAAGTATGTCGAGTATCTTTGTATATATAATAGATATTTCTAGTCGCACTTGGTAGCTAATTAAACACCCTTTTCTGACGCCCCTATACTTGCCTAATAATTTTTTAGAACACTAGTGGTTGTCATATTTTAAGTACAATTAAATGATTTACTTGTTGCATTTAATTCAATGATTGCCACAAGCAACTAGCTAGCTATTTGTGACATTTACTATAGTCATGTTTTACTTATTTTTAATATATATTTCTGTGTATATAATATTTTGTCTAATTAATTTATTCTTTTTTTTGGTTTGATGCAGCTTATGGTAGTTGTAAATTCTTCACCTAAAGACCCCATGGTTCCGGGTGTGTTTGAGACTAGGTCACATCTGTTGGAAATGGTTGTCTATTATGAAATATTTTTCTTAATTAACAATGTGATGCACCCAAAATTAGGTATACATCACCCATCTTGGGTCGCCATTTACATGGTACATAAATTCAAATACAACTTAATAATACAACTGTCGTGTACAATACGACAAAACATAGCCTGTGAGTTTGAATACAAATATTGTCTACTAGAGACTATACAAACTCAAAAGGAGTCCTCGTTACAATTATTATCACACTATTTCACAGAATAATGAGGACTACTAATGCACCATCTAGGACCATCACTCTATTCCCCGACTAGTCCCAGCTACGTTCTCATTTCCTGAAGAGAACAGTGAAAGAAAGGGTGAGCTCAACTAGCCCAGTAAGAAATATTATGACAAAGATAATGCAAAATAAATTATCATTAGCCTTCAATAGTGTTAAACTGATAAAATATAACAAACATCAAGTTTAACTGCAGCGGAACAAGCAATCCATTAAAAGAGTCAAGTAGAGAATAAAATCTACTATCTTTTATGATTTAAAAAGGTTTTTCATCACTTTTATCGCTGAGACTCAGCTTAATAAATAATCCACATCATCAAATCACCCCGCACTACGGCCAAGGATATTATTTAGTATCACGACCACGAATTATCCATGCACTTACGGCTAAAGATAATCATGTTTTCATCAACGGTCCCGATCATGCCATAAAACAATTCATCTTTGCACTACGGCCAAAGAGAATCCATAGCCATAATCATACCAAAAATTGTCCATCAATGCACTACGGCAAATGAGGATTTTAACCACATCATTTGTTACATTACGGTCATGATTACACCGAATAATCCCTGGTCACAATCATACCAAGTCCATCTATGCACTACAGGCCACAGATGACTTTATCCACATCATTTGTAACATTGCGGTCATGATTACACCGAATAATCTCTGGTCATAATCATACCAAGTCCATCTATGCATTACAGTCCACAGATGACTTTCAACATAATATAAACATGAGGATGATGACAATGACATAATATTCAATAAAACAAGTTCAAGAATTAATTTATCCAGGAACCAATAACGTCCAAATTGTCAACATGATACTGCTTTGTGGAGTAAAATTCAAGAATGCTCAGAAGAATATTTACATGAAAAGATATTGGATGAAGCGCAAATATCAAGGATATCCCACTAATTTCATGGATTATAGAAGTCAAAACTTTAACCAACTGATTATAATAAAGAATGGAATAACAAAAGAAATCACCAGGCATGCGATAGGCCCGCATGAGTGAGTTATTCCAATGAATAATAAATAACGGAATCAGTCCGGCGTAAAGCATACGTATGAGGATATTCCAATGAGAATAATAAAGACGGAACCGGTCAAGCGTAGAAACGCATGTGCATGGATATTCCAACATAATAATAAAGACGGAACCAGGTCCGGCGTAGATCGCACAAACAGGATGTTCCAACAGAATGATAAATAATGGAACCGGTCCCATGTAAACGCATATACTCTGAGGATGTTCCAATGAATGATAAAGAATGGAATAATGGAAGAATTTCACCAAGTATAGGGTAGCTCGGCAGATACAAAGTTATTCAAACGAATAATAAAGAATGGAATAACAGAAGTTCTCTTCATGAATAAGAAAGAAATAATACTCCCTACCTTTGAAAGAAACTGGATATAGGAGTAGTGAAGTAGCAGAATACTTTTCTTCTTTCTCTCTAAAATTTCTCTCTATAATAATCACTCTAAAGCTTTTGTGAATTGGTGAGAAATGAAGGAAGAATGAGCTTCTATTTATAAGAAAATATAGTTTCGATAATTGCACATTTTGGGACTCAAAAAATTACAGTATAATACCTCCAACTTTTCTTTCATTTTTAATTTAGTCCTGCAAGTATTATCAAACTTGCACCAACTCCCCTAATAGTAAATAATGTGAATCAATAGTAAATCATGTGACTCAATAGTTCTAATCATGTGATAAAAATAATTACAGTATAGTACATCCATCTATACCTCCATTTTTAACTTAGTCATGCAAGTATTATCAATCTTGCACCAACTCCCCTAATAATACATGAATGTGATTCAATAATACCCACATTTGACAAATAGTTATATAAGCATGTGAATTAGTAGTAATTAAGTGCTCATTTATCCGATAAATTACCCGATTTATCAATATAATCCCAGACATCAATTATCATCGAAATAAATGTCGATTTTCACTAACACAAATAATTCCAACACAATGAAACCATTTTTATCAAAAATATAAATTTTGAAATGTCGAAGTTTGACTTTTCTCGAAAAAGTCAACTATTGACTTTTTGACCAAATAGTGAATTCTGGAAATTTTTGTGTTTATAAACTATTTTTACTAATTTCATCATTCCGGACTCAAATATCACGTTCGCGTCTCCATATTCAACTCCGAACACAACTTTAATTTTAATAACATTCATCATTAATATTATAACTCACAATATTTAACAACCAGGTCATTCCCAGGAAAGAGGGGGCTTTCCGATAAGGATTTCTCCTTATTGGCGCGCAATTAGGTGACCAAACCTCTCCTTGACAGAACTTCTTGACATTGTCAATATTGCAAATAATAATATGAATAACTTTGTCATCTTAATTATTGATTTAATAATAATAAATATTATGCAGATGATACTGTGACAATAATTGAATCAATAATATGAGAGATATGATGCAGCAATTACTATAGCAATAATTGAGTATAAGCTGAGTGACTTCTTATGTAAGCATCAATAATCAATACCGGTGTGCTTCTTTATGCAACCACAGCGTATTCTTGTATTTTTTAAACAAGATGTGTTTGAGATTAACGGTGTTGGGAGAATGCATATTATGATTTGATGTTTTAATGTATATGTTCATGATTATTTGTAAGGTCCTTAAATGAATATATGTACAAGGACTTAGTGATAGATCTAAATTGTTAGGTTGATCTAAGCTTTCAGCGTGTATCATTCTGTTAAAGAATGTATAGATAGAAAGATCAAAACTGTTAAGTTGATCTTAAGATGTAATAGATTAGTCTTGAAGAAATCATAGTGCATCAATTGGATCAACATTGCAGAAGTCAAGGCAGAAAACGTAGAGCCTGAAGATCGTAGTGTGCCTGCCTTGAAGGGGACTTTTTGGAAATCGTAGAGTGGTCCCAACGTTTGCCGAGCTAACTCCACGATCGTAATGTGCTGAAGGAAACTTGGAGTTTACATGTCAACGATCGTAGTGCGCTCTCGGGAATGTAGAGTCAACAACACGAGCAAGAGAAGATCGTAGTGTACGAAGGTTTAAGAGAAATCGTAGAACACCACGATCCAAATCGTAGAGCATCATCTGTCTCATGTCAGAAAACGTCGAGCCTCATGATCTGTGTTTTCAACAAGTGAGGAATGGATCCCAGATGCTGCAGTACTCATCAGTCCCAGAATATATGAAATATCCTTAGTATGCAACAAAGAAGCGTATTGAAAAAGCTAAGGATAGTACCATGGATAAGAGGGACAAAACACCTTTTCAGGTGGTAGGTGAAAGCGACTGCGAGTGTCGATTGGGCGCAGAATGCGGAAGTGAGGATGATGTGCGAAATGTCTCCATCACGGTCTGAAAGTTCGGGACGCATTTAATGCCATAACGGATGGATCCAACGGATAGTTTTCAACATCACATATATACAGATCAGACAGATGAGAGAGAAACAAACAAGTATTAAAAAATAACGTGAACATCTCTCTCAAGCTCAACTCTACGATCTGAGATATTGCAAAGCTTGCTCAGCTACTCAGTTCTTTCGAACCAGTGCTTACACAGCAACTGAGTAGCAACCTTCAAGAACGCAACTACAACTATCAATCAACTGAAGAAGAGTACCAAGTCTACTGGACTTGAAGCGTTCGTAGTGAACTGTAAGAAAGCCAAGTCTGCTGGACTTGAAGAGTTCAAGAGTGAACTAGAGAAGTTCTGGGCTATCGCTGGTGCAGAAGGAATCTGTGTGATTGAGGAAGATTGTAAAAGACATCCTTAGTGGATATCCTACTC
This sequence comes from Panax ginseng, assembly GCA_020205605.1. Taxonomy (NCBI): domain Eukaryota; kingdom Viridiplantae; phylum Streptophyta; class Magnoliopsida; order Apiales; family Araliaceae; genus Panax; species Panax ginseng. The sequence goes on along the minus strand of CM035141.1, from coordinate 94,532,656 downwards.
GTTGAGTAGAAGAGTGGACTAAGAGCTTTGAGTGCTGAACCACTTAAAAACAAGCATGTGTCGTTTACATTCATGTTATATCCGCTATAATCGCTATATCTGCTATAAGCATTTGTCTCACTGCATTTCATAACTCCATTGCTTGGTAAAGAAGATTAAAACAAATACTAATTTCGCTAAGTTTTAATCATTATCTAAGAACAAGTTTAAAGAGAAAAGATTTTCAAATATCTATTCAACCCCCCTTCTACAGATAACTTGTGCCTACTAGAAATAACAATTGGTATCAAAGCGAGTTATATTTTACATCTTACACGCTTTAGTAGATCCAAATGGCTTTTCAAGCAGCGAATCGAGGATAGGGAGGCGACAAGCCACCAATGTGCAACAAGGATAAATTTGCTAATTGGAAAGTCAGGATACAAGCTTACATGGACTCAATAGATGAAGATCTATTTGAGACTGTTCAGAATGGGCTTTACATACCAACAAAGCTTGCACCAACCACTGACGATCCAAACAGAGTTCAAATCAAAGTTAAAGAAGAATAGACAAAAAGGCTAAGAACATCCTGTTCCAATCCTTAGAGGACGATCTGTTTGACAATCTTGTAAACTGCAAAAGCCAAGGAAGTTTGGGAAGCACTGCTGATCATGTATGAAGGAACTGAAGAAGTTAGAGAGAACAAACAGTCTCTTCTAACACAGTAATATGAGATGTTTGCTAATGTGCAAGGAGAAAATGTAACTGCCACCTATGAAAGATTCAACATTCTACTCAACTCTCTACGAGCATATGGAAAGATCTATCCTAACAAAGATCTGACCATAAAGTTCATGAGAGCCCTACCGAGCAAGTGGGATGCTAAGACCACTGCAATAAGAGAGTCAAAGAATCTTAACGAGATGACAGTTCAACAACTATATGGCAATCTCCTGACATACGAGCTGGAGCTGACCCAACGTGCTGAAACCCTATCAGAAGGAAGAAGGAAGGAAAAGGGTGTTGCTCTCAAAGCAACTGAAAGCGTATCAAAAGTCACCACTGAGATTGAATCTGAAGATGATGAAGACAATGATGACGATCTTGCCATGATGGTAAGAAAACTAAGAAGGTTCATGCGTCAAGGCAAAAACAATAAGCAAAAGAAGGTCAGCAACTACAGCAGCCAGGAGCAAATAAATGATCTATGCTACAACTGCAAGAAGCCTGGCCACTTCATTGCCAACTGCAACAAACCTCTAAGAGAAGAACTAAAAAAGAAACAGCATGGAAAGAAAGAATACAAAGGAAACAAGAGGCTTCATAAAAGAGACAAAGGCCTGGTAGCTGGAGGATCTGGAGTGATTCAGATAATGACTCAAATGCTGACTCTGGAGATAAAGAAGAACCACAAGTGGCCAATCTGTGCTTAATGGCTAAACATGCAAAGGACAAATAAAGCCTCAACATTCACAATGTAAATCTAGATGAGGTATTTGATTTCAACTCACCTGATGTAGATATGAATGACTTAAGAACTGTACTGCGTGGCATAACCAATGATCTACATCAATACATGAAGTGGTTCAGAGTGTTGTCTAAGGATCATTCACTTCTTCAAGAGTAGAAGAAGAAAGTTCAAGAAGAGCTTGAAACAACACTTCTAAGTACTAATCTTCTCTCCAAGCTTGAAGCTGAGAATGAAACTTTAAAACAAACAAACACACATCATGCACAAAGAGAGTCTAAGCTAACCTCTAAAATTGAGGATCTAGAGAAGACTATCTCTGCATGGAACAAATCCTCATCATCCATGGACTGCCTGCTCTCTAGTCAGAGAAGCACATTTTACAGAACAGGCTTAGGCTTTGGGGAATCCATCTCAGAGCCAAGTGTGGAAAAGACAATGGAAACTAGCTCCAGTAATGTCTCAGGTCTTGGTAGAGGCATTACTTTTGTTAAATCCTCACAGTTGAAAGAACCAGTTCAACCTTGTTCTACTGATTCCAATTATACTCAGAGGAGTAAAGGATCACACGCTGGTCTGGGTTTCATAAAAGAGAAGAGTAACCCAACCTCTACTTACCAACCTCAAAGAATCATAGAGTCAAGCAAAACCAACTCTATGAATCAACTAGGAAGGTACAGTAGAAGTAAGGCACACTCATCACTATTTATGAAACCTAAGGACACGTGGAAGAAAGAGAATCAGTTTAACAAAAGGCTAACTAAGGAACCACACAAGTCCAAGTAGAAGATGAATCACCACACACGCACAGGCATGCATCACAATAGATGTTTCATATGCAATATATATGGTCATAGGGCTACAAAGTGTTATTATAATTCCATGCATGTGAGACCCAAGACTAGACAAGTTTGGGTTCCCAAAGGCACTAACAATGAAGGACCCATGCAAATATGGGTACCAAAATGAAGGTTAAAATGTTTTGACAGGAAAAGAGCTCCACGACCTCAACATGGTATCTAGACAGTGGATGCTCAAGGCATATGACAGGGAACAAAGCTCTACTATCTAACTATGTAGAAAAGGAGGGTCCCTCAGTCATTTTGGAGATAACAGCTCGGGCAAGACAAGAGGATATGACTCTGCTGGCAATGGTACAATATCTTTCAGCAAAGTAGCTTATGTGGAAGGACTCCAACACAACCTTCTAAGCATTAGCCAACTCTGCGATAAGGGTCACCAAGTAACATTTCTCAACAATCAATGTCAAGTCAGAGATTTGAAGACATCTGCCATAAAGCTAACCGGAACAAGAGAAGGAATGTCTACACTATAGACTTTGGTCAACTGAGCTCAGATGAGACAATATGCTTTCTGGAAAAAGCATCCGAGGAAATGAGCTGGCTATGGCATAGAAGGCTGTCTCACTTAAACTTCAAAAGCATGTCCAAACTGGCTTCAAAAGACCTCGTAGCTGGCCTACCCAAGTTCAACTTTGTGAAAGAAAGGCCCTGCAATGCCTGCCAACTTGGAAAGCAAACGAGAAGCTCATTCAAGAACAAGACTACCAACTCCATTGACAAGCCCCTGCAGCTGCTCCATATGGATCACTTTGGGCTAATCCAAACAACCAGTCTTGGAGGAAAAAGATACTCTCTAGTCATAGTCGACGACTACACCAGATTCACATGGGTATTCTTCCTAACTTCAAAGGATGAAATGAGCTCCGAATTAATCAAGATGTTCAGACTAGTGATGAACGAAAAAGGAGAGAAAATCAAGGCCATAAGGAGTGATCATGACAGAGAATTCGATTTCTCAGAAATGGATCAGTTCTGCACAGACAATGGGATCAGTCACAACTTCTCAGCTCCTCGAACTCCTCAATAAAATAGAGTAGCTGAAAGGAAGAACAGAACATTGATTGAGGCTGGAAGGACTCTACTGGCTGCGGCCCATCTACCTGAATACTTCTGGGTAGAAGCTATCAACACTGCATGCTACACGCAGAACAGATCACTCATACACTCTACGATCAAGAAGATGCCCTACGAACTGTGGAAATGAAGAAAGCCAAGTGTCAGCTATTTCCATGTCTTTGGCTGTGCATGCTACATTCTTAACAATGAAAAGCAGTATTTGACAAAATTCCAGCCCAAATCAGATGAAGGGATCTTTCTTGGATATGCCACAGACAGCAAGGCTTACAGAGTGTTCAACAAGAAGTCACTGAATGTTGAAGTCTCAATACACATCATCTTTGATGAAACTTGTTAGTTCCTAGTAGGCACAAGTTATCTAGAAAGGAGGGTTGAATAGATATTTAAAAATCTTTTCTGTTTTAAACTTGTTCTTAGATAGTGATTAAAACTTAGCGGAATTAGTATTTGTTTTAATCTTCTTAACCAAACAATGGAGTAATGAACGAGTATGGCAGTTATAGCAGATATAGCAGTTATAGATGAAACGGTTGTTTTTAAGTGGTTCAGAGCACTCAAAGCTTCTAGTCCACTCTTCTACTCAATGAGTAGGATATCCACTAAGGATGTCTCTTACAAACTTCTGAATCACATAGATTCCTTCTAGACCAGCAGTCTAGGAACTTCTCTAGTTTACTCTTGAACTCTTCAAGTCCAGCAGACTTGGCTATCTTACAGTTCACTTCCGAACTCTTCAAGTCTAGCAGACTTGGTACTCTTCTTCAGTTGATTGATGGTTGTTGTTGTTGCGTTCTGAAGGTTGCTACTCAGTTTGCTGTGTAAGCACTGGTTCGTTAAGAACTGAGTAGTTGAGCAAGCATTGCAATATCTCAGATCGTAGAGTTGAGCCTTAGAGAATTCTTCACATTGAATGTTTGATTTCTTGCTTAATTCTCTCTCATCTGTCTGATCTGTATATAAATGAGATGTTGAAAACTATCCGTTAGATCCATCCGTTGTGGCATTACATGCGTCCCGAACTTTCATCTTTGTGATGGAGACATTTCGCACATCTTCCAATTCGCGATTCGCCCAACCGACACCGCAGTCGCTTTCTCACCTACCACCTGAAAAGGTGTTTTGTCCCTTTTATCCATGGTACTATCCATCCTTGACTTCTGCAATGTTGATCCAATTGATGCACTATGATTTCTTCAAGACTAATCTATTACATCTTAAGATCAAACTAACAGTTTTGATCTTTCTATCTATACATTCTAGAACAGAATGATACACGTTAAAAGCTTAGATCAACCTAACAATTTTGATCTATCACTAAGTCCTTGTACATATAACATTTAAAGGACCTTACAAATAATCATGAACACATGCATTAAAACATCAAATCATAATATGCATTCTCCCAACAATCTCCCCCTATTTGATGTTGACATAACCAAGAAGATTTGTTGTCATTATTATTAGTGACTAGATGCATTTGCAGAAATTTAAACATGACTTAGTATTTCAGTGAGCAGCTGAAATTTCTAGAGAATAAGCATGAATTTATTGATGATTAGAAGATATTACAATATAGTATTACATCAATAAAACATTAAACTATTAACTTATCTCTGTTTTCTTGGTCTTTTGTGTGGAGGTGGATTTGCATACTCCTAAGCCCTTCTCTTCCTTTGAGCTTCCTTATTTCTTGCTAATTCTTCCAACTCACTTAGACTTAGAACTGGATTCTCTTCATATTTGCGCATGAATGCAGGATCTCCAGTTGGCATCCGGATGCGTACAGTAGTCACGTCTTGCGAGCTAGGAGTTGGCTCCTGATGACTCAGAGGAATAGCTGATAAAATTGTCTGCTGACTAGATCGTTGAGTCTGATGATGTGATGGTCTTGCAGGAGGGCTTCTTGATGTCTGAGTATGAAATTGACTTCTTCCCTTTTCTTGAATTACATGACCTCCTCTGCCTCTGCCTTGGCTTCCTTGATCTCCTTTCCCTTTCTTATTCTCCCCCTTTATGTCAGCATCAAGGGTTCGAATGTCGGCAGACAGCCTATTTACTCCTTGGACAAGCTCGTTGAGTTGGCTTTGAGTTTGAGCAATGTCCTCCCTATTCTCATTGATATGTTTTTTAGCTCTAGCTTCTTTATTCTGAAGGACTGTCAGAATCGTATCATTATACTTCTCCTGATTTGTATACGATTTCTAGAAGTCATACATAGAAGATTTTAAGTTGAGAATGTTGTCCAGCATAATCTGATGTTGACGATCTTGATTTTTCTGTATTTCAAGCATAGCCTCTTTTTGTTTGGCAGCAACATGGAAATGGATCTCATCTTTGTCTGATATGCTCTTCAGAATCTCTTTGATAATTTCCCTTAGCTTCGTAGTGAGCTCAGTATTCATTGTACCAGGGAATTTGTTAGCAGCTTGTATCATTTGATTCAGACGGATGTTGAGGAGATCAGCGTGAGATTCCAGGCTTGCTTCAATGGACTTGATCATTTCTCAGAAGTTTCTTTCAGATCATCCTTGGTGGGCAGGCTAGGGAAGGTATCATTTGATTGAGGATTGTCCATTTGAGGGTTTCTTGGTGGAGATTGATCTTGCAAGTTGTATAAAGCAAGATCAAGACTGAAATAGTCATGTGATGAGGAGGATGGTATATCAGTTGGAGGGGTTTGGGTTTGGATATCTGGGATAGGTGACTCTACGATTTCAATGTTTGACTCTACGATGTGGCTTGAGTCTGGAATCGTAGAGTTGGTTATTTGAGGAGTTAGGTAAGGTTGATTTCTTACGGTTCTTCGATTCATGTAATTTTGGGATTCTCAGAATCGAAACCGATTCTGAGGTTGAGAATCACTTCCAGCCATTTAGGAAATTCATAGAAATGACTAAATGATGACGATGGCAGGTGATTAACTCTAAAGATTATAGGGATAGTCGATACCTCAGGTTTTTCTTTTGATGAGGAATTGTTTGTAATCAGCTTTTTGGCGAAGTTGACTTCCCTTTGAAATCCATGAGCCAGAACAGTGATGGCTGGATATTCCTTGAAGCTCCAGAACATGTGGTCCCATAATTTCAGAATCTGAGCTTGATGGTATGTCATCATGGGTAGGTAAGAGAACATTTGGTTGTAAAGATAGCTTCTATATCCATCCTTGCCCTCATAGATGATTCGTAGGTCATCATCATCTTCTTCCTCTTCACTATCTTTATTTGAGGATTCCATTATCTCAATGGCCTCTGGAATGTTTGGCATTGGTTCATCTTCATCTTGAGCAGTAACCTCTTCTTCTGCCATTGGTACATCTTGAGGCTCCCCTTCAATATGATCATCTTCTTGGAGGTTTAGAAACTCCCCCTCAGCTTGTACATCCTCTTCTAAGTTCAGAAAGTCCTCTTCAGCTTGAATACCTTCTTGAGTTATGGACTTCTCCCCCTTAGCTGGTGTATACTCAATCATGAGAATTTCAGGGTTCTCCCCCTTTGCTGGAGCATTTTCCTCTTCGGTTGCTTGGGACAGTTCTATTTTTGCAGCCATACTCTTGGCTTCTTTCGGATCTGTGAAATGGTTGCTTGATCCTCTTCAGCTTCTTCTTGCTATTTCATCTTCCTTAGTTTCCTTAGAGTCTCTATATCAAAGGACTCTACAAGAATGTTCGTACACACCATTCTTGTAGAACTCCTTTACTAGCTTTGGATAAATGAGGGTGTCGGTGCTCAGCGCCTCTTCGAGACCTGCCTTCTTCAGTAGTGCTAAGGTTTTGTGAAACTTAGGTGGAGCGGTTTTGAACTCGTCAAAACAGAGTCTATAGCCCGAAATCACATTAGAAGCAGCCATTGATTCTGTAGTTGAGAAGAGAAAGATACTACCGAGCTTTTTTCTGAGTTAGGGTTTTGCTGAGAGAGAGAGAAAGAGAGAGAGATAATCTTTTGAACTTCAGATTTCAAAAACACTTGCCCAATTTGTACTTGTAGCTTCCTCTCTCTTTTGACTTAGTGGGACACCGTATGCTTTTGCTTTGCTTGGCTCTACGATTTTGATTGTGCATGAATGTACCGATTTGATTTGCCTTTTGAGTCTTTAGTGCTGAGATGTCCTTAGGATGACTACGATCACAGAGGTAGTCTTCTGGTCGTTGAGTCTGTCCGGCCGTCGTTGAGTCTGATCACCATTTATAGAGTCTTTCCTACAATCATCGAGTCTGTCCGGATCCTTGTGATGAGTTTTTGACTAAGCATTCTTTTTAAGGTAACTTAGGAAGGGCCAACCTCTTGGTGTGATTCAAGGGTTAGGTTTGTCCCTGAGGCACCTCTTAGAGAGATTTCCTTGTTATGAAGCTTGTCATCACATGATTCACTTTGCTTATTGAAGAGACTTTTTGGTCATCGTCGAGTCTGCACTTATGAAAGTTGAGTCTTTGCTGCGATCGTTGAGGTAGTTGACTATTCAGCTCTACGATCGTGAACTTCCCTTTATCATGTCTACGATTTTGAGTGCAGCCTTTATATCTGTCATGGTTAGCACAATCTAGAGCATAGATTCATGGTGAAAGATTTAGCATGCCTAGCTCACTTATTAACTTGTTAAATTTGGATTCATCTAATGGTTTAGTAAAAACATCAGCAAGTTGATTTTCAGTAGGGATATATTGTAAAGAAATAGTTCCATTTTGAACATGATCCCTAATGAAGTGATACCTTCTTTCTATATGCTTGGTTCTAGAATGCATAACAGGATTATGAGTTATTGCTATGGCACTTGTATTATCATAGTGTATAGGTATAGACTTGCAATCAAACCCATAGTCAGCTAGCTGATTTCTCATCCAAAGAATCGAGCAATAAAGAATGCCAAATAAAGAATGTATTGAACCTTCCGCAGTTGAAGTGGACACTGAGTTTTGCTTTTTATTGAACCAAGACACAAGTTTATTCCCTAGAAGTTGACAAGTGCCATTGGTACTCTTTCTATCTATTTTGCATCCTGCAAAGTCAGCATCTGTGTATCCTATTAGTTCAAAAGAGGATTCCTTGGGATACCATAGCCCCAAGTAGGGTGTACCCTTGAGGTACCTGAAGATCCTCTTTACAGCAGACAAATGTGACTCTTTAGCGTTAGCCTGAAATCTAGCATATATGCATGTTGCAAACATTATATCTGGTCTACTGGCAGTTAGGTATAAAAGAGAACCTATCATACCTCTGTATTTAGTTATATCAATACATTTACCATTCTCATCCTTGTCAAGCTTGGTTGCAGGAGCAATTGGTGTTTTCATGGGAGAGGCTGATTCCATGCCATACTTCTTTAATAAGTCTTTGATGTATTTGGCTTGGTTGATGAATATTACTTCATCAGTTTGCTTCACTTGCAGTCCAAGGAAGAAATTCAGCTCACCCATTATGCTCATTTCAAACTTGCTCTGCATTATCTTAGAGAATCTCTTACATAACTTTTCGTCAGTAGAACCAAAAATGATATCATCAACATATATTTGAACTAATAGGACTTTGTCCTTATGCTTTCTAAGAAACAATGTGGTATCTACTCTACCTCTAGTGAACCCATTTTCTATTAAGAAGTTAGTCAGTGTTTCATTCCATGCTCTAGGTGCTTGTTTAAGACCATATAAAGCTTTATCTAATCTATAGACATGATTGGAAAGAGATGGATTGATGAAACCTGGAGGTTGTTCTACGTAGACTTCTTCTTGAAGCTCTCTATTTAGGAATGCACTCTTGACATCCATCTAAAAGACTTTGAACTTCATGTGGGCAGTAAAGGCAATAAAGATTCTTATAGCTTCTAGTCTGGCAACAGGTGCAAATGTCTCATCAGAGTCAATGCCTTCTTCTTGAGAATAGCCCTTTGCCACTAATCTTGCCTTGTTTCTGGTAATGACCCCATCTTCATCCATTTTGTTCCTGAAGACCCACTTGGTTCCTATGACAGGATGACTCTTTGGTCTTGGTACTAATCTCCATACTTTGCTTCGTTCAAATTGGTTGAGTTCTTTCTGCATGGCTTCTATCCAACTGGAGTCTTCCATAGCGTCCTCTATCTTCTTTGGCTCTATCTGTGACAGGAAGCTTAGGTAGAAGCATTCATTCTGAGTAGTAGCTCTTGTCTTGACTCTTGCACTTGGATCTCCAATGATTAGATCCTGAGTGTGATCTCTGCCCATCCGTCTCCGATGCCTTCTGCCTTAAGTCTTCAAGGTTCATCTCTTTTCTTGGAGTGGAGGCTCATTGTCTTGAATGGACCTCTCTACGATCTCATTATCACACTCTACAATTTCACTATCTGGCACTACAATCGTAGTGTTGAGCTCGACGACTTCGTTCGTAGTTTCTGCACTATCAGTCGTAGTGTCTTGAGGCACTGTTTTGTCCAAGTCAATTTCATCAAAGATGATGTGTATTGAGACTTCAACATTTAGTGACTTCTTGTTGAACACTCTGTAAGCCTTGCTATCTGTGGCATATCCAAGAAAGATCCCTTCATCTGACTTGGGCTGGAATTTTGTCAGATACTGTTTTCCATTGTTGAGAATATAGCATGCACAGCCAAAGACATGGAAATAGCTGACACTAGGCTTTCTTCCTTTCCACAGTTCGTAGGGCGTCTTCTTGATCGTAGAGTGAATTAATGATCTGCTCGAGTGTAGCATGTAAAGGTTGTTGTGACTTACCGCTTCGAAGTATTCGTGTAGATGAAATGCCGCTAAGAGAGTCCTTCCAACCTCTATCGGGTTCGTTTTTTTTCGCTCAAAGAACTCCATTTTGTTGAGGAGTTCGTGGAGTCGAGAAGTTATGATCGATGCCATTGTCTGCGCGCAAGAATCGATCCATTTTCGAAATCGAATTCTCCGCCATGATCACTCCTTATGGCCTTGATTTTTCTCCTTTTCATTCATCACCGATCCCAACATCTTGATTAACTTTCGAGCTCGTTTCATCCTTAGAAGTTAGGAAGAATACCCATGAATGAATCTGGGTGTAGTCGTCAACTCTTACCAGAGAGTATCTTTTTCCTCCAAGACTGCTTTGTTGGGATTGGCCCAAAGAGATCCATGTGGAGAACCGCAGGGTTTGTCAATGGAGTTGGCGCGCCTTGCTCTTGAATGAGCTTCTCGGTTTGTTTTCCAAGTCGGCGAGGCTGTATGGCCTTTCCTTCACAAAGTTGAACTTGGGTAGACTACCACAAGATCTTTTGATGCCGTTTAGACATGTTTTGAAGTTTAAGTGGGATGACTTTCATGCCATAGCTTATTTCAATTCCTCGGATGCTTTTGCCAGAAAACATATTGTTTCATCAGAGCTTAGTTGACCAAGGTCTATAGTGTAAACATTTCCTTCTCTTGTTCCGGTCAGCTTTATGGCAGATGTCTTCAAATCTCTGACTTGACATTGATTATTGAGAAATGTTACTTGATGACCCTTGTCGCAGAGTTGGCTGATGCTTAGAAGGTTGTGTTGAAGTCCTTCCACATAGGCTACTTTGCTGAAAGATATTGCACCATTGCCAGCAGAGCCATATCCTCTTGTCTTTCTCGAGCCGTTATCTCCAAAGATGACTGAGGGACCCTCCTTTTCTACATAGTTAGATAGTAGATCTTTGCTCCCTGTCATATGCCTTGAGCATCCACTGTCTAGATACCATGTTGAGGTCGTGGAACTCTTTTCCTGTCAAAACATTTGATACTTCATTTTGGTACCCATATTTGCATGGGTCCTTCTTTGTTAGTTCCTTTGGGGACCCAAATTTGTCTAATCTTGGGTCTCACATGCATAGAATTATAATAACACTTTGTAGCTTTATGACCATATTTGTTGCATATGAAACATCTATTATAATGCATACCAGTGTATGTGTGGTGACTCATCTTCTACTTGGACTTGTGTGGTTCCTTAGTTAACCTTCTGTTACACTGATTCTCTTTCTTCCACGTGTCCTTAGGTTTCATAAATAGTGATGAGTGTGCCTTACTTCTATTGTACCTTCCCAGTTGATTCGTAGAGTTAGTCTTGTTTGACTCTACGATTCTTCGATGTTGGTAAGTAGGGGTTGGGTTACTCTTCTCCTTTATGAAACCCAGACCAACGTGTGATCCTTTACTCCTCTGAGTATAACTAGAATCAGTAGAACAAGGCTGAACTGGTTCTTCCAGCTGTGAGGATTTAACAAAAGCAATGCCTCTACTAAAACCTGAGACATTACTAGAGCTAGTTTCAATTGTCTTTTCCACACTTATCTCTGAGATGGATTCCCCAAAGCCTAAGCATGTTCTGTCGAACGTGCTTCTCTGACTAGAGAGCAGGCAGTCCATGGATGATGTGGATTTGTTCCATGCAGATAGATAGTCTTCTAGATCCTCAATTTTAGAGGTTAGCTTAGACTCTCTTTGTGCATGATGTGTGTTTGTTGCGCTTTAAGGTTTCATTCTCGGCTTTCAAGCTTGGAGAGAAGATCATTGCATTAGAAGAAGGGTGTTTCAAGCTCTTCTTGAACTTTCTTCTTCTCCTCTTAAAGTAGTGAATGATCCTTGGACAACACTCTGAACCACTTCATGTATTGATGTAGATCATTGGTTACGCCATGCAGTGCAATTCTTAAATCATTCATATCTACATCAGGTGAGTTGAAATCAAATACCTCATCGAGATTTACATTGTGAATGTTGAGGCTTTGTTTGTCCTTTGCATGTTTGGCCATTAAGCACAGATTGGCCACTTGTGGTTCTTCTTCATCTCCAGAGTCAGTATTTGAATCATTATCTGAATCACTCCATGATCCTCCAGCTACCAGGCCTTTGTCTCTTTTCTGAGGCCTCTTGCTTCCTTTGTATTATTTCTTTCCATGCTGTTTCTTCTTTAGTTCTTCTCTTAAAGGTTTGTTGCAGTTGGCAATGAAATGGCCAGGCTTCTTGCAGTTTTAGCATAGATCATTTATTTGCTCCTGGCTGGTATAGTTTCTGACCTTCTTTTGGTTGCCAGCTCTACCTTGATGCATGAACCTTCTTAATTTTCTTACCATCATGGCAAGATCGTCATCATCGTCTTCATCATCGTCAGATTCAATCTTAGTGATGACTTTTGATACATTTTCAGTTGCTTTGAGAGTAACACCATTTTCCTTTCTTCTTCCTTCTGATAGGGTTTCAGCACGTTGGGTCAGCTCCAGCTCGTATGTCAGGAGATTGCCATACATTTGTTGAACTGTCATCTCATTAAGATTCTTTGACTCTTTTATTGCAGTGGTCTTGGCATCCCACTTGCTCGGTAGGGCTCTCATGAACTTTATGGTCAGATCTTTGTTAGGATAGATCTTTCCATATGCTCGTAGAGAGTTGAGCAGAATGTTGAATCTTTCATAAGTGGCAGTTACATTTTCTCCTTGTACATGAGCAAACATCTCGCATCATTGTGTTAAGAGATCGCTTATTTTCTTTAACTTCTTCGGTTCCTTTCGCATGATCGAAGATGCTTCCTCAGACTTCTTGGGCATTTTGCGCTTTACAACATTGTCAAACAGATCGTCCTCTAAGTATTGGAATAGGATGTTCTTAGCCTTTTTGTCAAGTTGGACAGCTTTCTTCTCTGAGTCTGTCCATTCTTCTTTAACTTTGATTTGAACTCTGTTTGGATCGTCAGTGGTTGGTGCAAGCTTTGTTGGTATGTAAGGCCCATTCTGAATAGTCTCAAATAGATCTTCATCTATTGAGTCCATGTAAGCTTGCATCCTGACTTTCCAGTTAGCAAATTTATCCTTGTTGCACATTGGTGGCTTCTCACGCCTCCCCATTCCGGATTCGCTTGGTACGAGTGCCATTTGGATCTACTAAAGCGTGTAAGCTGTAAAATAGAACATGCTTTGATACCAATTGTTAGTTCCTAGTAGGCATAAGTTATCTAGAAGGGGGGGGGGGGTTGAATATATATTTGAAAATCTTTTCTGATTTAAACTTGTTCTTAGATAATGATTAAAACTTAGCGAAATTAGTATTTGTATTAATCTTCTTAACCAAGCAATGGAGTAATGAACGAGTAAGGCAGTTATAGCAGATATAGCAGTTATAGCAGTTATAGATGACACAGTTGTTTTTAAGTGGTTCAGAGCACTCAAAGCTCCTTGTCCACTCTTCTACTCAATAAGTAGGATATCCACTAAGGATGTCTCTTACAAACTTCTGAATCACACAGATTCCTTCTAGACCAGCAGTCTAGGAACTTCTCTAGTTCACCCTTGAACTCTTCAAGTCCAGCAGACTTGGCTATCTTAAAGTTCACTTCCGAACTCTTCAAGTCCAGCAGACTTGGTACTCTTCTTCAGTTGATTGATGGTTGTTGTTGCGTTTTGAAGGTTGCTACTTAGTTTGCTGTGTAAGCACTGGTTCGTTAAGAACTGAGTAGCTGAACAAGCTTTGCAATATCTCAGATCATAGAGTTGAGCCTTAGAGAATTCTTGCTTAATTCTCTCTCATCTGTCTGATCTGTATATAAATGAGATATTGAAAACTATCTGTTGGATCCATCCGTTGTGGCATTAAATGTGTCTGAACTTTCTGTACTATGATGGAGACATTTCTGCACATCTTCTCAATTACGCATTCGCCCAATCGACATCGTGATGTCGCTTTCTCATTTACCACCTGAAAAGGTGTTTTTTTTTTCTCTTATCCATGGTACTATCCTTAGCTTCTTCAATACGCTTCTTTGTTGCATACTAAAGATATTGCATATATTCTAGGACTGATGGGCACTGCAGCTTCTCGGATCCATTCCTCGTATGTTGAATTAACAACTCACGAGGCTTGACGTTTTCTGACATGAGATCGTGATGTTCTACCATTTAGATCGTAGTGTCTTTAACTTGCACACTACGATTCTATCAGTCGAGAACACTACGATTTCTCTTAAACTTTCATGCACTACGATCTTCTCTTGCTCGTGTTGTTGACTCTACATTCCCGAGAGCACATTGCGATTGTTGACTTGCTCGTATTGTTCACTCTACGTTCCCGAGACCACACTACGATCGTTGACTTATAAACTTCACGTTTCCTTCATCACACTACGATCGTGGAGTTAGCTTGGTGAACGTTGGGGTCACTCTACATTTTCCGAAGAGTTCCCTTTCAAGGCAGGCACACTACAATCTTCAAGCTCTACGTTATCTGCCTTGACTTCTGCAGTGTTGATTAGATTGATGCACTACGATTTCTTCAAGACTAATCTATTACATCTCAAGATCAACCTAACAGTTTTGATCTTTCTATCTATACATTCTAGAACAGAATGATACACGTTAAAAGCTTAGATCAACCTAACAATTTTGATCTATCACTAAGTCCTTGTACATATAACCTTTAAAGGACCTTACAAATAATCATGAACACATGCATTAAAACATCAAATCATAATATGCATTCTCCCAACAAAACTGACTTAGACAAAACAGCACCTCACGACACTACGACAGATAGTGCAGACACTATGAATGAAGTCGTCGAGCTGCTACACAGAATGAATGCTTCTACCTAAGCTTCCTGTCACAGATAGAGCCAAAGAAGATAGAGGACGCTATGGAAGATTCCAGTTGGATAGAAGCCATGCAAGAAGAACTCAACCAATTTGAACGAAGCAAAGTATGGAGATTGGTACCAAGACCAAAGAGTCATCCTGTCATAGGAACCAAGTGGGTCTTCAGGAACAAAATGGATGAAGATGGGGTCATTACCAGAAACAAGGCAAGATTAGTGGCAAAGGGCTATTCTCAAGAAGAAGGCATTGACTATGATGAGACATTTGCACCTGTTGCCAGACTAGAAGCTATAAGAATCTTTCTTGCCTTTGCTGCCTACATGAAGTTCAAAGTCTTTCAGATGGATGTCAAGAGTGCATTCCTAAATGGAGAGCTTCAAGAAGAAGTCTACGTAGAACAACCTCCAGGTTTCATCAATCCATCTCTTTCCAATCATGTCTATAGATTAGATAAAGCTTTATATGGTCTTAAACAAGCACCTAGAGCATGGTATGAAACACTGACTAACTTCTTAATAGAAAATGGGTTCACTAGAGGTAGAGTAGATACCACATTGTTTCTTAGAAAGCATAAGGACAAAGTCCTATTAGTTCAAATATATGTTGATGATATCATTTTTGGTTCTACTGATGAAAAGTTATGTAAGAGATTCTCTAAGCTAATGTAGAGCAAGTTTGAAATGAGCATGATGGGTGAGATGAATTTCTTCCTTGGACTGCAAGTGAAGAAAACTGATGAAGGAATATTCATCAACCAAGCTAAATACATCAAAGACTTATTAAAGAAGTATGGCATGGAATCAGCCTCTCCCATGAAAACACCAATTTCTCCTGCAACCAAGCTTGACAAGGATGAGAATGGTAAATGTATTGATATAACTCAATACGTAGGTATGATAGGTTCTCTTTATACCTAATCGCCATGAGACCGGATATAATGTTTGCAAATGCATATGTGCTAGATTTCAAAGCTAACCCAAAAGAGTCACATTTGTTTTGTCAGAAGAGGATCTTCAGGTACCTCAAGGGTACACCCTACTTGGGGCTATGGTATCCTAAGGAATCCTCTTTTGAACTAATAGGATACACTGATGCTGACTTTGCAGGATGCAAAATAGATAGAAAAGAAGTACCAAGTGGCACTTGTCAACTACTAGAAAGCAGACTTGTGTCTTGGGTTCAAAGAAAAGAAAAACTCGATGTCCACTTCAATGCGGCAGGTTGAATACATTGTTGTTGGCTTTTCTTGTGCTCGAGATCCTTTGGATGAGAAATCAGCTAGCTGACTATGGGTTTGATTTCAAGTCTATACCTATACACTGTGATAATACAAGTGCCATAGCAATAACTCATAATCCTGTTATGGATTCTAGAACCAAGCATATAGAAATAAGGTATCACTTCATTAGGGATCATGTGCAAAATGGAACTATATCTTTACAATATATCCCTACTGAAAATCAACTTGCTGATGTTTTTACAAAACCATTAGATGAATCCAGATTTAACAAGTTAATAAGTGAGCTAGGCATGCTAAATCTTCAACCATGAAATGTATGCTCTAGATTGTGCTAACCATGATGTATATAAAGGTCAGACTCAAAATCGTAGACATGATCAAGGAAAGTTCACGATCGTAGAGCTGAACAGATAACTCCCTCAACGATCGTAGCAAAGACTCAACTATCATAGTGCAGACTTGACGATGACCAAAAGCCCTTTCAACAAGCAAAATGAATCCTGTGATGACAAGCTTCATAACAAGGCAATCTCTCTAAGAGGTGCCCCAGGGACAAACCTAACCCTTGAATCACACCAAGAGGTTGGCCCTTCCTGAGTTACCTTAAAAAGAATGCTTAGTCAAAAACTCATCACAAGGATCCGGACAGACTCGACGATCGTAGGATGACTCTAATTGTAATCAGGATCGACTCAACGATCACGGACAGACTCAATGATCGCAGGACAGACTCAACGACCAGAAGACTACCTCTATGATCGTAGTCATCCTAAGGACATCTCAGCACTAAAAACTCAAACAGCAAATCAGTACATTCATACACAATCAAAATCGTAGAGCCAAGCAAAAGGCGACAGCTGTCCCACTAAGTCAAAAAAGAGAGAGGGAAGCTACAAGTACAAAATGGAACCTTGTTTTTCAAATCTGAAGTTCAAAAGATTATCTCTCTCTCTCTCTTTCTCTCTCTCTCAAAGCATAACCCTAACTCAAAAGAAAGCTCAGTAGTATCCCACTTCTCAACTACAGAATCAATGGCTGCCTCAAATGTAATCTCAGGCTACAAACTCTGCTTCGACGAGTTCAAGGATGCTCCACCAAAAGTTCACAAAACCTTAGCACTACTGAAGAAGGCAGGTCTCGAAGAGGCGCTGAGCACCGACACCCTCATTTATCCAAAGCTAGTAAAGGAGTTCTACAAGAATGGTGTGTACGAACACAACACCATCACTACTCGAGTAAGAGGAGTTGAATTGAGGCTAAGGGAAGAAAACTTCAATCTGGCCCTAGGTTTCAAGAATGTAGGGCACCCATTTTTAGACAGCATAAGCTTCCAAGAGGGCTTGAAGAAAATGCATCACAAGAAGAACCCCTCTGTAAAAGGCTACAAAAAGAAGGAGTTTCCTCAAAGGTACGAATGTTTGGCTTTATTGGGAAATGCATCTGCTGCAAGAGCTCAGGTCATGACTCTGTAAATGAGACTCAGCTCAAGCTCATGTCTGCCTTGGTTCATGGTACTCAACTCAATTATGAAACAGATGTTGTTCGAGTGGATCAAATAAGTGGATCGTCGGCTCGAAGAAATCAAAGAGTACTCCAAAGATGCTGTATGGGAGATTCATTAGCATCATTCTGCAATCTACATTGGGTGACAAAATTGGGGATGATGAAGGAGAAGCCATCAACCCAAATCGAAGAATGACACAACAGTTGTTTAAGAACTGGGAAAGGAACCCTGCTGATTATGTAAGAATGATGACAGAGTCCAGTGGGAGATCTGAGGAACTAAAGAAAGCAGGCTTTCCAAGGGGAATGTCTGTTGTCAGAGAAGTTGAAGAAGATGAAGAAGCAGATAAGGGAGAACCCTCTACTCTTGCCAGAAAAAGCAAGGGTAAGAGAAAGCTAAGGGCAAGATAAGATGAAGAGCCTCAAGGATCTACAACTAACATTCCTGTAGAGTCCTCTGATATAGAGACTCTAAGGAAACTAAGGAAGATGCAACAGCAAGAAGAAGCTGAAGAGGATCAAGCAACCATTTCATAGATCCTAAAGAAGAACAAAACTGGTCGCAAGTCCAAAAGACCAACAGTTTCTTCGATCGTAGAGACTTTGCTCTTCTCTGAAACTAGGCCAAGTGTGGCAGAAATGGAAGAAGCGGCTTCAAGAAGAGTGGCTATTCAAAAGGACAAGGCTAAGACTCAAGAGAGTCCAGAAGTTATGGCTAAACCCACCAAAGCAAAAAGAAAGCTGGTCAAGAAATATATTCTTGAAAATGAAAAAGTACTGAAAAAGGAAGCCAAGAGTATGGCTGCAAAAGTAGAACTACCCCAAGCAACCGAAGAGGAGAATACTCCAGCTGAGGGGGAAAACCCTGAAATTCTTATGATTGAGTACACACCAGCTGAGGGGGAGAAGTCTACAGCTCAAGAAGATGTCCCAGCTAAAAGGGACTTTCTGAACTTAGAAGAAGATGTACATGCTGAGGGGGAGCCTCATGATATACCAATGGCAGAAGAAGAGGTTCCTGCCCAAGATAAAGTTGAAACAATGCCAAACCTTCCAGAGGCCATTGAGATATTGGAATCTTCAGAAGAAAACGAAGAAGAAAAAGATGATGATGATGATGAGCTTGAAATCACTGGTGTAGGGAAAGATGGATATAGAAGCTATCTATACAACCAAATGTTTTCTTAATTACCCATGATGGCATACCATCAAGCTCAAATCCTGAAATCATGGGATCACATGTTCTGGAGCTTCAAGGAATATCCAGCAATCTCAGTTCTGGCTCATGGATTTCCAGTGAAAGTCATCTTCGCCAAGAAACTGCTTACCAATCATTCCTCATCAAAAGATAAACTTGAGGTATTGTCTATCCCTACCAGATTTAGAGTTAATCACCTGCCATCATCTTCATTTAGCTATTTCTATGAATTTCCTAAACGGCTGGAAGTGATTCCCAATCCAATAAATCAGTTCCCAGTTGTAGAATCCCAAAACTCGGTAACTGAAGAACCAGAAGAAGTCAACCTTACCCTGCTCCCTCAAATCACCAACTCTACGATTTTAGACTCAAGCCACATCGTAGAGTCCAACAGTGAAATTTTAGAGTCACCTATCCCAGATATCCAAACCCAAGCCCCTCCAGCTGATATACCATCCTCCTCATCACATGACTATTTCAGTCTTGATCTTGCTTTGTACAATTTGCAAGATCAATCTCAACCACGAACCCCTCAAATGGACAATCCTCAATCAAATGATACCTTCCCAAGCCTGCCCACCAAGGATGACTTGAAAGAAACTTCTGAGCAGATGCTCAAGTCTATCAAGCAAGCACCGAATCTCACCGATCTCCTTAACATCCCGAAATCAATCAAATGATACAAGCTGCAAACAAATTCCCTAGTACTATGAATACTGAGCTCACTACGAGGCTAAGGGAAATTATCAAAGAGATTCTGAAGAGTATATCAGACAGAGATGAGATCCATTTCCAGTTGGTTGCCAAACAAAGAGAGGCTGTGCTTGAAATGCAGAAAAACTAAGATCGTCAACATCAAATTATGTTGGACAATATTCTCAACTTGAAAGCTTCTGTCTATGACTTCCAGAAATCTTATGCCAATCAGGAGAAGCATAATGATGTGATTCTAACAGTCCTCCAAAATAAAGAAGCTAGAGGTGAAAAACAGATCAAGGAGAATAGAGAGGACATTGCTCAAACCCAAAGCCAACTAAACGAGCTTGTCCAAGGAGTTAATAGGTTGTCTGCAGATATTTGAAACCTTGATGCTGACATAAAGGGGGATAATAAGAAAGGGAAAGGAGATCAAGGAAGCCAAGGCAGAGGCAGAGGAGGTCATGCAACTCAAGAAAGGGGAAGAAGTCAATATCATGCTCAGACATCACGAAGCCCTCCTGCAAGACTATCACAACATCAGACTCAACGATCTGGTCAGCAGGTAATTGTAACAGCTATTCCTCTGAGTCATCAGGAGCCAACTCCTAGCTCACAAGACGTGACTACTGTACGCTTAAGAATGCCAACTGGAGATCCTGCATTCATGCGCAAACATGAGGAGAATCCAGTTCTAAGTCTAAGTGAGCTGGAAGAGCTAGCAAGAAATGAGGAAGCGCAAAGGAAAAGAAGGGCTGAGGAGTATGCCAGCCCACCTCCAAATAAGAGGTCAAGGAAACAGAGATAAGTGAAAATTTAAATTTCTTATTGATGTAATGATGAACTGCAATATCTTCTGATCATCAATAAATTCATGCTTATTCTCTAGAAATTTCAGCTGCTCACTGAAATACTAAGTCATGTTTAAATTTCCTGCAAATGCATCAAGTCACTAATAATCATGACAACAAATCTCATTGGTTATGTCAACATCAAATAGGGGGAGATTGTTAGGATAATGCATATTATGATTTGATGTTTTAATGTATATGTTCATGATTATTTGTAAGGTCCTTAAATGAATATATGTACAAGGACTTAGTGATAGATCTAAATTGTTAGGTTGATCTAAGCTTTTCGTATCATCATTACATTAAAGAATGTATAGATAGAAAGATCAAAACTGTTAGTTTGATCTTAAGATGTAATAGATTAGTCTTGAAGAAATCATAGTGCATCAATTTGATCAACATTACAGAAGTCAAGGCAGAAAACGTAGAGCCTGAAGATCGTAGTGTGCCTGCCTTGAAGGGGACTCTTTGGAAATCGTAGAGTGGTCCCAACGTTTGCCGAGCTAACTCCACGATCATAATGTGTTGAAGGAAACTTGGAGTTTACATGTCAACGATCGTAGTGCGCTCTCGGGAACGTAGAGTCAACAACACGAGCAAGAGAAGATCGTAGTGTACGAAGGTTTAAGAGAAATCGTAGAACACCACGATCCAAATCGTAGAGCATCATCTGTCTCATGTCAGAAAACGTCGAGCCTCATGATCTGTGTTTTCAACAAGTGAGGAATGGATCCCAGATGCTGCAGTGCTCATCAGTCCCAGAATATATGAAATATCCTTAGTATCCAACAAAGAAGCGTATTGAAAAAGCTAAGGATAGTACCATGGATAAGAGGGACAAAACACCTTTTCAGGTGGTAGGTAAGAAAGAAACCGCAGTGTCGGTGTGGTCTAGAATGCGTAATTCGATGATGATGCGAAATGTCTCCCATCACAAGATGTAAAGTTCAAACGCATTTAATGCCACAACGGATGGATCCAACAGATAGTTTTCAACATCACATATATACAGATCAGACAGATGAGAGAGAAACAAGCAAGTATTAAAAAACAACGTGAACATCTCTCTCAAGCTTAACTCTACGATCTGAGATATTGCAAAGCTTGTTCAGCTACTCAGTTCTTTCGAACCAGTGCTTACACAACAACTGAGTAGCAACCTTCAAGAACGCAACTACAACTATCAATCAACTGAAGAAGAGTACCAAGTCTCTTGGACTTGAAGAGTTCAGTAGTGAATCAGAAGAAAAGCCAAGTCTGCTGGACTTGAAGAGTTCAAGAGTGAACTAGAGAAGTTCTGAGATCATTTGGTCAGAAGGAATCTGTGTGATTAGGTAAGATTGTAAAGACATCCTTAGTGGATATCCTACTCGTTGAGTAGAAGAGTGGACTAGGAGCTTTGAGTGCTCGAACCACTTAAAACAATCGTGTCATTTACATTCATGCTATATCTGCTATAATCGCTATATCTCGCTTATAACTGCCTTTACTCGCTCATAACTCCATTGCAGTAAAGAAGATTAAAACAAATACTAATTCGCTAAGTTTTAATCATTATCTAAGAACAAGTTTAAAGAGAAAAGATTTTTAAATATCTATTCAACCCCCCTCTAGATAACTTGTGCCTACTAGGAACTAACACACTCCAGTAAAACTTCCGCCATTATTTTTATAAAGTGTTTTTTCGTTGCTTTCAATCCGATAATAATTTCATGGGGTCCACTAATGATTGTATTGGTCGCATGCGGATATTCCCCAATAAAAAGAATATTCCCCGACCAATCGAATATTATATAACATCTTGCGTACTTTGCAAAATTTATAAATATTACCCACAACTATAACATTATATTAAATCCACACCATAATATTTAAAAACATTATTTCGAGAAAATTAAATATTTATTCATAAAATCTGGGGTCTCATAATCTCCCCTCCTTATGGAATTTCACCCTCGAAATTTACGTACGTACCTGGTATGCCGAACAGGTGAGGATACCTTGACTTCACTTCAAATTCTAACCCTTGAGGTATAACCTTTGAGTGTCGAATATAATCCTTTTCATCCAAGATTTTAACACGTATCTCCACATACGTTAAATCATCCGCTATCTCGTCCGGTTCTAAATTAATAATGTGGTTCGGGTCATCCCCATATTTACGTAACATCGATACGTTAAAAATATTATGAACACACGACATACTTGGCGGTAAAACGAGTCTATAAGCCACAGTTCCTACTTTTATCGAGGATTTCAAATGGGCCAATTAAATCGAGAGTTGAGATTTCTTCTCTTCGTCGATTCTTACTTCTAGAATAACGCCCTCTTGAACCTTCTTAATTCTTCACATTCATCAGCTCCAGGTGTGTAGCTTGAGCAGCTTTAACTTTATCGATTAAAGTTGATTCTACTCGTATATTAGTTATCTTCACGTGAGTTCCTAGAGTCTTTAACTCTATCTAAATCATTTGTAAGTCGTACGAAATGGGTCTTTGTGTTAACAACATCGCACTCGTAAATGCATACGATCTTCTACTCAACGCGTCAGCTACCATGTTCGCTCTTCCACGATGATAGTGAATGGTATAATCGTAATCTTCAACAGCTCGAGCCAACGTCTTTGGCGCATGTTACGTTCATTCGGTTGAAGAAATATTTAAGGGTTTTAGAAATGGGTTTTGTACTGGGGTTAATACAAAATTCGATTTCACATTCTAGGGGTAGGCTAAGAAGTCTTCAAGAATACGTCAGAAAATTTATTAACAATAGAAATATCATTCAAAACTTTGACTCTCATCCAAGACTTGGGTAATACGTCACATTGATACCTATCAACTTGCCATCTTCATTCACGCGTCGCTCATGTAGTAAAGTCGGCTTTGATTGCATTCCACACAAGGAAGTCAACAACGAAAGGACCGGGGCTCTTTACTTATGGCTTGATATGACCATGATTGACTTTAGTGGTTTGGTTACTTTGAATTCGCATAACAGGTTGGTTAGGAGTATGAAAGCTAACAACCTTACGAAAAGCATGATGAGTAGTTAACCAATCGTTTCCGAAAATTGCATCAAAGGCAAGTATTTTCAAAGAGATAAGATTGACAGGTAACGTGAAAGTGTCAATTTGAATTAAACAAGATTTATAAATAGTGGATGTAACGAAGGTTTCAAATATCGAAGTTTCAACCAATAAGTTAAAGTCTAACTTTTCTGGGGTTAAATTTAAACGTTGAGCGCAAGCAAGAGAGATAAAAGAATGGGTATAACCTGTATCTAATAAGGTATAGACTTCGTAAGAATTTTATAATTAACTAACCCATGCTAATTTCGTTCGTTACTCTATTTTTTTGAGAATCACAAAACGCCTTCTTCTGAAACCACAAACTTTGTTTTGTCCGTATCCGCCTTTGGTGTCACCGTTCCAGCTGGACTTGACTTCACTATACGACAAAATCGAGCTAAATGACCTTCCCTTCTTGAAATTTCCATTTCTATTATCTTGGCCATGATTACCATCGAAGTGGTTACCATTCTTGGCATGATAATTTACCCCACGATGGTTATCATTGTTCCGATAGCCGTTGCCACCGATATGATTATTATCGTTTTGTTGGTCGTTACCTTTTGCTTGAGCTGAATCAATGCTCTCATGTGCTTCATTGCTTATCTCAGCATTTTCAAATGCCATTCTCAAACACTGTCATAAACGAGGGTTAATTGACATATCACATATTATCCCTATACTCTGACCGACCAATTAAATACCAAATAAACTTAGGTAGGTCATACTAGCAAGGAATTTCTGCTCTCCTCCTAGTTCTTGTCTCACATTTTAGCCAGGATCATATCCTAAGCTTTGATATTAAACCGTGACGCCCCCAAAATTAGGTATACATCACCCATCTTGGGTCGCCACATACATGGTACATAAATCCAAATACAACTTAATAATACAACTGTCGTGTACAATACGACAAAACTTAGCCTGTGAGTTTGAATACAAATATTGTCTACTAGAGACTATACAAACTCAAAAGGAGTCCTCGTTACAATTATTATCACACTATTTCATAGAATAGTGAGGACTACTAATGCACCATCTAGGACCATCACTCTAATCCCCGATTAGTCCCGCCCACGCTCTCATTTCTAAAGAAGAACGGTGAAAGAAAGGGTGAGCTCAACTAGCCCAAAGAAGAAATATTATGATTTAAGATAATGCGAATAAATTATCATTAGCCTTTAACAATGCTAAACCGATAAAATATAACAAACATCAAGTTTAATCTCAGAATGAACAAGCAATCCATTAAAAGAGTCAAGTAGAGAATAAAATCTACTATCTTTTATGATTTAAAAAGATTTTTCATCACTTTTATCGCTGAGACTCAGCTTAATAAATAATCCACATCATCAAATCACCCCTGCACTATGGCCAAGGATATTCTTTAGTACACGTCCACGAATTATCCATGCACTACGGCTAAAGATAATTATGTTTTCATCAACGGTCCTGATCATGCCATAAAATAATTCATCTTTGCACTACGGCCAAAGAGAATCCATAGCCATAATCATACCAAAAACTGTCCATCAATGCACTACGACAAATAAGGATTTTTACCACATCATTCGTTACATTACGGTCAATACCAAATAATCCCTGGTCATAATCATACCAAGTCCATCTATGCACTACAGGCCACAGATGACTTTATCCACATCATTTGTAACATTACTACCATGATGACAACGAATAATCCTCGGTCATAATCATACCAAGTCCATCTATGCATTATGTGCCACGGATGACTTTCAACATAATATAAACATGAGGATGATGACAATGACATAATATTCAATAAAACAAGTTCAAGAATTAATTTATCCAGAACCAATAACGCCCAAATTGTCAACATGATATCGCTTTGTGGAGTAAAATTCAAGAATGCTCGGAAGAATATTTACATGAAAAGATCTTTGGATGAAAGCTTAAATATCAAGGATATCCCACTAATTTCATGGATTATAAAAGTCAAAAATTTAACCAATGAGCATAATAAAGAATGGAATAACAAAAGAAATCACCGAGCATGCGATAGATCGCAGAAAAGTGAGTTATTCCAATGTAATAATAAATAATGTAATCAGTCCCAGCATAAACGCATGCATGTGATATTCCAATGTAATAATAAAGAGCGGAATTCAGTCCGCTGCGTAGAACGCATGCACGAGGATATTCTAATGTAATAATAAAGACGGAACCAGTCCCAATGTAGTAACGCATGCATGTGATATTCCAACATAATAATAAAGGCGGAACTAGGTCCCCATGCGAGATCGCATGCATGTGATGTTCTAACAGAATGATAAATAATGGAACCAGTCCGAATGCAGAAACGCATGCATGTGATGTTCCAAATGTAATGATAAAAAAATAGAATAACGAAGAATTTCACCAAGTATAGGGTAGCTCACAGATACAAAAGTTATTCCAACTAATAATAATAAAGAATGGAATAATAGAAGTTCTCTTCATGAATAAGAAAGAAATAATACTCCCTACCTTTGAAAGAAACTGGATATAGGAGTAGTGAAGTAGCAGAATACTTTTCTTCTTTCTCTTTAAAATATCTCTCTATAATAATCACTCTAAAGCTTTTGTGAATTGGTGAGAAATGAAGGAAGAATGAGCTTCTATTTATAGGAAAATATAGTTTCGATAATTGCACATTTTGGGGCTCGAAAAATTACAGTATAATACCTCCAACTTTTCTTTCATTTTTAATTTAGTCCTGCAAGTATTATCAAACTTGCATCAACTCCCCTAATAGTAAATAATGTGAATCACTAGTAACTCATGTGACTCAATAGTTCTAATCATGTGATAAAAATAATTACAGTATAGTACCTCCATCTATACCTCCATTTTTAACTTAGTCATGCAAGTATTATCAATCTTGCACCAACTCCCCTAATAGTACATGAATGTGATTCAATAGTACCCACATGTGAACAAATAGTTATATAAGCATGTGAATTTGTAGTAATTAAGTGCTCATTTATCCGATAAATTACCCGATTTATCAATATAACCCCCAGACATCAATTATCATCGAAATAAATGTCGTTTTTCACTAACACAAATAATTCGAACACAATGAAACCGTTTTTATCAAAAATATAAATTTTGAAATTTTGAAGTTTGACTTTTCCCGAAAAAGTCAACTGTTGACTTTTTGACCAAATAGTGAATTTCGGAAAATTTTGTGTTTATAGACTATTTTTACTAATTTCATCGTTCCGGACTCAAATATCACGTTTGCGTCTCCAAATTCAACTCCGAACACAACTTCAATTTTAATAACATTCATCATTAATATTATAACTCACAATATTTAACAACCAGGTCGTTCCCAGGAAGGTGGGGGCTTTCCGATAAGGATTTCTCCTTATTGGCGGCGTAATTAGGTGACCAAACCTCTTCTCGATGTAACTTACAGACATTGTCAATATTGCAAATAATAATATGAATAACTTTGTCGCGTCTCAATTATTGATTTAATAATAATAAATATTATGCGAGATGATACCGTGACAATAATTGAATCAATAATATGAGAGATATGATGCAACAATCATCGTAATAATAATTGAGTATAACCGAAAGTGACTTCTTTACGTAAGCATCAATAATTAATACCTGTGTGTAACTATGCAACCACGCCAGATATTCTTTGTACTTTTAACACGGGTGTTTCAACGATTAACAGCAAAACTTCCCACCGTTATTTTCATAAAGTATTTTTGTCATTTTCTCAATCCGACAATAATTTCGTTGTAGGGTCCACCAATGATTGTACTTGCCGTCATTTGCACGGATATTCCCGATAAAAAGAATATTCCCCACCAATCGAATATTATATAACAACTTGCGTACTTTGCAAAATTTATAAATATTACCCACAACTATAACATTATATTAAATCCACACCATAATATTTAAAAAAATTATTTCGAGAAAATTAAATATTTATTCATAAAATCTGGGGTGTCACAAACAATTAAGAAAAATACTTTCGTAGGGTTTGAATTATTATTACTATGGTGGTAGGAAATATATTTCTAGAAACCTGGTTTAAAAGTTTGATTCATGTTCTTAATTTTAAGTATTCTATTATTT
The DNA here is from genome assembly GCA_020205605.1 of Panax ginseng. Lineage (NCBI taxonomy): Eukaryota > Viridiplantae > Streptophyta > Magnoliopsida > Apiales > Araliaceae > Panax > Panax ginseng. Next base: position 94,505,037 of record CM035141.1, on the reverse strand, counting down.
GTGTTTCTTAGTGATTGATTCTGAATAATAATATTTGAAAGCTATGATAATTGTATTTGGATTATTGGTGATATATAGTCTGTTACATGTATTTTTGTATATGCACAATTAATAGCATATATATATATATATATATATAATTACTTATCCTAATTTTTCAATAGGAACAATATCTTTCTAAGTTTTAGGTAAATGAACTTAATTGATTAATATAACATATAATTCAACTAGCTCAGTAAAGAATATCATATTAATATGATATATAGTGTTATGATATGATATATCAGTAGTGTCTTTTTTCTCATATCCCCCACCCACCCACCTCCCCACCCACAAAACAAAAGAATGTTTTGAACGTACAAATTATGAATTTAACTTTTTGAGTAGAAGAACAAAGATGAATTTAACTTTTTGGAGTCAAATCTTAGTAGCGTTTTTTTAAATAAGTACAATTCTTTTTCGGAGATGGTGCTTCCCTTGAAGTATTAATTTGCTACTGAAATTCTCCAACTTACTGCAGAAATATAGCTCACTGCTGATTCACCTTGTGCTCTAAGATTGTATGGTTAAATGGAAATCTTAGCCTTGATACATGCTATATAGAAACCGCATTATACCGTACTCGGCAGGGAACTTGAATTAATGCTGACATATATAATAATTCTCAGCTTCTAGCTCAATTTCCCATTGAAATAAGCGCCTCGATTGCCTATTTCTGAATTTTAATTTCCACTGCCACATCTTGGAAAATTAATATTCTTTAAAATATATATATATATATATATATATATATATATATATATATATATATATATATATACACACTAGTAATTGTTTGTATGCAGAACGCATCGATGTAATGTAAATCTCTTTCTCTCCGTTTCAACGATTCCACTTTTCTTTCCTTTCTCTCCTCCTTCCTCTTCCACCATCATTTTTCGTCCAAATCAATTAGAATGAATCTGAACCGTTCTTGTGTTTTTCCGCACAAATCAATTAGAATAAATTCTGAACCGTCCTTTTAATTTTCCGCCCAAATTCAAAATGTGTTCTATCTTATTAATATAGAGATTCTATCTTATTTATATAGATATCTCCTGCCCATTGATCTTTCCAAAAAAGAACGCTTTCTCCATGCATTACGTAGCCCCAACACCCAACTTTGTCACATCAAACCTCATCCTACAATTGTTATATTTGTTTGTATTTAAACTAAATAACTTCATATCAATTTTGAATTTTTGAATTTCACAAATTATCTTTAAAAAGTCAAAATATATATCAATAATTTTGGAACGGATTGAGTAGTAAATATGAGCCCTATAATGGGATATATATATCAAGATAACGTAAAAAGCAATATCTAAATGTGTTTTTAATATTTTTACACATGATTCTTTCTCACATGAAGGCGTGACCCACTTTGTGTTTGTGAGAGAGGGTCATGTAGAAATATTAATTATATTCCCTAAATATATACATCTCAAAGCTATATGAAATTTAAAAATAAAAAAGAATTCAAAAAAAATTTGTCTATACTTTTATTTTTAGTTTTCGCTTATTATCACCCCAAAATTAATCTCAATTTTCCAAATTACTTCAATCTTTTACCAAAATCACTCTCAATCTTTCTTTTGATAGTTTTCAAATTTACTCTCAATATTTCTTTTAATCTTTCCCAAAATTAACTCGTTGTACATAAAAAGATTTTCAAAAATCCAGTGCTGTCTATACCGACTACATACTAGATTGTCCCCTGATTGCACGTGTTTTTTTGGGGCTGACAATTACAATTTTTCCTTTTTCTTTTTAATTTACATTTTATAAAAAAAAGTTTCATTTAAAAAATTTGTACTTCAAAAATATATAATTTTTCATATTTATTGATAAAATATTTAAGTTAAAATTTATGGTTATGAGTTGATTTTGATTTATAAATTTTGGTTATGATTCCATTTAAGAACTAAAATCATATTAATTATTTTTAATATGGGTTGTGTTGGTTGTAATCATATAGTTATGGTTCAAATATATGTCAACCCATATTTTAAATTTTAAACTTACATGTATTATGATCTAATTAAATATATTATTTTTAGATATATCATGTATACATATAATCACTAAGCATTTTATTTTTTGGGGGTTTAGGGGTTTGGGGTCGGGGTGGGGGTCGGGGTGCATACATAATCACTGAGTATTAATTTTTTTTGAGGTGGGGCCGCAAGAGGTGTATACATAATCAGTGAATATATTTTTTTGGGGACTGAAAGATGTATACATAATCACTAAATATAATTTTTTTTTGGGTGGGGTTGGGGTGAGGGTATATACATAATCACTGAATATTAAAAAAAAATTAGTTAGCGGTATACATAATCACTAAATATTATTTTTTTGGGTGGTGGGAGTGTATACATAATCACTGAATATTATTTTTTTTGGGTGGTGGGAGTGTACACATAATCACTATTTTTTTTTCTCTGTCGCTATAGCTAGTTCGCTGGAGAGAGCCGAGCTATATATATAATGCAGGAATATACTTGAGTTATGTTTGTTTGCAAAAAAACTATATTTGGGATTTGACTATTTGTTTTAATTTAACACTGTTTCAGATTATTTCTATTTTTTGAATTTTCAATTATGTTAATTTAAAATTTTAAAATTAAATTTAATATTTTAGTTAGCAATTTAAATTTAATTACCCAATGCTCCTTATAAACACTACATTTCATTGTTCTTGTCCGATGTGGGCTTGCATACATTATTAGAACAAACCTCCTCCGATCCTAAAGGTTTCTAGTCTTTACTCTTTAATCCTATTCTCCTACCTCTTTTATGCATCAAACAATCAAATCCTTTTGTATACTGTGTTTGTAAAATTTTTTTAGAGGAAGAGACAAAATATAAATATCATGTTTTTCGGGAGGAATGGAAGACATTTTGAGGTAAAGTTAATTTTATTTTTGGTTCAAAACTTTACAGGGATGAGAAAGTTAGATATTTTATATTACCTAAACTAACTTTTTAAAATAAATAACATCATTTATTACATTAATAAATGTGGGAAAGGAAATCGTGCCTTGCTAGGGTTAGGGTTTCGTGTTGGTTGAGGAGGAGAGAAATCCACGAAGAGCATGGAATTGAATATTGATTGATTGAAGAGGGGAGAACGATAGGTGAGCGATTACTCCAACGACGCGTAGCAGAACCCCTCGAATTCGGAAACCGTGTTAGGGTTATTGGGATTCCAAGAGCCTTCTTCTTGAGTCCTTTGAGTTGAGAGCGAGTGTTCCAAACCCTTTAGTACTTTTAGGTGGAATATCCAAGCCTAAAGTCACCAAAAGAGTCAGAGTCCTGTGTCTGGAGAGAGGTCCCCCTTCCCAATGGAATGGAAGGGGTATTTATAAGGTTATCTGGAAAGTAGTCATATGCAAGGCACTTGCTTTCAGGGAAATTCCAGAAATACTCTTTAGTCCTTAGAATAATGCTCATATCGCCCTGTCCTTCTAGCAACCAATCCAATCCCTCAATCAATTCCCAAAATGAGCCGCCTCCACGAGCCTTCTGCCTCGGGACACGTGGAGGCTTCTCCCGGGTCTAGCACATTTATTTTTGACTTTTCCATTTTTATTCCATTAGGTTATGTGAACCCTAATTTGTACATTTAATGAGGCCATGGAACCCTAATTGTGTATTTAATTCAATTAGGTCATGTGAACCCTAATTTTATAATTGGGCCCACATTTGTCCCCTACGCGAGAGTCGCATTCCCAAATAGACGATCGTGCACGAAAATTGTAAGCCTTTAAATGATTTTGCAGGGCTTCACTTTATAGGTCTTGAATGATAATGGTCCTAGTAGAGGGAACCCCTAGGGAGCCAAACCCTTAGGGTTAAACCTTAGGGAGGCAAAACCTACCAGGGCTCTACCTTGGACCTATTGGAAATTCCTCCAAAAATATGTCCATAGCTTGCCCAAGATTTATTTCTTAATTTTTTCCTGGAACAAGAGAAATGATCAAATAAAATTAAATTTAATAAAATCTTTCTTTTGGTAAATCATATCTTTCCCTTTTTACCAACTCAGATCTTAATTAATTTTATTTTTTGAAAATAAAATCTTAATCTTATTTTGGAAATAAGATCAAAGCTTTCTTTGTTTTGGAAATAAATCAAATCTTTCTATAATTTAGAAATAAACCAAATCTTTCTTTATTTGAAAGCAAAAGATTTTTATATATATATATATATATATATATATATATATATATATATATATATTATCATCTATATATAAATAATCCATTTTTGAAAAATTAACCCTTCTTGGGAATAAAATTAAAAATCAAAAATCAAATCTGTTCTATATTTAGGAAATAATATTTTTATATATTTCCATTTAGAAATAAATTCAAAGATACTTATTTTTTTGGAAATCAGCTTGAATCCTTCCCTTAATGGAAAAAGAGTGATTGCTTTCTTTTCCGTTGCAAGCATACTTTGGGGTTATACATGTATTCATATGTATGCATCTCCCAAGCCATTCACGCCTCCTTGCTTATCTTGCTTCATTTTAGATTTTCTTTCTTCCTACGAGCCAAGAAGATCCTCAAGGGAGCAGCAAGAAGACATTCATCAATCTGAGCGAGAGGTAACAAAGAGAATTCCTCCCTATAGTGCCAAACCCTAGGGGTTGAACCCTATAGGGCTGAACCGTACGGGGGACCCGAACCCTTGGGGCTCCATTCATTCTTCTCGTCTTCGCTTTTCAATTTGCTTATTTGCATATATTTTTTTCGAATTTTTCTTGACTTGATTCCTCTATTTCTCTTTTCTGTTTCAGGCAATTGTAGTTTTTCTTTGTTTCTGAGCCCCATCACCTTGATCATATCTTAGTTTTTTCACTCAGAATTCATCAAAGAAATGCTATAATTTTTCGCGGCGAAGGAGCACTCGTTCCAAGCAGTTGATTTGTGGAGCAACATGACCTTATCAAAGGAATGAGTAGAGGAATGTTTCTAGGGGTCGAACCCTAGGGGTAGAACCTACTAATTTTTTTTTCAGACTCCCCGATCTTTCTTTTGTCTTCCGAGCCCCATTACCTTGATTACATCTTGGTTTTTCCCTGATAATAAAGAAAGACTTGACGCTTCATCCCACGAAGAACACGAAGGAAGAAAAAAAATGCTCTACATGCAGTGAAACCGCTCCAGATGGCCAAACTCCTAGGGGGCGAACCCTAGGAGGTCGAACCCTAGGGGGTCGATGTAAGACCCCGAATTTTTTTATAAAATAGAATTTCCTTTATTATTATTTTGAAATGGTAAGGGTTGATTTGATTAATGTGGTTAGTTATGGATAAAATGCGCAAATATTTTAAAAATAAGCAGGTGGTTATAAAATATTCATTGTTGTTTAGAATATATTCGTTTGGTCGTGGAATATTCTTACTCTTGGGAATATTAAATGACGACGGCACAACCTTGTGTGGGTCCCATAACTTGAAAGCGATTGGATGAAGAAAACGACAAGTATAAGTTGTTATAAATAACTGGCGTAGTTATTACTGAATTATCATCTTGTTGGAATACCTTATGGTTAAAACACAAGAATGTCTGCGTTGTCAGACAAGAAGACATGGTATTGCACCAATTATTGATTCTTACGTAAGAATGCACTACTCAATAATTATTACGAAGAATTATTGTTCAAGATTTTATTTTATTGATTCAATAATTCTTTGCGTTGATATTTTATATTATCGTTGTTTCAATAATTGTCACTACAAAGATTTTCCATTATCGAGCAATAATTCATATTATCCGAATAATATTATTAGATAACATTATTGGCAATGTCTAGAAAGTTCTATCTAAGGAGAGGTTTGATCACCTAATTTCACGCCAGTAAGGAGAGATCCTTATTGGAAAGCCTCTCTTTCTAGAAGCACCTGGTTGCACAAGATCTTGTGATTCTCGTAATATTATTTGTGAATAATTAATTATTGATTTATATGATGAGGAAAATATTAATTTTATGTGGATATAGATGGAGAAAATTTTTAAAGTGACAATTGTTAAAAATTGATATTTTATCTTCTCTGATAAAATATTATTTTATTATATTATTATAATATAATAATGATGATATTTTTACAATGAATGTGGGATATATGAGTATATGAGGAGAAAGAGTATTTTTTGTTGCATTAAATAATTAACACATGTTTTTGTGTGTCGGTGGACCCCATTTCTTGGTGAAATTTGATTATATATTTGTAAAATCCTAACGTTTATGGATTTGATCAATTTTACATTTGGAATTTGGAAAAACTTTCTTCTGCAGAGTTGTAGAGAATTGAATTTCCTATAAAAAAATCGCGAGATTCGAATTTTCTAATAAAAGGGCTATTTATTATGAATTATTGAAGTTCCGAAGTTCCGAAGTTCCGAAATAGTTGATTTTTGGAAGTTTTAATTATTTTTATTAAGAAAAACGTTTTTTCTTACATTTTCTAGAAGGTTAGCATGTGTGAATTGCTAAAATTCATATTCAAGAGGTGGGCTTGACAATTATATAAATATATAATTATTTTAATAAATTTTCTGCTTTGGTGTTTTAAGCATTTTCCTATAAATAAGGTGCTTAGGTTAGAATTGAAAAACACACCCGAAACTGAAGTTTTCTCTCTATTTCTCTCTCTATATTATCGAGTGTATTCTTGTGATTATTTTGATATCTAGAGTGTTGCTATACGGTGCAAGTTCAAGTCATAGCTTATATCCGGTGTTTCAACTAGAAGTACTGTCTTTACGAGGTAAGGGATGTTATTTCTCCTTAAATGATATTATTTCTTCAATATCATTATGTCAAAATGTTGGTTGGAAATTTTTATCAAATTTGGAACTTTTTCATGTCGGGGTTACTATTCATGAGTTACTATTCACGAGTTATTATTCACGAGTACTATTCACGAAGCGTGATGCTATTTTTTGTGAAATTTCTATATCTTTTGGTGTTAGAGTTACTATTCACGTATACGGCACTATTCACGTATACGACACTATTCACGAATACGACACTATTCACAGAAAAATTAAATTTTCTTTTCTGTGTCCAAGATTGTCTATTATAGTTCATATCTTTGATTGAATCTATGTTTTGGTCTTCATTCTTGAAGTTTACTCCACTCTGGTTATTTATGAAGTATTTTTTAACTTGGATTGTTTAAAGTACGAATCCTTAATACTTGTTCTTTTGTTTCACTGGATTCGTTTTCTTTAAAATATTTTTCATCATCCTCAGTCCTAAATGATGATATAACTGAATATCTTTGGCCTGTAGTGCAAAGATGAACAGGTGTTTAGATGAATGAATTTCTTGATTAATATCTTTGGCCCGTAGTGCAAAGATGTACAAGTGTTGAGATGAACATGACCAACTGATGAATATCTTTGGCCTGTAGTGCAAAGATGAATATTTGATTCCAGATATATACATTGATTGATGTTACATGGATAAAATATCGATGATAGACTTTTAAATTCATAGATGATAGTAGATCTCATTCTCTACTTAACTCTTCTAATGAATTGTTATTTCCGCTGCAGTTGTTGATCTAAAACTTGTTGTTTATTGTATTCTATCAGATTTTTCCCTGTTGAAGACTAATGATAATTTGTTCTATATTATCTTAGTCATAATGTTCTTCTGTGGCTAGTTGAGCTCACCCTTTTCCTTGTTGTTCCATTTTTCTTCTCGGAGGCGAGAATGTAGCGAGTACTAGTCTGGGTATGGAATGATGGTTCTAGAAGTTGTTCTAGTAGTCCCTCACTATTACAGTAAAATCGTGTATTAATAATTGTAATGAGGACTTTATTTGAGTGTGGATATTGTCTAGAAGACAATATTTGTATTCAAACTCACAGTATATGTGTTGTCGTATTTTGCACGACAATTGTATTAATAAAGTTGTAGTTGTTTGTGTACCATGTATTTTGGCGACTCAGAATGGGTGTTGTGTACCTATTTTGGGGGCGTCACAGTCGAACCCTAGGGAGACGAACCCTAGGGGGGCCGAACCCTAGGGGGAAATGTATGTTTTGGGTGAAAAAAATGAAGTTCGGGACGAGCGGTTACTATTTGGAGCGTAACTTTTGATCCGTTTGAAGTTTTGGGGCCCGTAATATATCAAAACGACCATATCGACGAGCCCTACAATAGTCATTGCTGCGCCATGACATATGCCGTTATAAGTCCAAAAAAGGCTCCGAAGTATGACTTTTGGCCGTCCGAAGTTTTTTCAAAAATTTTCGGGAATTTTCTTCTTGCATAAATGTACTCCCTAACTCTTTCTGACATTGTTTCATCTTCTTTTCAGGTGTTTTGAAGCTTTACTCTCAGACATTCCTTTTTTCCATGGTGAGTACTTCAAGCTCAAATACTTTACTTGACATCCTTTCTTTGCTTTCTAGATACCCTATGCTGAATTCTTTTTTTCTTGCAGGCTCTCCCCGTTGATCATTCTGCAGATTTAGGAACAACCAAGGAGGCTCCGCTTCTCAATGATTGGGAAAGGGCTCCCCTCTTTGGTCTTTTCGACGTCGTTTGGGAGAAAATCCAGACTTATGACCGTACAATTCTTCCTCTGCCAGATAAGGAATGCTTGTTCCTATATGCAACGGCTTGTGGAGGTTGGGATGACCTTCCCGATTCCGATCGCATTGCGCCTGTCTATGCATAGAAAATAAGAGTACTCTTTCGGTTCCCTTCACTTCTTGTCTCGATTCATCTAGCCTCCTTCAGGAATGGTATCATTGGATCGACGAGGTACTTGGGAATGTTGCCTATGTGGGTATACTAAAGAAAGAGCCGACATATGTGTTGTCGTATTTTGCACGACACTTGTATTAATAAAGTTGTAGTTGTTTTACATACCATGTATTTTGGCGACTCGGAATGGGTGTTGTGTACTGTTTTGGGGGCGCCGCGGTTGGTATCGAGCTTGGGATATGGTCTCAAGGCGGAGATCGGGGAATAGAACTAGGAGGAGAGACTAGTAAATCCTTCGCTAGTGTGTCCTACCTAAGCTTATTTGTTGGTCGGTCATAATATAAGGGTATTGTGTGATTTGTTAATTTGTTAAATTAACCCTTGTTTTATGACAGTATTTGAGAATGACAATTAAGATTATTAGCAGTGGAGTAAATGAGACCGTGGAGACACCTTTAATCACCACCCAGGGGAACGTGTAACAGGAAGACAATATTCCTCCTGTGAACAACACCAATGAGCAGATGATGAACGATGGGATGTTTAGAAGCTTTTTGCAATTCATGCAAAACCAGACGAAGGAGACTCATGTTCAAAATACAGGAGGAAATGATAGCAATTCACGGTTTGTCACAGCCAAGCAGTTCAAAGAATTGGGACCACCAGAATTTATGGGAAAGCCGGATCCGATCATGGCAGAAACGTGGGTCAAGCAAATTACCAAGATATTCGATGTCTTGGGATGCACGAAGGAACAAAAGGTTCCATTCGCCACCTTTATGTTCCGTGGCGAGGAAGACTACTGGTGGGAGTCTGTGAAGCGTACCCATCCATCCGCACTCAACATGTCTTGGGAAACGTTTCAGAAACTTTTCAATGAAAAATACTTTCCTGAAAGTATTCGCCATATGAAGGAGGTAGAGTTTATTAGATTAGAACAAAATAACATGACGGTGTCCCAATACGAGGCGAAGTTCGCAGAGTTATCCAGGTTTGCACCTCATTTGGTAGAGAATGAGGAACGAATGACGAGGATGTTTCTGAGAGGTTTAAAACCCGAGATTCGGCAATATCTTATCTCTCATAAATTTTCTTTATATTCAGATGTTGTTAACATGACTCAATTATTAGAGCGAGATAACGAGTACGTTCAACCGAAGGACCACAACCAGGATCGTACTGATGGCAACGGTCATCAGAACAAGGATAACCATCGTGGAGGAAATTATCATGCCAGAAATGGTAACCACTTTGGTGGTAATCATGGCCAAGATAATAGAAGAAATAACTCAAGTGGAAATTTCAAGAAGAGAAGATTTAACGATGACGGGAAGATGTCGACAAAGAAGACCAAAGACCAAAGAACAAATTCTGGGGAGGAGAAACGACCGCCGGTTAGATGCTACAAATGCGAGAGGAGGACATATAAGTCCAAACTATTCACAGCCTTCCAAGGTATGTTATAACTGTGGAAAGGAAGGACATATCGCTCGAGATTGCGCTGTAGCGAAACCAAGTCCAGCGGGGATGGTGACTCAAAAGGTTGTCCCGGAAAAGTCAAAGTCAAGCGGTTCTGGAAGAGCATTTTTCGTGATTGGTCGAATGCGAGGAACCCGAACGAAGTTAGCACGGGTTAGTTAATTATAAATTTTTGCGAAGTCTATACCTTATTAGATACCGGTTCTACCCATTCTTTTATCTCTTCTACTTGTGCTCAACGTTTAAACTTGACTCCGGAGAAATTAGACTTTGACCTATCTGTGGAGACTCCGTTAGGAGAAACTTTCGTTACATCCACTGTTTATAAATCTTGTTTGATCCAAGTTGGCACCATCACATTACTTGTTGACCTTATCTCTTTAAAGATACTTGCATTTGATGTGATTTTAGGAATTGATTGGTTAACTACTCATTGTGCCAAATTGATTGCTTTTGTAAGGTTGTTAGTTTCATATTCCTAAGCAACCTGTTATTCGAATTCAAGCAACCAAACCATTGAAGTCAAACTCTTTCATATCAAGCCGTAAAGTTATTCGTTTATTTAAAAACGGATGTCAAGCTTTCTTAGCCATGTTATGGACTTGAACAAAAAATACGTCAGATTTGAATGACATTTCTGTTGTTAGTAAATTTTCTGATGTATTTCCTGAAGAATTTCTTGGCTTATTCCCAAAGTGTGATAATGAATTTTTTATCGACTTTGAACTCGGTACAAAACCCATTTCTAAAATCTCATATCGAATGGCTCCTATTGAACTTCAGGAGTTAAAAACCTAACTGTAGAAGTTTGTACCCGAGCCTTTATCTGGTGACTTCCTTTGGGGAATGCACCGAAGCCAGACTCTCCGTAGGGGATGCCATATTCGTGCGATAGTATACTGATAGGTGTCATTGTGACGTGCTATCCAAGATTGGGATATGAGTCACAGTTGAGAGCAACCTAAGTCAGTAATCGAAATATGTAGCTTTCTATGCTTAGTTGGTTATTATCAGAGATTCGTGAAAAGATTTTCTTGAATCGCTACTCCATTAGCTCAGCTGACTCGTAGAGATACAAAATTCGAATGGAGAAAGGAATGTGGAAAGAGCTTTGAAGAACTCAAGATAAGACGCATTTCGGCACATGCTCTGACCATACCATCCTGGAAAAGGAACGTGGTAGCTGACGTTGTAAGACCCCAACTTATTAATGAATAAAATCAAATTTTCCTCTTATTATTATTATGAATAATAAGGTGTTAATTTGATATAATATTTTGGTTATGGGTGAAATATGAAATTTTTGCAAAATAAACAAGTGGTTATAAAATATTCATTTTGTCGGGGAATATTCGTTTGGTCGTGGAATATTCTTTTTGTCGGGGAATATTAAATGCATTGCTGCAGCCTATTTGTGGGCCCCATAATGAAAAAATGGTCGGGAAGGAAAGCGACTAAATTAAATAACTAGGCGTAGTTGTTACCAATTAACTTTGTTGGAATACCGGTGATTAAAAATACTGATGTCTGGCGTGGTCGCACAAAGATGGCACCACGGATTACACAAAGATTTTGAATTATTGATTCTTACGAAGGAAGACACTACTAAATAATTGTTACAGTAGTTACTGTTCAATATTTTATTTTATTGATTCAATAATTACTGCGTTGATATTTTACATTATTGTTGTTTCAATAATTGTTACTGCACAGTATTTCCCATTATCAGATCAATAATTCATATTATTTGAATAATATTATTAGATAACATTATTGACAATGTCTAGAAAGTTCTATCTAAGGAGAGGTTTGGTCACCTAATTGCGCGTCAGTAAGGAGAAATCCTTATTGGAAAGCCCCTCTTCCACAGAAGCGGCTGGTTGTCATAAATGTGATTATGTAATATTATTTGTGAATAATTAATTATTGATTCATATGATAAGAAAATATTTATTTTATGTGGATATAAATGTTGGATATATTTATTGTGGTTATAAATGAAGGAGTTAATGTTGAGGTTTTTATCAGTATTTTTGTCGGAATGGAGGTATTAAAAATCAGGGTTTTTGAGATATTTTGTGGGGGTTATAATTTTTAATCCGACCGTTGGATCGTGGTAATTTTTGGATATGTTATACATATATAAGTTGAGTATATGTCCACAAATTTTGAACCGTTAAAAATGAACGAATGATTTATTATGAAATTTACGAGATGACTGGTTCAGAAATTGTTGAATTTTCGGAGTTAATCATTTTGGTGGAAAATTCTAGAATTGGTGGTCCCTACTCTTTGTTGGTGAAGAAATGTGTTGAGATTTTTATTCAAATGTGGTGGGTGGGAATAGTAGCAGGTAAAGCCATCAGGTTGCAGGTTAAGTATGCTTCGGCGTGCTAACATTTTCCTATAAATAGAGGGCTAAGTTAGAATTGAAAATCACACCAGAAATAAGTTTTCTCTCTTTCTCTCTCTAGATTATTGAGTGTATTATATGAGTATTTAGATACTTTGTGAGTTTCTATTCATCAAATTGCAAGTTTTCTTGACCTTGCACCGATATTCCCACAAAATCTTTGTCTTCATGAGGTAAAGGATATTATCTTCTTCTTAAATGATATTTTCTTCAATATCATTATGCCGAAATATTGATCTGAAGTTTTTATCAAATTTAGAACTTTTTGTGTCGGGGAGTTCTTATTCACGATATCTGACTATTCACGATATCGACACTATTCACGAATACGACACTATTCACCAAAAAAAATGAAATTTTCTTCTTTTTGTCCAAGTTGTCTATTATGGTTACTATCATCCATGTTTTGATAATTTTTTTTAATTCTGCTTCAAAATTGGTTATTTCGGAATATTATTGAACTTGGATAAACTGTAATACGAATCCTTAATATTTGATCTGTTATCTCACTTGATTCGTTTTCTTTAAAATATTTTTCATCATCCTCAGTCCTTAATGATGATACTTGATGAATATCTTTGGCCTGTAGTGCAAAGATGAATGATTACTTGATGAATATCTTTGGCCCGTAGTGCAAAGATGAATGATTACTTGATGAATATCTTTGGCCTGTAGTGCAAAGATGAATGATTACCTGATGAATATATTTGGCCCGTAGTGCAAAGATGAACAGGTGTTGAGATGAACATGACCGGTGATGATACAAATGAATATCTTTGGCGATGGTGCAAAAGATGAATATTTGATTAAAGATGTATATTGATTGATGTTCTGAGGATAAATTATTGATGATGGACTTCTAAATCTTAGAAGATAGTAGAATTCTTTCTCTACTTGACTCTTCTAATGGATTCTCGCATTCACGCTGCAGATTGTTGATCTAAAACTTGTTGTCTATTATATTCTATCGATTTTTCCTGTTGAATACTAATGATAATTTGTTGTATATTATCTTAGTCATAATATTTTTTCTTTGGGCTAGTTGAGCTCACCCTTTTGTTCCATTTTTCTCGGAGGCGAGAATATAGCGGGAACTAATTAAAAGTGCGGAGTGAGGTTTTCGATCGGTGGTGTTAGCGATCCTCTCACTATTTTATAAAATAGTGTGATAATAATTGTAATAAGGACTCCTTTTGAGTTTGTATAATCTCTAGTAGAGAATATTTGTATTCAAACTCAGAGTATTGGGTTGTTGTATTTTACACAACAATTGTATTAATGTAGTTGTAGTTGTTTCTGTAAAAAGTTTCTGGCGACTCAGAATAGGTGATGTATACCTATATTGGGGTTGTCACAGTTGGTATCAAAGCTTAGGGATATGATCCCTGGCTGAGATGTGAGACAAGAACTAGGAGAGGAGAGACGGGGAATTTCCTTCGCTAGTATGACCTGACTAAGTTTATTTGATATTTATTTGTCGGTCAGAGTATAGGGATAATATGTGATATGTCAATTAACCCTTGTTTTGTGACAGTATTTGAAAATGACATCCGAGAATGTTGAGAATAGCAATGGAGCACAGGAGACCGTTGAGTCGCCACAGATCAATACCCAGGATAATGTGCATAAGGATGGCAATAATCCTCAGGTGAACAACGGCACCGACCAAATTACGATCGACGGTACGTTTAGGAGTTTTTTAGAATTCATACAACACCAAACGAGAGAGACTCTTGTTCATAATGTAATTGGAAACAATGGCAACCCACGGTTGGTCACCGCTAAGCAGTTCAAGGAGCTGGGACCACCAGAGTTTTTGGGAAAGCCAGAACCACTTACGGCAGAGACGTGAATAAAGCAGATCACTAAGATATTTGATGTGTTGGGATGTTCCGAGGAGCAAAAGGTTCCTTTTGCCACCTTCATGTTGCGAGGAGAGGCAGATTCTTTTGGTGGGAATCGTAAACGTACTCAATCACGCCATGTTTGAAGATGTCTTGGGAGAAGTTCAAGAATTGTTCAACGACAAGTACTTTCCCAAAAGTATTCGTCACATGAAGGAGGTTGAGTTCATCGTGGAGCAAAACAATATGAACGTGTCGCAAGACGAAGCTAAGTTTGCGCATGAGTTATCCCGATTTGCATCCCATTTGGTTGATAATGAGGAACGAATGACACGAATGTTTGCGAGGTTTGAAACCGAAATACGTCAATACCTCATTTCTCACAAACTTTGTTTATATTCGGGATGTTGTGAATAGGGCTCGAGTTAGTGGGAGCGATAATGAGCCAACCCCAACCAGAAGGATAACGAGCAACAACACGATAATAATCGACGTGGCAACGGCCATCGTGAGCAATGATAACCATCGTGGAGGAAATTATCATGCCGAAATGGTAACCACCGGTGGTAATCATGGACAAGATAATAGAAGAAATGATTCAAGTGGAAATTTTAAGAAAGAAGATTTAACGATGATGGGAAGGCGCTTCAACAGCAAAGACCAAAGACCAAAAAAAATTCTGGGGAGGAGAAGCGACCATCAGTTTAGATGCTACTGAGATGCACGGAGGGAGGGACATATAAGTCCAAGCTGTTCACTGATTTCCAAGAAATGTTTTAGTTGTGGAAAAGAGCAATACATGCTTTGATTTTATCCTATAATAAATCAAGTCCGATTGGGGACGGTGGCACCAAAGGAGGATCTGAACAAAAGCGAAGTCGGTGGTTTCGGGAAGAGCATTTTTCGTGACTTCTCAAAAACGAGTGACCGACGAAGTTAGACAGGTTAGTTAATTATAAATTTTGCAAAGTCTATACCTTATTAGATCTGGGTTCTACCCATTCTTTTTATCTCTTGCTTTGCGCTCAACGCTTAAATCGACTCAAGAAGTTAGATTTTGACTTATTGGTTGAAACTTCGTTAGGAGAAACCTTTATTACATGTGCTATCCAAATCTTGGATGAGAGTCACAGTTTTGAATGATATTTCTGTTGTTAATAAATTTCCTAACGTATTCTTAAAGACTTCTTAGCCTACCCTAGAGCGTGAAATTAAATTTTGTATTGACCCCAATAAAAAACCCATTTCTAAAACCCTTAAATATTTCTTCAACCAAAACGAATGTAACATGAGCCAAAGACGTTGGCTCGAGCTGTTGAAGATTACGATCTTACCATTCAATACCATCGTGGGAAAGCGAACGTGGTAGCTGACGTGTTGAGTAGAAGATTATATGCGCGATGTTGTTAACACAAAAACCCATTTCGTATAACTTACAAATGATGAAGATAGAGTTAAAGACTCTAGGGACCCACGTGAAGATAACGAATATACGAATAGAATTGACTTTAATCGATAACGTTGAAGCCGCTCAAGCTACACATTGGAGCTGATGAATATAAAAAAGGTGCAAGAATGCGTTATTCTAGAATCGATGAAGAGAAGAAAGCTCAAGCCTTCGATTTAGTTGAAATCCTCGATCGAGTAGGAACTGTGGCCTATAGACTTGCCTTAACGCTAAGTATGTCTCGTGTTCATAACGTTTTTTCACGTATCGATGCTACATAAATATGTGCACGACCTAAATCATATTATTACGTTAGAACCAGACGGGATAGCCGAATATTTAACGTATGAAGAGGTAACTGTTAAGATCTTGGATAGGAAAGAGCATGTCCTATGCACGAAGGTTATACCACAAGTTAAGGTTTTGTGGAGAAACCATTCTATTGAAGAGATGACCTGGGAGTTGGAATCAGAAATGAAAGCGAGGTATCCTCACCTTTTCGAAACACCAGGTACGTACGTCAATTTCGAGGACGAAATTTCATAAAGAGGGGAGGTTGTAAGACCCCAACTTATTAATGAATAAAATCAAATTTTCCTCTAATTATTATTGTGAATAATAAGGTGTTAATTTGATATAATATTTTGGTTATGGGTGAAATATGAAAATTTTGCAAAATAAACAAGTGGTTATAAAATATTCATTTTGTCGGGGAATATTCGTTTGGTCGTGGAATATTCTTTTTGTTTGGGAATATTAAATATTTGACAAGCACAAATATTTGTGGGCCCCATAACGAAAAAGCGGTCGGGGAAGAAAATGACAAAATTGAATAACGTAAGAAGTTATTACGAATTAACACCTTTGTTGGAATACCCGGTGGTTAAAAATACAATAATACGTGGTTGCACAAAGAAAGACATGCATTGCATTACGCGATATTTTGAATTATTGATTCTTACGAATGAAGAAACTACTCAATAATTATTACGGTGAATTCTTGTTCAATATTTTATTTTATTGATTCAATAATTCTTTGCGTTGATATTTTACATTATTGTTGTTTCAATAATTGTTCTTTGCATTGAAGATTTCCCATTATCGGATCAATAATTCATATTATTTGAATAATATTATTAGATAACATTATTGGCAATGTCTAGAAAGTTACATCTAAGGAGAGGTTTGGTCACCTAATTGCGTGCGTCGATAGTAGAAATCCTTATTGGAAAGCCCCCTCTTTCCTGGGAACGGCCTGGTTGTCATAAATGTGACTCTGTAATAATATTTGTGAATAATTAATTATTGATTCATATGATAAGGAAATATTTATTTTATGTGGATATAAATGTTGGATATATTTATTGTGGTTATAAATGAAGGAGTTAATGTTGATATTTTTATCAGTATTTTTGTCGGAATGGAGGTATTAAAAATCAGGGTTTTTGAGATATTTTGCGGGAGTTATAATTTTTAATCCGACCGTTGGATCGTGGTAATTTTAGGATATGTTATACATATATAAGTTGAGTATATGTCCACAAATTTTGAACCGTTAAAAATGAACGAATGATTTATTATGAATTTTACGAGATGACTGGTTCAAAAATTGTTGAATTTTTGGAGTTAATCATTTTGGTGGAAAATTCTAGAATTGGTGGGCCCCACATTTGGTTGGTGAAGAAATGTGCTGAGATTTTTATTCAAATGTGGTGGGTGGGAATAGTAGCGAGTAAAGCCATCGAGTTGCGAGTTAAGTCTCCTTTGCGTCTTAACATTTTCCTATAAATAGAGGCAAAGTTAGAATTGAAAATCACACCGAAACAAGTTTTCTCTTTCTCTCTCCATTATTGAGTGTATTTTGTGAGTATTTAGATACTTTGTGAGTTTCTATTCATCGGTGCTAAGTTTCCTTCACCCTTGTGTGCCGATATTCCTATCGGAAGTCTTTGTCTTTGCTAGGTAAGTGGATATTATCTTCTTCTTAAATGATATTTTCTTCAATATCATTTATGTCAAATATTGATCCAAGTTTTTATCAAATTTGGAACTTTTTGTGTCGGGGTTACTATTCACGATATCGACATTATTCATGAATCGACACTATTATTCAGGAAAAATGAAATTTTCTTCTTTTTGTCCAAGTTATCTATTATGGTTACTATCTTTGATTGTATCCATGTTTTGATCATTATTTTTGAATTCTCGCTTCAAAATTGGTTATTTGAATATTATTGAACTTGGATAAACCGTGTACTGAATCCTTAATATTTGATCTCATTATCTCAATGGATTCGTTTTTTCTTTAAAATATTTTCATCATCCTCGGTCCTTAATGATGATGCTTGATGAATATCTTTGCACGTATGGCAAAGATGAATGATTACTTGATGAATATCTT
Organism: Panax ginseng; assembly: GCA_020205605.1. NCBI lineage: Eukaryota > Viridiplantae > Streptophyta > Magnoliopsida > Apiales > Araliaceae > Panax > Panax ginseng. Next base: position 94,486,678 of record CM035141.1, on the reverse strand, counting down.
TGGCCCATAGTGCAAAGATGAATGATTACTTGATGAATATCTTTGGCACATAGGTGCAAAGATGAATGATTACGATGAATATCTTTGGCCCGTAGTGCAAAGATGAATAGGTGTTGAGATGAAACATGACCAATGATGATACAAATGAATATCTTTGGCACAGTAGTGCAAAGATGAATATTTGATTAAAGATGTATATTGATTGATGTTACTGAGGATAAATTATTGATGATGGACTTCTAAATCTTAGAAGATAGTAGAATTCTTTCTCTACTGACTCTTCTAATGGATTGTTGTTTCCATTGCGATTGTTGATCTAAACTTATTGTCAATTATATTCTATCGATTTTTCCTGTTGAATACTAATGATAATTTGTTTTATATTATCTTAGTCATAATATTTTTTTGGGCTAGTTGAGCTCACCCTTTTGTTCCATTTTCTCGTGAGGCGAGAATATAGCGGAACTAGTAAAGTGCGGAGTGAGGTTTTCGATCGGTGGTGTTAGCGATTCCTCACTATTTTATAAAATAGTGTGATAATAATTGTAATAAGGACTCCTTTTGAGTTTGTATAATCTCTAGTAGAGAATATTTGTATTCAAACTCAGTGTATTGGGTTGTTGTATTTTACACAACAATTGTATTAGTGTAGTTGTAGTTGTTTCTGTAAAAAGTTTTTGGCGACTCAGAATGGGTGATGTATACCTATTTTGGGGTTGTCACAGACGTGTTGAATAGAAGATCGTATACGAGTACGAGTATGATATTGTCAAAGACCCATTTCGTATAACTTACAAATGATAGAAATAGAGTTAAAGACTCTAGGGACCCACGTGATGATATACAAGTAGAATCGACTTTAATCGATAAAGTTAAAACTGCTCAAGCTATACACTGGAGCTGATGAATATGAAGAAGGAGGTGCAAGAAGTTGTTATTCCAAAAGTGAGAATTGGCGAAAGCTCAAACCTTCGATTTAATGGTCCATTTGAAATCCTCGATCGAGTAGGAACTGTGGCCTATAGACTCGTTTTACCGCCAAGTATGACGCGTGTTCATAACGTTTTTCATGTATCGAAGTTACGAAATTATGTGGATGACCCGAACCACGTCATTGAGTTAGAACCGGACGAGATAGCCGAAGACTTAACGTACGAGGAAGTACCAGTCAAGATTTTAGATATGAAGGAGTATGTCCTACGCACAAAGGTCATACCACAAGTCAAAGTTTTGTGGAGGAACCATGCTATTGAAGAAATGACCTGGGAGTTGGAAATGGAAATGAAAGCGTGGTATCCTCATCTTTTCGAAACACCAGGTACGTACGTCAATTTCGAGGACGAAATTTCATAACGAGGGGAGGTTGTAAGACCCCGAATTTTTTTATAAAATAGAATTTCCTTTATTTATTATTTTGAAATAGTAAGGGTTGATTTGATTAATGTGGTTAGTTATGGGTAAAATGCGCAAATATTTTAAAAATAAGCAGGTGGTTATAAAATATTCATTGTTGTCGGAGAATATTCGTTTGGTCGTGGAATATTCTTACTCTCAGGGAATATTCGTACGATGGCGCAGCCTTGTGTGGGTCCCATAATGAAAAGAGATTGGATGAAGAAAACGACAAGTATAAGTTGTTATAAATAATCTGGTAAGTAGTTATCACTAATTAATCTTGTTAGAATACCCTATTGGTTAAAAACACAATGATGTCTGGCGTTGTTGTCTGAAGTGGCATGGTATTGCACCAATTATTGATTCTTACGTAAGAATGCACTACTCGATAATTGTTACATTAATTCTTTCGTTCAAAGTATTTTATTTTATTGATTCAATAATTGCTGCGTTGATATTTTATATTCTTTGTTGTTTCAATAATTGTCACTAAAGTATTTTCCATTATCGAGCAATAATTCATATTATCCCGAATAATATTATTAGATAAATGATTGGCAATGTCTAGAAAGTTACATCTAAGGAGAGGTTTGGTCACCTAATTGCGGCCCAAGTAAGGAGAGATCCTTATTGGAAAGCCCCTCTTTCACAGGAGCGGCACGGTTGCCGATCTTGTGATTCTGTAATATTATTTATGAATTATTGATTTGTATGATGAGGAAAATATTAATTTTATATGGATATAGATGAAGAAAATTTTTAAAGTGACAATTGTTAAAAATTGATATTTTATCTTCTCTGATAAAATATTATTTTATTATATTATTATAATATAATAATGATGATATTTTTACAATGAATGTGGGATATATGAGTATATGAGGAGAAAGAGTATTTTGTTGCATTAAATGATTAACACATGTTTTGTGTGTCGGGGGACCCAATTTTTTGGATTAATTTTGATTTAGCTTTGTAAAATCGCTCGTTTGTGGATTTCGGTCAATTTCTATTTGGAATTTGGAAAAAACTTTCTTCTGCAAAGTTGTAGAGAATTGAATTTCCTATAAAAAGTCGCGAGATTCGAATTTTCTGATAAAAGGGCTATTTATTATGAATTATTGAAGTTCCGAAGTTCCAAAATAATTGATTTTTGGAAGTTTTAATTATTTTTATTAAGAAAAATGTTTTTTCTTACATTTTCTAGAAGGTTAACATGTGTGAATTGCTATAATTCATATTCAAGAGGTGGGCTTGACAATTATATAAATATATAAATATTTTAATAAAATTTCTGCTTTGGTGTTCTAAGCATTTTCCTATAAATAGGTTGCTTAGGTTAGAATTGAAAAACACACCAGAAACTGAAGTTTTCTCTCTATATTATCGAGTGTATTCTTGTGAGTATTTTGATATCTAGAGTATTGTTATACGGTGCAAGTTCAAGTCATAGCCTATATCCGGTGTTTCAATTTAGAAATCTTGTCTTTTTTACGAGGTAAGGGATGTTATTTCTCCTTAAATGATATTATTTCTTCAATATCATTATGTCAAAATGTTGGTTGGAAATTTTTATCAAATTTGAAACTTTTTCATGTCGGGGTTACTATTCATGAGTTACTATTTCTGATTCTTATTCACGAGTACTATTCATGAAGCGTGATCTTTGCATTTTTTTGTGAAATTTCTATATCTTTTGGTGTCTGAGTTACTATTCACGATATCACCTGACTATTCACGATAATAATGACATTATTTTACGAATACGACACTATTCACAAAAAAATTAAATTTTTTTTTCTGTGTCCAAGATTGTCTATTATAGTTCATATCTTTGATTGAATCTATGTTTTGGTCTTCATTCTTGAAGTTTACTCCACTCTAGTTATTTATGAAGTATTTTTTAACTTGGATTGTTTAAAGTACGAATCCTTAATACTTGTTCTTTTGTTTCACTGGATTCGTTTTCTTTAAAATATTTTTCATCATCCTCAGTCCTAAATGATGATATAACTGAATATCTTTGGCCTGTAGTGCAAAGATGAACAGGTGTTTAGATGAATGATTTTCTTGATTAATATCTTTGGCCCGTAGTGCAAAGATGTACAAGTGTTGAGATGAACATGACCAACTGATGAATATCTTTGGCCTGTAGTGCAAAGATGAATATTTGATTCCAGATATATATATTGATTGATGTTACATGGATAAAATATCGATGATGGACTTTTAAATTCATAGATGATAGTAGATCTCATTCTCTACTTAACTCTTCTAATGAATTGTTGTTTCCGCTGCAGTTGTTGATCTAAAACTTGTTGTTTATTGTATTCTATCAGATTTTTCCCTGTTGAAGACTAATGATAATTTGTTCTATATTATCTTAGTCATAATGTTCTTTACAGGGCTAGTTGAGCTCACCCTTTTCCTTGTTGTTCCATTTTTCTTCTCAGGAGGCGAGAATGTAGCGAGTACTAGTCGGGGTATGGAATGATGGTTCTAGAAGTTGTTCTAGTAGTCCTCACTATTCTGTAAAATAGTGTATTAATAATTGTAATGAGGACTTTATTTGAGTGTGGATATTGTCTAGAAGACAATATTTGTATTCAAACTCACAGTATATGTGTTGTCGTATTTTGCACGACAATTGTATTAATAAAGTTGTAGTTGTTTGTGTACCATGTATTTTGGCGACTCAGAATGAGTGTTGTGTACCTATTTTGGGGGTGTCACAGTCGAACCCTAGGGAGACGAACCCTAGGGGGGCCAAACCCTAGGGGGAAATGTATGTTTTGGGTGAAAAAAATGAAGTTCGGGACGAGCGGTTACTATTTGGAGCGTAACTTTTGATCCGTTTGAAGTTTTGGGGCCCGTAATATATCAAAACCACCATATCGATGAGCCCTACAATAGTCATTGCTGCGCCATGACATATGCCGTTATAAGTCCAAAAAAGGCTCAGAAGGATGACTTTCGTCAGTTCAAGTTTTTTCAAAAATTTTCGGGAATTTTCTTCTTGCATAAATGTACTCCCTAACTCTTTCTGACATTGTTTCATCTTCTTTTCAGGTGTTTTGAAGCTTTACTCTCAGACATTCCTTTTTTCCATGGTGAGTACTTCAAGCTCAAATACTTTACTTGACATCCTTTCTTTGCTTTCTAGATACCCTATGCTGAATTCTTTTTTTCTTGTAGGCTCTCCCCGTTGATCATTCTGCAGATTTAGGAACAACCAAGGAGGCTCCGCTTCTCAATGATTGGGAAAGGGCTCCCCTCTTTGGTCTTTTCGACGTCGTTTGGGAGAAAATCCAGACTTATGACCGTACAATTCTTCCTCTGCCAGATAAGGAATGCTTGTTCCTATATGCAACGGCTTGTGGAGGTTGGGATGACCTTCCCGATTCCGATCGCATTGCCCGTCTATGCATAGAAAAATAAGAGTACTCTTTCAGTTCCCTTCACTTCTTGTCTGATTCATCTAGCCTCCTTCAGGAATGGTATCATTGGATCGACGAGGTACTTGGGAATGTTGCCTATGTGGGTATACTAAAGAAAGAGCCGACATATTTCAGTACATCAAGCTATGCAGGGACATTCGTATCCAACAGGACCATGGTGCTTCTCTACATGTCATTTGTATCCAACAGGACATTCTTCATTCGTCATGGCTCGGGGGAAAGCACCTCTACTCTAGAGGACGTCTATGTCATCTACCAATCTACCAGTAAACATTTGCCCCCCTGCGCGTGAGTCACGCCTTTGGTAAGATGATCGCACAAAATAGTGTAAGTGTTGAAGTCTTGATGTTTTGCGAGCCTCGCCAATGAAAGTCCTAGGAGAGGGAACCTCTAGGGGAGCAAACCCTAGAAGGGCGAACCTTAGAGGAGCTCTCCTGGGATATTTTATAAATCTTTGATCTACTCTTTCTAACCATCTCTTGGAATTTCTCTTTTCTTTAGAATCAAGAAGTCTTTGAGAACCATGAAGTCTATGAAGGCCTAAAAGCCTCGAAGGCTTGATAATCTCGAAGACCTGCTGATAGCCTCGAAGACCTGCTGATAGCTTCGAAGACCTGATAATAGCCTTGAATATCTACTGATAGCCTCAAAGACCTGCTGAGGGCCTCGAAGACCCGCTGATGGCCTCGAAGACCTACTGATAGCCTCGAAGACCAAGCTTTAGGTATTCCTTTATCTTCAATTCTACAGGTCATGACCTTTGGATCATGAACTTTCGTAGTTCTTGTCATTTCCTGTATCAGAAAATCATGTACATTTATTTCATACAAACTAACACTTGAATCTATACTTTTCTTTTTTTTTAAGAAATTTAAAAAAAATGTTCAAGTATAAGTGAAAGTTTGTCAATTTATTGATAATAAAATTGCTTTTAACGAAAAAACATAAAGTTTCATATAATAAATCTTGCTTTTGTTGGTGAAAGCATAACGATCACCACTTTTAGAGATAAAGTGTAACTTTTTCGGGGTTGAGGGCTTATACTCAGGGGCCTCAATTACTTTTATTAAAGTTGAAAGTTTAACTTTTCGGGTCTGAGGGCTTATAGTCAGGTGCCTCATTCACTTTTGATGATAAAGTGTAACACTCGGGTGCCTCGTCACTTGGGTCGTCCAATTTCTTGGCAAGTGCAGTCTACGAGGACTTGAAAATGGGTGCCTCGTCACTTGGGTCATCCAATATTTTGGCAAGTGCAGTCTACGAGGACTTGAAATCGGGTGCCTCGTCACTTGAGTCGTGCAATATCTTGGCAAGTGCAGTCTACGAGGACTTGAAATCGGGTGCCTCGTCACTTGGGTCATCCAATTTCTTGGCAAGTACAGTCTACGAGGACTTAACCACCGTTTAGAGTGGACGACCATCTTGGGTGTTTTTTTTTTAGTCGTCAATTCTTGTGCCTGCTCCCTTGGTCATCTAATTTACTTGGCAAGGGATATTCCTGAGGACTTAAACCACCATTTTTGGTGGACCACCATCTTGGGTGAATTTTTAATTCATCTGTAGTTCAGAGTTTGTTCGATGGTACGTAGAGCCAGTATTTGAGTTCTTGATTTCCGAGACTGCACCATGGGTGATAGTATTGCATGTTTCTTCTCCTAGTTCAATCTCCCCGGCCGCCAGTTTCTCATGGTATATCCTCCGCAGACTGTAACAGTCCATAGTAGAATGCCCTGCGTATTGGTGGTATACACAGAAGTCTGATCTTCTTTTCATTTCTTTCGTTACAACCGACCGGGGCCTTGGAGGTTTCACCACTCCGTGCTCGACCCATTGTTCGTACAGGCCCCTGAATGCCTTCTCGCTGCATGTAATAACCTCCAAAAATAACATTCTGGTATATTTGTCCCAATTCTTTTCTCTGCTTCGTTCAAATTTCTCATTTTTCTCCCTCTTGCCCCCTTGTGGTTTTGACTAAGAATCCACCAAAGCCACAGTTGCTGTCCTCTTGCTCTTCCATGTATCCATCGCATGACTGGTGGGAAATGTCATGATTCCCACCAAGTCTTGTCTTGAAAAGATGAGAGGGTCATGAAATGAATCACACGCCTTGGTAATGAGGTGGGGCTTGAAGGCGTCTAAAGCACCATTGTTGCATATGCTAACCAAGTTCTTTTCTTCAATTGGTTCTACACACTTCTGTGCTTGGGCCCTGAACCTATCCACTTAATCTGACAGCTCCTCGTTTAGCTTCTTCTTGAATCGCATGAGCTCTACGATGGTTACTTGTTTCTGCACATAGAAAAATTTCTTAACGCAATTTTAGATCATCCCAATCATGGATTGATCCCTTCTCCAAGTTGTAGTACCAACTGAAGGCATTATCCGTCAAAGTCTTGTTGAATTCTCTCATCAAAAAATTGTGATTGTTCCTTTCATCATATCCTATCCACGGAGACATTAAATCCACGAACCTGGCAATGTGTTCCCTGACATTTCTTTTCTCCCCATTATATTTTGGAAATTGCGGGGGATGCTCGATATACCCTACCGGGTAGGGTTGTGTCCGAATATGTGCCGGGTAGGGTGGAGTAAAGTCTAACTCCGAAGGTCGGGATGTCTGCCTGTGAAGTTGATTGATCACATCGATCCTATCATCCTTTGTCACATATTGGCTCGCGGTATGGACTCTCTGTGGTACAGAAATTGGCTGATGTACACTGACATCATGTAAATTTTGTATCGGTGGTGCTTGTGGGCCGGTTCGTTAAACGAGGCTTGGGATGGTTGGCATCTGCACTTGTGAAAATACGGGGATAGTGGTCGGAATGATGTTTGTCTTAGGCTGGCTGACTTCCAATCTGGGTTGTGGCGCGTCACCACGGTTCTGAGGTTCTCCTTATTGTTGCTATCGTTGTTGTTGTCCTCCACTCCTGCCGGTTCTCCTTGTGAATTATCTGGGAACATGGCCTTGAAAGCGGGAATCTGCATCAACTGCTAGCGGAAATTTTCCATTTCCTCTTGCTTCCTCTACATCTCCAGCATCATAGCCATCATCATCCCTTGTTCTTCCCGTGCTTCCTTCAACGCCTGAAGATCTCCGGTTACACAAACATTTGCGTCTTTGTTGATCGATTTTGCAATCAATGAATACGATGCAAGTATACCCGGCCAACAAGTAATAAAGTGAAAGTAGAGTATCGTTCCCACGAAAATTATTTAATAAAAATTACCAAATACTAACTCTTAACCAAATCAATTTTATTTAAACAACCAATAATTGTGATTTCTAGATTTAAGAAAACTAAATTAAACAAAACAAAAAGATTATTCTAAAAGAAAGCAAATAAACAACTAAGAATTGATGGAATTCAGATAAATAAGAATTAAGACTCCAATATCCCCAATTATGAATTATAAATCAATTATTCAACTATTCCAAATTATTATGTCTCTTGAATTGTTACAGGAATTCTAAAATGCCAAAGCCCTCTCTCAAGTGATCATTTGCCTTCTATTTAATCCAAGTTAATTTTGTTATATCTCTATGCAAAACAATTGAATTAAACTCGCTACAATCCCAATTCCTTATGTGTTACATGCGGCAAATAGATATTCTCATTCTATTCACAAACCTAATTATTCACTGTGCAAATAACTAAGTCACATGTCACCAAGCCGCAACCAACCTCTTCCCCAGTTCTCCAAGTCATTGGGCTTGACGCTCAGACATCGCTCCCGCCGCCCATCATCAAGCATAGGCCTATTTTGGGCCCTTACAAGGCCAGCCCCAAGTTCTGACATTTTCTGCTTCGACATCCTTTAGGAAAACGGCCATAACTTTTGATCCGGGAGGAGTTACGGGGTCTGCCACCTATCAAATTGAACATATCGACGAGATCTACAACTTTCATTCTTTAAGGATAGAGAAATTCTTGGCGTATGAAGGCTTAAATGGAGCTGGAAGTAACTACTATGCAAATGACCACCCAAAACCATGACGTTCGACGTCCGTTGGTACAACGATCATAACTCTTGCATCCGAACTCCGATTGGAATGATTCAAAATGTTCCAGAAAGCTAAGACGATGCTCTTCAATGTAAGCTAAGTTCCAAACCAAGAACATGAAGTAAACATGAAAGCCCAAATGATGTCCGGTTTGTTTTTCTTTGCGTTTTCTTTGCTTTTCCTTACCAATAGTCGCTCACACCGCTCTCAAACGTATAACCTACAAAATGAACACAAAATACATGAAAAGTAACTAAGACACATAAATATAAGCAACTAATTCAAGTAAAAGATACCGGATAAGTGTATATAAAACTCACTTATCACCTGCTCTCCTCTTTCTTCCTCGATTTGCCTTCCCGTGCCTGTCTGCCTGACATTCTCTGGTTGTTTCTCAGCCATGTATGGTGATGTTGAACTTCCTTTCGATGCATCTTCAAGGATAGGTTGATCGAGATTTAGATTCACGCCTTGGAAAGCTTGACTTGCTTGCCTTGGAGCTGGACCCGGTGAGGTAATGCTATTTGTTGGTGAAGATCTTCTGTTGTTCTCCCACTTGAGTTATGGGCATACCCTTAATGAATTCTACACCTCCCCAAGAGAAAGTCGCCAAATAAATGTGGGCAAGGAAATCGTGCCTTTGCTAGGGTTAGGGTTTCATGTTGGCTGAGGAGGAGAGAAATCCACGAAGAGCACAGAATTGAATATTGATTGATTGAAGAGGGGAGAACGAAAGGTGGGCGATTACTCCAACGACACGTGGCAGAACCCCTTGAATCCGAAAATCGTGTTAGGGTTATTGGGATTCCAAGATCCTTCTTCTTGAGTCCTTTGAGTTGAGAGCGAGTGTTCCAAATCCTTTAGTGCTTTTAGGTGGAATATTCAAGCCTTAAGTCCCCAAAAGAGTCGGAGTCCTGTGTCTGGAGAGAGGTCCCCCCTTCCCAATGGAATGGAAGGGGTATTTATAGGGTTCTCTGGAAAGTAGTCATGTGCAAGGCACATGCTTTCAGGAAAATTCTAGAAATACCCTTTAGTCCTTAGAACTATGCCCATATCGCCCTGTCCTTCTAGCCACCAATCCAATCCCTTAATCAATTTCCAAAATGAGCCGCCTCCACGAGCCTTCTGCCTCGGGACACGTGGAGGCTTCCCCCAGGTCTAGCACATTTATTTCTGACTTTTTCGTCTTTATTCCATTAGGTTATGTGAACCCTAATTTGCACATTTAATGAGGCCGTGGAACCTTAATTGTGTATTTAATTCAATTAGGTCATGTGAACCCTAATTTTACACTTGGGCCCACAATATATAAGAGTAATATAGTTATAGTGTAGTTTAAAATTAAAATATTTTTCCTACCCTTCTATCCTAAACTAACAAACAAGGAAAAATATAATTACAATCTCATCTATTTTATTTCTTTGTAAAACTCAGAAGCATGACAAGGGAAAATTATAATTCATTCTCATCCATTCCCCTCCTATACTTTTCATTCTTATCTCATCCCTCCAAACTCACAAACGCACCATAACTAAACACCAAGGATACAATTATGAACAAGTTAAACTAAGTTATATGTTAGCCTAGCAAGTTTCAACCTTAGACATACACATATACATCCAAGAGTTATAATTACTAGAAACAGATAGTTAATTAAAAACCTAGAAATAACTGAAAATGTGTTGTAGATATAATTGATGTTGAAACTGCAACTAAGTCCAACCAAACTTAACAAGCTACAGATCCAAGAATTGAATACACAACTAAGTTCAAGCGGATGTAACAAGTAGTGAATCCAATATAACAAATCTATTACAACAAACAATTAAGCCAAGAGTATTGGCATAACAAGCTAAATGTTGTAGCTAGTAGATTTTCTAACAATGGATTTTTGAAAATCTTTGTTTTTAAAAAAAATGTAAAACTAGCTAATTTTGGGGAATATTAAAAGAAAGATAAAGAGTAATCTGTGAGAAGTCTGCCTGGACTGGGCAGAAGATGCATATATGAAAGTCTGATTACATTATTAATAACTTTTTAGTCAAATATGTTATTGAAATACCTTCGTTTTTTAGTTCTTATGTGATTTTAAATTAATTAAGAAGTTTTGATAGATTATTGTTTAGATATGAGATTTTCATAATCCATGCTTGCTCAAATAAGTTTTGATGGGTTATAGTTAATCTTTTAATTTTCATAGTCTATATATGCTTGCCCACGTTAATTGTAAAATTACTAAATTATAGGGAAGAGAGATTAAAATCATAGTTGAGTTATAAAAATAGAAAAGATTGAATTATATGTTATGTTTATTATTTAATGAATTCGGATTCCTAGATTGTTTCTTCATTATTAGTTTTAATATTCTAGTTAATCAATTTTCAATCTTTATTTCTAATTCGCCTAAAATAGATATTAAGGATACATTAAATTACTCTTAGATCATTGAACCATTAGAAGCAAAACAAATTGAAAATTTATACTTATTATTTTGTAAAAATACAAATGCTCAAGGAAATCTAAAGTGGTGTGAAAATGTAAAAATTAATTAGTACTCTCATATGTACATGTTAGAGCGTAAGAACGTCATATAACAATCTAAATAATGAGGAACAAAGACCTAAGTTGTGGAGGAAAATTAATAGGAATTTATAAATATATTACCTGGAAAAAAATTAAATAGAAGTTTGAAACATCACTTTGTGAAAAAAAGGTGATAAAAAGACTTGTTTATGCTTACTAAAAAAACTTATCCACGTTGACTCTTATTTATAGTTTTTGAAAGCCACGTCATCATTATTTTTAAAGAAAAAGGACTAACCTGTTCCTCTATTTTAGAGAACAAGGACTATTATGAATCTAAAACCCCAACTTTTTGAATAAAGATGAATTTTCTATAAATATTATTTTTGAAAATTATGGAGTGAAATTGATATAATGTTATAGTTGTGGGTAATATTTATAAATTTTGCAAAGTACGCAAGTTGTTATATAATATTCGATTGGTCGGGGAATATTCGTTTTAGCGGGGAATATTAAATACAAGCAAGCACAATCATTGGTGGACCCCTCAACGGAATTATTGTCGGATTGGGAAAACAACAAAAATACTTTATGAAAATAACGACGGAAGTTTTATCGTTAACTGTTGAAACACCCGGTGTTAAAAATACGATGAATACGTGTAGTCAGAATCAGAAAGCACGGTATTGATTATTGATGCTTACGTGAGAAGTCACTCGATTTTGTTCAATTATTGCTATAGTAATTGTTGTAAATTTTATTTATTTTATGAACCCTCATCTACCCATTTTTAAAACTATCGGTAGAAGTTATACGTGATTTGAACGAGATTTTTGTAAATTAATTTTAATATTTATTGAATTAAATAAATATCTTTCGATGATTTAATTATTAGATTAAATAATTAATTGACTTAATTGTGGTAGATTAATTTAATTATATGTGTTACATTTATTAAATTAATGTAGAGAATTTTATTATCAAAGTATGTGATTATGTGAGCTTATTGTATTAATGAAATATTTAATAAGCATATTGGTATTTTAATTAATTTAATTATTAATTAGAGAATTAATAATTTGACATTATTTATTAATGAGAAAATTATTTATGTGACTATGTGAATTTATGAGAAATTATTATATTTTATTTAAAATATATTAAATAAAATATTGGATTTATTTTATAAAGAGTGTGACATTAATTAAACTATATGATAAAATTTTATTAAATTAAATATTTTTAAATCTATTTTGCTAGCCAAACAAGGCCCTATGGGGAGTTGGAGCAAGATTACCCATTATTGGGTTAATCGACCACTCGATCGCGTCGATTCTCTTATTATATCATACGTCTTCTTTTCTTTCTTCATTTTTCCTAAGTCTAAAAAAGTAGAAACAGAGAGAGTTTCAAAGAGAGATTGAGAAGTGTTGAGAAAGAATTTTGATTGAAGAAGAGTTGAGAAGACATTATTCCCTACTAATCTATACTTATTCTCAGGGTAATCTCCTCTTCCCAAATTCTAAATTTCACGTCATTAGTTTTTATAAAAATGGCTTTCATACATTTTGTAAAATCTCTGTAATTGAGAAAGGGTTTGATTATGAGTTTATATATGGGTTAAGATGTATCAAATCGTATTTGATTATATATATATTATGTGAATTATCATGTCATCGAGTTCATAATACTATGAATTGCTATTTCAAAATTTACTGAGTATGGGTTTTGGCCTTATGGCCTTATATCGTGATATTTTATGTATTGATTGTATGTTATCCCTAAATTTTACACTCGTATATTATTATGCATGTTGATACTGAAAAGACTAAAAGTTTAAATAAGCGGATTCGGTGTTATAACGAATCCAGTAGTGACAATTTTCATGTTTTATTTTCAAAACCTTGAGAACATCAAGAACAAAGTGAAAGTAAATGTGTTGATTTTGCAAATTATGTGTTGTAACTTGTTAAAAATCATGCTAGATGGGTTAAGTAATGATTATATATGTATTACAATGATTGGGTAAGTCTAAATTAGGTGTAAAAATAACTAATTGGAAGTTATGGCCATATTCATGTATAATTTTACGTGTGATTGATTTTTGGCTTAATTTGGCCTTGTTATGTTCAATGAATAAGAAGAAAGCTATAACTCGAAGAAAATGAGCACAGGTAACCCACGCTTCGTACGTTACCAAACTAAATTACCCACTTAGGCATCAAAAAAATAAAATAAAATAAATAAATAATAAAAAATAAAAAAATAAATATTTGATGAAAATTATTATTAAAATATTTATAAAATAAATTAAATATTTTAATTGAGATATTTATGGAATAAAATAAATATTTGATGAAAATTATTATTAAAATATTTATAAAATAAATTAAATATTTTAATTGAGCTATTTATAGAATAAAATAAATATTAGATGAAAATTATTATTAAAATATTTATAAAATAAATTAAATATTTTAATTGAGATATTATGGAATAAAATAAATATTCGATGAAAATTATTATTAAAATATTTATAAAATAAATTAAATATTTTAATTGAGATATTTATGGAATAAAATAAATATTCGATAAAAATTATTATTAAAATATTTATAAAATAAAGTAAATATTTTAATTGAGATATTTATTGAATAAAATAAATATTCGATGGAAATTATTATGAAATAATTTATTCGAGTGTAATAATAGTAAGAGAATAAAAATATTCTAATTTAATTAAGTAATTAAATTAGAAGGGTAATGATTTGTTAAATAAAGTGGAGTTTATATTAAATAATTAAGTGAAAATGTAACTAATGAATGTCGTGAATACATATGGTATGTGTGTAGGATTTGTGGTGAACGGAAGTAGTAATCGTTTAGCCTACACACGAGGCAAGTTCCTAAACCTTGTTTCTTTACATAAAGCAAGTTCCTTATTCTATCTTGTTTATTATTGTTCAAGTCAAGATTTCATATTAGATGTTATCATTCTTTAAAAGCATAATTCCTGTTATACAATACTTATTCGATTGTATACATCTTGAACTTTATTATTCAAATTGATTACCAATTATTGTTGAACCTTGTAAGACTAGCGAACCCTTATTGATTCGACTAGTCCATAGTTGATGATCGTTCTAATTTTGAGAACCATTGTTGAGCTGATCCAAACCAAACTTCATTTGGTGCGGACTCTAATGTCAAACTGAGATGAACAACCCTGTTATAGGGGATTAATTACGCTTTAGCGTTAAGATATTGTGCGATGATGGTACTAAGGGTTGATCCCCCTAAACGAGAAGAAGAGTCCATAGTCTTATGATTGTTAAAGGTTTCAAGTAAAACACTTGACAACCCTAGGACATAGTTCAAGTCTTATGACCCTCGAATTTCTTTTGATTCTTGTTATTCATTCTTGATTCAAAAGTTGAGCTTTATATCAGAAGTTATCATTTCTCTCGCATGTTATTATTCATTATTATATTGTTATACTTGTGGGCATTTGTGCTCACTCTTGCGTAATAATAACATTACGATTAAAACGAAAGAAACCAAAGCGAACCTTCTACTAAAGAAAGGCAAAGGGCGAGGTTAACAAGTGATGAAGACTTGTTGTTTTATATGATGATGTATTTGTTTAAGACTTAAGTTAATGATGTTGTTTAAGACTTAATTGTTTATGATTCCATACGAGATGTTTAAGGTTAGAGTAACTTTGGGATTGTATTTATTATGTAGTTGATGTAACCCCACAAGGGAGATTTATTATTATTTCTATCTATTGCATGGTTTGCATTTATTATGGGTAGATAGATAGATGATATTTGTCTGATGAACACCAAATCCCGTGGAATTGAAGTACCAGATTTTGGGGTGTCACAGAAGTTGGTATCAAAGTCATAGGTTATGAACCTTAGGTGGGGGAACAACCTTAGGTAGTAACCTTGTAGGAGATTGAGAACATCGTAGTGGTTAACTCTTATCGAGTTATAAGAAATGAATTTCTAAATTCATTAAAGATAATAGAAGACTTTATGTGCTTATGTGTTAAATG
Organism: Panax ginseng; assembly: GCA_020205605.1. NCBI lineage: Eukaryota > Viridiplantae > Streptophyta > Magnoliopsida > Apiales > Araliaceae > Panax > Panax ginseng. Next base: position 94,471,239 of record CM035141.1, on the reverse strand, counting down.
AGGTGCTCACTAGTACGACTTAGTAACTAAAATTAGAAATTTTTGTTGTCAGGATGTCTGACGTTGGAGGAACTAGTCGAGCAGGGGAGGAGGAACCCCGAGAACCTATAACCGCAAGCGGAGGAGGAGCCCAGAGACATACATGTCGTTAGGGGCGATTAGTTCGAGAGGAGTCATCTCCATTGATCACCGTTGTTGGTTAGGGGCATGAACACGAGGATCGATCCCAGGAGGATCACGAGGAGTTTGTGAGGAAAAGGAAGAAGAGGAGTTACCACGGTACACCGTTGATGCTGAGATGTATGACACATTATACGACCATAACGTGGAGTTACGAGATGAGGTGCAGGATCTGACTGTGCAAGCTATTATTATTGATTACTCTAGAGGAGAAGGAGAGGGATATTTCGACTCTTCACTCCACGATTGGGAAATGTAGAATGGGATTTGGTCCACGAGAAGGGTCAAACCAGAAGATAAGACCGCGAGATAGAAAAATTGAAGAAGGATCTGAAAGGGAGTTCAGAGAGGCTTGCCATAGCAGAGGAGGGCTGGGTAAGAGAGTCACGTTGTGCTGATCTTGCGGAAGAAGACGGTCGTGCCAAGAAGGCGAAGCTTGGATAGACATACTCTACACTTAATCATGCAATGGATGAGGCCCAAGATCGAGTTTTGAGGTACCCCATCCAGTTTAAAGGACTTCCATCGTACATGCTGGATCGCAGGACGATGTCTCGTATCATGGACGAGGAGCGTGGCAAGGCTATTCAGCACCTTGACAGACAGTGATAGAATTTGTTTAATTATGTGAAAGACTTAATTAGTTTTTATATGTAAATTCCGATGTGTTTATGAACGAATGAATATTTTAATATTTAAAATCGTGGATTCTATATCTCGAGGATGGTGGATGTAAATAAGCGATTATGCTTTATCGTTTGATGTAAAACTTTTAGTTTGAATTAAATATATTAAGTTGTTTGAGATGATGTGTTAAATGATTATATTAAATTGTGGAGTTAAGTCTTAACTATTTAGAGAATTTAATAGAGATTTAATAAGCATATATTATTCTTAATGAAATATGCCGCCTAGAAAGACAACAACAACGTCAATAGACTCGGGAAGAGTCAACCAATAATAACAATTATGCTAGCGCTTAATCCGTCGCGAGATTGGTGAACTTCCGATTGGAGCCATGAATTACCAACCTCAAGCTCCACCAAACACAACGTTTAAGGACTTCAAGGCGATTGGGACCGCCAGAGTTCAAAGGTTCCATGAACCCAATCGAGGCTCAAACGTGGGTTATGTAAATGGAGAAGGTTTTCGGCGTTGCTAGGGTTAGAAGACGGAAGACCGCTTTTTCAACATTTATCTTTGAATTACGAGGCTAGCTCTTTGGTGGCAAACAAACAAAGTGCGAGGAGGTGAAGGTGTAATTACGTGGGAGAGATTTAAAGAGATGTTTTTCGAAATGTATTTCCTAACTAGTTCACAGTACCAGATGGAGGTTCAATTTCTAGAGTTGAAGCAAGGAAATATGAGAGTGCCTGACTATGCGGCTAAATTCAATGAGTTGGCAAGGTTCGCCCCGTATCAAGTTCACACGGATGAGAGAAAGGCGAGACGGTTTGAGCGAGGACTAAAGCCTTGGGTGTACAAAGAAGGTATCAATGTTTCAATTTAAACACGTTTCTTTGGAGTCTTTGAAAAGGCCATCCTCATTTGAAGGAGGAAGCGATCACGGTGACCAAGTACAATCAAGATCAAAAAAAGAAGAAGAAGAGTGAAGGTGAAGGAAATAACAAGGTCGATTGGAAGTAGCACGGAGAGGTGGAAATTTTAATCGAGAAGAAAAGATGGAATGACAACTCATCATCTGGGAATCGACAAGGTAATCAAAAGAAAAGAATCGAAGCATGCCGACTTCAGGGAAAGCCCATCTAGGAGTTTGTATGAAAGGAAAAAGAGTATGCTACAATTGTGGTCGGGAAGGCCACATAGCACCAAATATCAAACCCAAAGAAGGGTGTTTGTTTTACTTGTGGTTGAAGGACCATCGGCAAAGAGACATCCCCAAGAAGGGATCGGGAGGTCGGGATCGAGGAGGAAATCGGGAAACAACGGTAGAAATGCCTTAACCATCACCGGACCAACCCATGACAAACCGGCCAAGCCTTGGGACTTTCAATATGACGGTGCGGGATGCAATCCGATCTCGTGATGTGGTGTCGGTATCATTCCGATCAATGAAATTAATGCTTATGTTTTATTTGATTGGTGCTACTTGTTCCTTTATATCAAGAAGACTTTGCTAATAGTTTAGATTTTGCTTATGGATGAGTTGGAATATCCATGAATATAGAAATTTCGACTAAGGAGATAATTCATGTTAAATACGTGTTTAAGAAGCGTAGAGTGGATATTAAGGGTAATATCATGAGCGTATATCTTATCCCTATTCGACTTGGGGAATTTGGCGTTATTTTGGGAATGGTGGTTATTTCATTATAGAAACATGTAATTGATTGCCAAAAGAAGCGTATTAACCTTATGACTCAAAATCAAAGGTTGTGTTTTATGGTAGCAAGTTGCCTAGACAAGCGAAAGTACGACAATGATGCAGCCGAAGTTATTAAGATAAAGGCGTGTAGGATACTTAGCTTACATAGTCGACGATCGAAAAAAGAATCAGAAGGTAAAAGAAATACCGATTTGTGAGGGACTTCGATACGACGTATTTCAGACGATTTACGGACTTCCACCAGATAGAGAGGTAGATTTAAGTAATCGATTTGGCGCCGGAGCGCTCCAATATCGAAGGCACCATACTAGAATGGCACTAGTAGAGATGAAGGAATTAATGGTACAACTACAAGAATTATTGGACAAGAAGTACATTCAATAGAAGCGTATCGTAGTGGGGAGCGTCGGTGTTGTTTTGAAAAAGAAGGATGGATCGATCGCGACTCTGCATTGACTGAGAGAAGCCCGAATAAGGTCATGATTAAGAGCAGGATATCCATTACCGAGGATCGACGACTGTTTGATCAATTGATGGGAGCGAGATACTTTTCCAAGATAGACTTGAGAAGCGGTTATCATCAATTTAAGGTGAGTAGGAGGATATACCAAAGAGCTGCGTTGGAGCGCGATACGGTCACTACTGAATTTTAGTAATGTCGTTTGGTCTTACGAATGCTCCTACAGCATTTATGGGACTAATGAATGGTGTGTTCAAGCCGTTTTTGGACAAGTTCGTAATGGTATTTATAGATGACATTTTGGTCTATTCGAAAACCAAAGAAGAACACGAAGAGCATTTGAGAATAATGTTGGAAGTATTGAGAAGGGAAAAGTTGTATGCCAAGTTTTCGAAATGCGAATTTTGGATTGAACGAGTGCAATTTCTTGGGCAAGTGATCGATAAAAACGGAATTTTGGTAGATCCATCCAAAGTTGAAGCCGTGATTAAGCGGGATCGGTAGGAGGAATCGGAAGGAAATCGAAGTTTTCTTGGATTGACGAGGATATTATAGAAGGTTCATACAGAGACTTTTCCAAGATCACAACTCAGATTAACGAATTTAACTTTCGAAAAGTTGTGAAATTTGTTTGGACGGATAAGTGTGAGGAAAGTTTTCAAGAATTAAAGAAGAGGTTGAGTCTTTTACCGTGTGTTATCTCTTAGGATGATACAGGAAATTTTGTTGTTTATAGTGATGCATCGCATAAAGGACTTGGTGGTGTGTCTTTGATGCAAAACGACAAAGTCATTGCATATGCATCACGACAATTGAAGAATTACGAGAAGGGATATCCGACCCATGACTTGGATTTAGCTGCAGTTGTTTTTGCTTTGAAAATTTGTGAGTATTTAGATACATTGTGAGTTTTTATTCATCAGTGCAAGTTTCCTTGACCTTGTCCGCGATATTAGGTCCGAAGTCTTTGTCTTTCATGAGGTAAGGGATATTATCTTCTTCTTAAATGATATTTTCTTCAATATCTTTATGCCGAAATATTGATCTGAAGTTTTTATCAAATTTGGAACTTTTTATGTCAGGGTTACTATTCACGTATACGATACTATTAATGTATACGGCACTATTCACGAATATGGCACTATTCACCAGAAAAATGAAATTTTCTTCTTTTTGTCCAAGTTGTCTATTATGGTTACTATCTTTGATTGTATCCATGTTTTGATCATTATTTTTTTAATTCTGCTTCAAAATTGGTTATTTCAGAATATTATTGAACATGGATAAACTATAATACGAATCCTTAATATTTGATCTGTTATCTCACTGGATTCGTTTTCTTTAAAATATTTTTCATCATCCTCAGTCCTTGATGATGATACTTGATGAATATCTTTGGCCTGTAGTGCAAAGATGAATGATTACTTGATGAATATCTTTGGCCCGTAGTGCAAAGATGAATGATTACTTGATGAATATCTTTAGCCTGTAGTGCAAAGATGAATGATTACTTGATGAATATCTTTGGCCTGTAGTGCAAAGATGAATGATTACCTGATGAATATATTTGGCCCGTAGTGCAAAGATGAATAGGTGTTGAGATGAACATGACCAACTGATGATACAAATGAATATCTTTGGCATGTAGTACAAAGATGAATATTTGATTAAAGATGTATATTGATTGATGTTACAGGGATAAATTATTGATGATGGACTTCTAAATCTTAGAAGATAGTAGAATTCTTTCTCTACTTGACTCTTCTAATGGATTGCTATTTCCGCTGCAGTTGTTGATCTAAAACTTATTGTCAATTATATTCTATCAGATTTTTCCCTGTTGAATACTAATGATAATTTGTTTTATATTATCTTAGTCATAATATTTTTTACTGGGCTAGTTGAGCTCACCCTTTTTGTTCCATTTTTCTCAGGAGGCGAGAATATAGCGGGAACTAGTCGGGGTGCGGAGTGAGGTTTTCAGTCAGTGGTGTTAGTAGTCCTCACTATTTTATAAAATAGTGTGATAATAATTGTAATAAGGACTCCTTTTGAGTTTGTATAATCTCTAGTAGAGAATATTTGTATTCAAACTCAGTGTGTTGGGTTGTTGTATTTTACACAACAATTGTATTAATGTAGTTATAGTTGTTTCTGTAAAAAGTTTTTGGCGACTCAGAATGGGTGATGTATACCTATTTTGGGGTTGTCACAGACGTGTTGAGTAGAAGATCGTATACGAGTACGAGTGCGATATTGTCAAAGACCCATTTCGTATAACTTACAAATGATAGAAATAGAGTTAAAGACTCTAGGGACCCACGTGATGATATACAAGTAGAATCGACTTTAATCGATAAAGTTAAAACCGCTCAAGCTACACACTGGAGCTGATGAATATGAAGAAGGAGGTGCAAGAAGTTGTTATTCCAAAAGTGAGAATTGGCGAAAGCTCAAACCTTCGATTTAATGGTCCATTTGAAATCCTCGATCGAGTAGGAACTGTGGCCTATAGACTCGTTTTACCGCCAAGTATGACGCGTGTTCATAACGTTTTTCATGTATCGAAGTTACGAAATTATGTGGACGACCCGAACCACGTCATTGAGTTAGAACCGGACGAGATAGCCGAAGACTTAACGTACGAGGAAGTACCAGTCAAGATTTTGGATATGAAGGAGCATGTCCTACGCACAAAGGTCATACCACAAGTCAAAGTTTTGTGGAGGAACCATGCTATTGAAGAAATGACCTGGGAGTTGGAAATGGAAATGAAAGCGTGGTATCCTCATCTTTTCGAAACACCAGGTACGTACGTCAATTTCGAGGACGAAATTTCATAAGGAGGGGAGGTTGTATGACCCCGAATTTTTTTATAAAATGGAATTTCCTTTATTTATTATTTTGAAATAGTAAGGGTTGATTTGATTAATGTGGTTAGTTATGGGTAAAATGCGCAAATATTTTAAAAATAAGCAGGTGGTTATAAAATATTCATTATTGTCGGGGAATATTCGTTTGGTCGTGGAATATTCTTACTCTCGGGGAATATTAAATGCTGACGCCATTTGACTTTATGTGGGTCCCATGTAGCAGCGATTGGATGAAGAAAAGCGACAAGTATAAGTTGTTATAAATAACGGATTGTAGTTATTACAGATTATCTTTGTTGGAATACCGATTGGTTAAAACACGATGTCTGGCGTTGTTGCATAGTAGCACATGGTATTGCACCAATTATTGATTCTTACGTAAGAATGCACTACTCGATAATTATTACGATTAATTCTTTCAAGATATTTTATTTTATTGATTCAATAATTCTTTGCGTTGATATTTTATATTCTTGTTGTTTCAATAATTGTCACTACTACAAGTATTTTCCATTATCAGAACAATAATTCATATTATTTGAATAATATTATTAGATAATGATATTAGCAATGTCTAGAAAGTTACATACAGGAGAGGTTTGGTCACCTAATTGCGGCCAAGAAGAGGAGAGATCCTTATTGGAAAGCCCCTCTTTCCTAGGAAGCGGCACTGGTTGCGATCTTTGTTATTCTATAATATTATTTGTGAATAATTAATTATTAATTTATATGATGAGGAAAATATTAATTTTATGTGGATATAGATGGAGAAAATTTTTAAAGTGACAATTGTTAAAAATTGATATTTTATCTTCTACGATAAAATATTATTTTATTATATTATTATAATATAATAATGATGATATTTTATAATGAATGTGGGATATATGGTATATGAGGAGAAAAGTATATTTTGTTGCATTAAATGATTAACACATGTTTTTTGTGTGTCGGTGGACCCCATTTCTTGGTGAAATTTGATTATAATTTGTAAAATCGTCTGTTTGTGGATTTGGCCAATTTACATTTGGAATTTGGAAAAAACTTTCTTCTGCAAAGTTATAGAGAATTGAATTTCCTATAAAAAGTCGCGAGATTCTGATAAAAGGGCTATTTATTATGAATTATTGAAGTTCCGAAGTTCTAAAATAATTGATTTTTGTAAGTTTTAATTATTTTTATTAAGAAAAATGTTTTTTCTTACATTTTCTAGAAGGTTAACATGTGTGAATTGCTAAAATTCATATTCAAGAGGTGGGCTTGACAATTATATAAATATATAAATATTTTAATAAATTTTCTGCTTTGGTGTTCTAAGCATTTTCCTATAAATAGGTTGCTTAGGTTAGAATTGAAAAAACACAATTTAAAGCTGAAGTTTTTCTCTCTATATTATCGAGTGTATTCTTGTGAGTATTTTGATATCTAGAGTGTTCTTTATCTGATTGCAAGTTCAAGTCATAGCTTTATATCCAGGTGTTTCAACTAAATCTTGTCTTTACGAGGTAAGGGATGTTATTTCTCCTTAAATGATATTATTTCTTCGATATCATTATGTCAAAATGTTGGTTGGATATTTTTATCAAATTTAGAACTTTTTCATATCGGGGTTACTATTCATGAGTTACTATTCATGAGTTACTATTCACGAGTACTATTCACGAAGCGTGATGCTGTTTTTTGTGAAATTTCTATATCTTTTGGTGTCGGAGTTACTATTCATGTATACGACACTATTCACGAATACGACACTATTCACAAAAAAATTAAATTTTTTTTCTGTGTCCAAGATTGTCTATTATAGTTCATATCTTTGATTGAATCTATGTTTTGGTCTTCATTCTTGAAGTTTACTCCACTCTAGTTATTTATGAAGTATTTTTTAACTTGGATTGTTTAAAGTACGAATCCTTAATACTTGTTCTTTTGTTTCACTGGATTCGTTTTCTTTAAAATATTTTTCATCTCCTCAGTCCTAAATAATGATATAACTGAATATCTTTGGCCTGTAGTGCAAAGATGAACAGGTGTTTAGATGAATGATTTTCTTGATTAATATCTTTAGCCCGTAGTGCAAAGATGTACAAGTGTTGAGATGAACAAAACCAACTGATGAATATCTTTGGCTTGTAGTGCAAAGATGAATATTTGATTCCAGATATATATATTGATTGATGTTACAGGGATAAAATATCGATGATGGACTTTTAAATTCATAGATGATAGTAGATCTCATTCTCTACTTAACTCTTCTAATGAATTGTTATTTCCGCTGCAGTTGTTGATCTAAAACTTGTTGTTTATTGTATTCTATCAGATTTTTCCCTGTTGAAGACTAACAATAATTTGTTATATATTATCTTAGTCATAATATTCTTTACTGGGCTAGTTGAGCTCACCCTTTTCCTTGTTGTTCCATTTTTCTTCTCAGGAGGCGAGAATGTAGCGAAGTCTTAGTGGGGTATGGAATGATGGTTCTAGAAGTTGTTCTAGTAGTCCTCACTATTCTATAAAATAGTGTATTAATAATTGTAATGAGGACTTTATTTGAGTGTGGATATTGTCTAGAAGACAATATTTGTATTCAAACTCACATTATATGTGTTGTCGTATTTTACACGACAATTGTATTAATAAAGTTGTAGTTGTTTGTGTACCATGTATTTTGGCGACTCAAAATGGGTGTTGTGTACCTATTTTGGGGGCGTCACAGTCGAACCCTAGGGAGCCGAACCTTAGGGGGGCCGAACCCTAGGGGGAAATGTATGTTTTGGGTGAAAAAAATGAAGTTCGGGACGAGCGGTTACTATTTGGAGCGTAACTTTTGATCCGTTTGAAGTTTCGGGGCCCGTAATATATCAAAACGACCGTATCGACGAGCCCTACAATAGTCATCGCTGCTCCATGACATATGCCATTATAAGTCCAAAAAAGGCTCCGAAGGATGACTTTTGGCCGTCCGAAGTTTTTTCGAAAATTTTCGGGAATTTTCTTCTTGCATAAATGTACTCCCTAACTCTTTCTGACATTGTTTCATCTTCTTTTCAGGTGTTTTGAAGCTTTACTCTCAGACATTCCTTTTTTCCATGGTGAGTACTTCAAGCTCAAATACTTTACTTGACATCCTTTCTTTTCTTTCTAGATACCCTATGTTGAATTCTTTTTTTATTGCAGGCTCTCCCCGTTGATCATTCTACAGATTTGGGAACAACCAAGGAGGCTCCGCTTCTCAATGATTGGGAAAGGGCTCCCCTCTTTGGTCTTTTCGACGTCGTTTGGGAGCAAATCCAGACTTATGACCGTACAATTCTTCCTCTGCCAGATAAGGAATGCTTGTTCCTATATGTAACGACTTGTGGAGGTTGGGATGACCTTCCCGATTTCGATCGCATTGCCCGTCTATGCATAGAAAAATAAGAGTACTCTTTCAGTTCCCTTCACTTCTTGTCTGATTCATCTAGCCTCCTTCAGGAATGGTATCATTGGATCGACGAGGTACTTGGGAATGTTGCCTATGTGGGTATACTAAAGAAAGAGCCAACATATTTCAGTTCATCAAGCTATGCAGGGACATTCGTATCCAATAGGACCATGGTGCTTCTCTACATGTCATTTGTATCCAACAGGACATTCTTCATTCGTCATGGCTTGGGGGAAAGCACCTCTACTCTAGAGGACGTCTATGTCATCTACCAATCTACCAGTAAACATTTGCCCCCCTGCACGTGAGTCACGCCTTTGGTAAGATGATGGCACAAAATAGTGTAAGTGTTGAAGTCTTGATTCCAGTGTCTGAACACTTCGCGGGGCTTGATGTTTTGCGAGCCTCGCCAACAAAAGTCCTAGGAGAGGGAACCTCTAGGGGAGCAAACCCTAGAAGGGCGAACCTTAGAGGAGCTCTCCTGAGATATTTTATAAATCTTCGATCTACTCTTTCTTACCATCTCTTGGAATTTCTCTTTTCTTTAGAATCAAGAAGTCTTTGAGAACCAAGAAGTCCATGAAGGCCTGAAAGCCTCGAAGACTTGATAATCTCGAAGACCTGCTGATAGCCTCGAAGACCTGCTGATAGCTTCGAAGGCCTTATAGCATCGAAGACCTGATAATAGCCTTAAAGATCTACTGATAGCCTCGAAGACCTGCTGAGGGCCTCGAAGACCCGCTGATGGCCTCGAAGACCTGCTGATAGCCTCGAAGACCAAGCTTTAGGTATTCCTTTATCTTCAATTCTACAGGTCATGACCTTTGGATCATGAACTTTCGTAGTTCTTTTCATTTCCTGTATCAGAAAATCATGTACATTTATTTCATACAAACTAACACTTGAATCTATACTTTTCTTTTTTTCTTTTTTTTTAAGATATTTAAAAAAAATGTTCAAGTATAAGTGAAAGTTTGTCAATTTATTGATAATAAAATTGCTTTTAACGAAAAAACATAAAGTTTCATATAATAAATCTTGCTTTTGTCGGTGAAAGCATAACGATCACCACTTTTAGAGATAAAGTGTAACTTTTTCGGGGTTGAGGGCTTATACTCAGGGGCCTCAATTACTTTTATTAAAGTTGAAAGTTTAACTTTTCGGGTCTGAGGGCTTATAGTCAGGTGCCTCATTCACTTTTGATGATAAAGTGTAACACTCGGATGCCTCGTCACTTGGGTCGTCCAATTTCTTGTCAAGTGCAGTCTACGAGGACTTGAAATCGGGTGCCTCATCACTTGGGTCATCCAATATCTTGGCAAGTGCAGTCTACGAGGACTTAAAATCGGGTGTCTCGTCACTTGGGTCGTCCAATTTCTTGGCAAGTGCAGTCTACGAGGACTTGACCACCGTTTAGAGTGGACCACCATCTTGGGTGTTTTTTTTTAGTCGTCAATTCTTGTACCTCCTCCCTTGGTCATCCAATTTACTTGGCAAGGGATATTCCTGAGGACTTAAACCACCATTTTTGGTGGACCACCATCTTGGGTGAATTTTTAATTCATCTGTAGTTCAGAGTTTGTTCGATGGTACGTAGAGCCAGTATTTAAGTTCTTGATTTTCGAGACTGCACCATGGGTGATAGTATTGCATGTTTCTTCTCCTAGTTCAATCTCCCCGATGCTTGATTTCTCATGGTATATCCTCCATGATGTATGTGATCCATAGTGGAATGCCCTGCGTATTTGTGGTATACACAAAAGACTGATCTTCTTTTTATTTCTTCCGTTACAACCGACCGGGGCCTTGGAGGTTTCACCACTTCGTGCTCGACCCATTGTTCGTACAGGCCCCTGAATGCCTTCTCGCTACATGTAATAGCCTCCGAAAATAGCATTCTGGTATACTTGTCCCAATGCTTTTCTCTGCTTCGTTCAAATTTCTCATTTTTCTCCCTCTTGCCCCCTTGTGGTTTTGACTGAGAATCCACCAAAGCCACAGTTGTTGTCGTCTTGCTCTTCCATGTATCCATCGCATGGTGGTGGGAGATGTCATGATTCCCCAAGTCTTGTCATGAAAGATGAGAGGAAGTCAAAATGAATCACACGCCTTGGTAATGAGGTGGGGCTTGAAGGCGTCTAAAGCACCATTGTTGCATATGCTAACCAAGTTCTTTTCTTCAATTGGTTCTACACACTTCTGTGCTTGGGCCCTGAACCTATCCACTTAATCTGACAGCTCCTTGTTTGGCTTCTGCTTGAATCGCATGAGCTCTACGATGGTTACTTGTTTCTGCACATAGAAAAATTTCTTAAAAAATTGCAATTTTAGATCATCCCAATCATGGACTGATCCCTTCTCCAAGTTCTAGTACCAACTGAAGGCATTATCCGTCAAAGTCTTGTTGAATTCTCTCATCAACAAATTGTGATTGTTCCTTTCATCATATCCTAACCACGGAGACAATGAATCCACGAACCTGGCAATGTGTTCCCTGACATTTCTTTTCTCCCCATTATATTTTGGAAATTACGGGGGATGCTCGATATACCCTGCCGGGTAGGGTTGTCTCCGAATATGTGCCGGGTGGGGTGGAGTAAAGTCTAACTCCGAAGGTCGGGATGTCTGCCTGTGAAGTTGATTGATCACATCGATCCTATCATCCTTTGTCACATATTGGCTCGCGGTATGGACTCTACGTAGTCTGAGAATTGGGCGATGTACTGCCGACATCATGTAAATTTTGTATCGGTGGTGCTTGTGGGCCGGTTCGTTAAATGAGGCTTGGGATGGTTGGCATACGCACTTGTGAAAATCTGGGGATAGTGGTCGGAATGATGTTTGTCTTGGGTGGTGACTTCCAACGGGTTGTGGCGGCGTCACCTGCATTACGAGGTTCAGTGGATTATTGGGAATGATTTGATTCTCCATCAATGGAGGTCTTGTTTGATTCTCCTTATTATTGCTATCGTTGTTGTTGTCCTCCCTCACCGGTTCTCCTTGTGAATTATCACGGGAACATGGCCTTGAAAGCGGGAATCTGTATCATTTCTTTGGCGGAAATTTTCATTTCCTCTTGCTTCTCTACATCTCAAACATCATAGCCATCATCATCCTTGTTCTTCCGTGCTTCCTTCAACGCCTTGAAGCATCTCGGTTACCTGACATTTTGCGTGTTGTTGATCGATTTTGCAATCAATGAATACGTGCAAGTATACCTGGTCAACAAGTAATAAAGTGAAAGTAGAGTATCGTTCCCACGAAAAATTATTTAATAAAAATTACCAAATACTAACTCTTAACCAAATCAATTTTATTTAAACAACCAATAATTGTGATTTCTAGATTTAAGAAAACTAAATTAAACAAAACAAAAAGATTATTCTAAAAGAAAGCAAATAAACAACTAAGAATTGATGGAATTAGGATAAATAAAATTAAGACTCCAATATCCCCAATTATGAATTATAAATCAATTATTCAACTATTCCAATTATTATGTCTACTGAATTGTTAACATGAATTCTAAAATGCCAAAAGCCTTCTCTCAAGTGATCATTTGCCTTCTATTTAATCCAAGTTAATTTTGTTATATCTCTATGCAAAACAATTGAATTAAACTCGCTACAATCCCAATTCCTTATGTTTTTACATGCAAGCAAATAGATATTCTCATTCTATTCACAAACCTAATTATTCAACATGCAAATAACTAAGTCACATGTCACCAAGCCCAGTTCTAACCCTAGAATTCCTCTCTCAATTCCTTCTAGAGTAACAAGGTAATTACTGATCAGATAATTAATCAATAAGCATAAGGCAAAATAAACAACTCACTTTGACACAAATAATTGGAATAAGTTAAATAACTAATCTATAGCCATAAAAGGTTCAATTGAAATCTTAATAAAAGAGTTAGTTCACAATTAATAAATTAAAACCAAGAATCCACAATTGAATAGACATTAAAAGATAAAAGTATGATAAGAGAAGAGAATATAATCTGTTGTCAACAAATCGATGCTCCCCTCTTCTTCTTGCTTCTTGATCTTGAAGTGTTCTTCAATTTGCTTCAATCTCGATGGCTAATTAAGAACTAGGGTTTAGATTCTAATCTAATGGAGTGTTTAATCTAGTCTACTCTATGTAATCTCCCTTTATTTTATGCCTTACATCAAGTATTTATAGATTACAAGTCCAATTTTGAGCTTAGGAACAAACCCAATCCAATTTGGAGTCAAAAAGTGTCAAAATTCGACCAAAACGCGTCCAAGCCGCAACCAACCTCTTCCCCAGTACCCAGTATTTGGGCTTGGCGCTCAGAACCTTGCTCCCGGCGCCTTGGCGCCAAGCATGTAAACCTATTTTGGCGCCCTTGCTGGCCCCAAGTTCTGACATTTTCTACTTCGACGTCCTTTGGGAAAACGGCCATAACTTTTGATCCGGGAGGAGTTACGGGGCCTGCCACCTATCAAATCGAATATATCGACGAGATCTACAAGTTTTATTCTTTGAGGATTGAGAAATTATGGGCAGAGGAAGGCTGAAATCGAGATTGAAGTAAATACTATGCAAATGACCACCCAAAACCATGACGTTCGACGTCCGTTGGTACAACGATCATAACTCTTGCATCCGAACTCCGATTGGAATGATTCAAAATGTTACGGAAAGCTAAGACGATGCTATTCAATGTAAGCTAAGTTCCAAACCAAGAACATGAAGTAAACATGAAAGCCCAAATGATGTCCGGTTTGCTTTTCTTTGTGTTTTCTTTGCTTTTCACTTACCAATAGTCGCTCTGCAAGCTCTCAAACGTATAACCTACAAAATGAACACAAAATACATGAAAAGTAACTAAGACACATAAATATAAGCAACTAATTCAAGTAAAAGATACCGGATAAGTGTATATAAAACTCACTTATCAAATACCCCCAAACTTAAATTGTTGCTTGTCCCCAAGTAACACAACATAATGCAATGCAATGCAATGAAATGCAACTAATTTATATGCCTACGAATCCAGCAGTATTTGATAGAATCAAATCTATTCACTCGGCCTTAGAGCAATCAAGCAAACACGACAATACTTCATATCAAAACCAATCAACAATTTCTAGTCAATCATCAAGTCTTAAAGCTGTTATTCTTTGGTATAGTGTGTGTGTGTGCTCAACAACCATGCTAAGCGATATAAAATCAAATTTAACACATAACAAGTCTCTTGAAGGCATCATACGATTGTAAACTCAAGAAATCCAAAAACAATCTAGATCCAACTAAAATCAAACAATTACCAATATTGAGGGTCAACATGGGATACTTATGCTTTATTTTCATCTACGGGGTACTTTTTGCTCTTTTTTCCCATTTTATTCTCTTTTTTTTATATATATACACATAGCTATGCAATGTCTTATTCCCTTAGGCTTTTCAATGCTACCTTAACGAGCTTTCAACCAACGACTCCCAGACCATTAAGACCTTAGGGCGCTAGGTGTAAAGACAATCCCCTCGGGCTTACTTACTCAAGTATCAAAGGCCACAAAACTAGACAAGCATGTCACGGTGTTTATTAATACTTTTTTTTTCTTTTTCTTTGTTTTCTTTCTTCTTTTTTTTATAAAGCTTATATACCCCAAATATTCCCCCAAACTTAGGTTCTTGTCTAACTTTAGTCATCATTACTTATTCTTGTCATTCTTTCATTCAAACTAGCATTATCCTTTAGAGTCCCATTATATATCAATTTAAACTCAATCAATCTACAAGTTATTTTTACTGTGCTATCATTATTATACTAGTTTCAAACAGAAATAGATTCAATTCATAACAAGAAATCACATCAAAGCTCTAATAGTCAGTATTATACTTGTCTACCCAATTCCAATCTCATCATTGGCCAAAATAAACTTAACTATAACAAACCGCTGGACTTATGCAAAATGAATTTAGTAACTAACTATTATTTTTGAATTTTTGAATTTTTTATTTTTTTTATAATGAACCTAAACTATATTAACAACATATGCAAAATAACATAACATAAACATGAAATTAAACATGCAATAACGAACTAAACTAAACTCCCCCAAACTTAGCAATTACAATGTCCTCATTGTAAGAATATAGCGATAAGTAGAAGATAACTTCCACTGTAATCGACTAAGCGTGAGGTCTTTGTAAGTGGCGATGGTAGCGACGATCATTTTCCTATCCATTGAACCTCCAATACCTGCAATGAAGAGAGACAACATGTAATAGATTATAAGAGAACTTACTAAGCAAATTAATTCCTATCTACTAAATAAACTAGTAAAGCATATAAATATAAAAATTCCTGGGTTGCCTCCCAGTCAGCGCTTGATTTATTGTCTTTCATCCTGACTTTGTCTAGTCAATGCTATCCAATTCCTCTTCAAAAGTTGAGGAACCCTCCATCCATCGGAAATAATATAGCTTTTGGTAGGTTCCCATTTACGATAGCCATTGTATTAAAGTCACCTAGCATGCTTTGTTTAGATAAGATCACATTAAAGCGTCCAACATCTAGGTGTTTTTCCATTTGTATGCGAATAGATTACGGCATTGAGGCTTGTCGGACACAACAATCTCTTCTTCTATCTTCTCGACTCATTGAACCATGGCTTGAAGTTGTACTCGCTTTTACGTCACAAGAGTATTATTGAAGCGACATGACTACCTAGCGGACATGGTTTTGCAAATCTAACTTAGAATTCTTGAACTTTGGCGGAGAAAGAACTTGGGGCACTAATAACATCGGCTCCTCCTCGTTGGTAATCATATTTAGTTCTTCACCGACCTTATTTTTATTATCCCCACTTGTCTCCTCTTTTTCAACATCTTGTGTCTCATCCAGTTATAGATTTGGCTCGGGCACTTCATCAATTTCGTCATCCATGTCATAAAGCAAAGTGTTTGGAGGAAGGTTTTTTATGACTTTGTTCATTTGCTCTATCTGATCTGCAAGATTTAGAATTGACCCCGTTTGATTAATCCCTCTCTCCTCGAACTTGGACCACAATTCCTCCAACCTTGAATTTTCTTCTTTTAATAGAGGTTGATATGAGAATTCTGGCGTGTATGTTGGATTTGGAGTAGAGTATTGGTCTTGATAGTTGTAGCTCCATGAAAAATCCGGGTGATACCCCCAAACTTGTTCATAATTATCATATGCATACTGATTGAGGTAGTTACCACCATCTTTGACTGTACCCAAGATTGATGGTGCATTGATTACTCGGGTGATTGCCAGCACAATAGTCACACATAACTACCATCCTTCGACTCTGTTGGGATGTGATAACGTCCAACTTCCCCGAAAGTTCTTTAATTTGTGCTGACATTGCAGAAAGTGTCGCGAGTCTGTCAATCTCCAACCCCCTTGGTTGAGTCACGTTCGTGTATGGCCATTGATACTCAAAGTCATCCATGGTTTAAGACTAATTTGATTGAAATTAATATTAGTAAAAAAAATTAAACTAATTCCCCGGCAACGGCGCCAAAAACTTATTGATAGATTTCGCAATCAATGAATACGTGCAAGTATACACGGTCAACAAGTAATAAAGTGAAAGTAGAGTATCGTTCCCACGAGAAATTATTTAATAAAAATTACCAAATACTAACTCTTAACTAAATCAATTTTATTTAAACAACTAATAATTGTGATTTCTAGATTTAAGAAAACTAAATTAAACAAAACAAAAAGATTATTCTAAAAGAAAGCAAATAAACAACTAAGAATTGATGGAATTAGGATAAATAAGAATTAAGACTCAATATCCCCAATTATGAATTATAAATCAATTATTCAACTATTCCAATTATTATGTCTCTTTGAATTGTTAATGAGAATTCTCAAATGCCAAAAGACCTCTCTCAGTGATCATTTGCCTTCTATTTAATCCAAGTTAATTTTTGTTATATCTCTATGCAAAACAATTGAATTAAACTCATTCTGATCCCAATTCCTTATGTGTTACATGCGGCAAATAGATATTCTCATTTTATTCACAAACCTAATTATTCACATGCAAATAACTAAGTCACATGTCACCAAGCCCGATTCTAACCCTAGAATTCCTCTCTCAATTCCTTCTACAGAGTAACAAGGTAATTCTTGATCGGATAATTAATCAATAAGCATAAGCGAGATAAACAACTCTCTTTGACACAAATAATTGGAATAAATTAAATAACTAATTTATAGCCATAAAAGGTTCAATTGAAATCTTAATAAAAGAGTTAGTTCATAATTAATAAATTAAAACCAAGAATCCACAATTGAATAGACATTAAAAGATAAAAGTATGATAAGAGAAGAGAATATAATCTGTTGTCAACAAATCTGATGCTCCCTCTTTGCTCTTCGCTTCTTGATCTTGATGTTCTTCAATTTGCTTCAATCTCCAATGGCTAATTAAGAACTAGGGTTTAAATTCTAATCTAATGGAGTGTTTAATCTAGTCTACTCTATGTAATCTCCCTTTATTTTATGCCTTACATCAAGTATTTATAGATTACAAGTCCAATTTTGAGCTTAGGAACAAACCCAATCCAATTTGGAGTCAAAAAGTGTCAAAATTCGCCCAAAACGCGTCCAAGCCACAACCAACCTCTTTCCCAATTCTCCAGCGCTGGGCTTGACGCTGGAGACACTTGCTCCCAGTAGCCAAATTTGGCATAGGCCTATTTTGGGCGCCCCGGCGCTGGCCCCAAGTTCTGACATTTTCTGCTTCGACATCCTTTGGGAAAATGGCCATAACTTTTGATCCGGGAGGAGTTACGGGGTCTGCTACCTATCAAATTGAACATATCAACGAGATCTACAACTTTCATTCTTTAAGGATAGAGAAATTCTTGGCGTATGAAGGCTTAAATTGAGCTGGAAGTAACTACTATGCAAATGACCACTCAAAACCATGACGTTCGACGTCCGTTGGTACAACGATCATAACTCTTGCATCCGAACTCCGATTGGAATGATTCAAAATGTTCCAGAAAGCTAAGACGATGCTCTTCAATGTAAGCTAAGTTCCAAACCAAGAACATGAAGTAAACATGAAAGCCCAAATGATGTCCGGTTTGATTTTCTTTGCGTTTTCTTTGCTTTTCCTTACCAATAAGTCAGCTCTTTTAGCTCTCAAACGTATAACCTACAAAATGAACACAAAATACATGAAAAGTAACTAAGACACATAAATATAAGCAACTAATTCAAGTAAAAGATACCGGATAAGTGTATATAAAACTCACTTATCACCTGCTCTCCTCTTTCTTCCTCGATTTGCCTTCCCGTGCCTGTCTGCCTAACATTCTCTGGTTGTTTCTCAGCCATGTATGGTGATGTTGAACTTCCTTTCGATGCATCTTCAAGGATAGGTTGATCGAGATTTAGATTCACGCCTTGGAAAGCTTGACTTGCTTGCCTTGGAGCTGGACCCGGTGAGGTAATGCTATTTGTTGGTGAAGATCTTCCTGTTGTTCTCCCACTTCGAGTTATGGGCATACCCTTAACGAATTCTACACCTCCCCAGTAGAGTCGCCAAATAAATGTGGGCAAGGAAATCGTGCCTTGCTAGGGTTAGGGTTTCATGTTGGCTGAGGAGGAGAGAAATCCACGAAGAGCACAGAATTGAATATTGATTGATTGAAGAGGGGAGAACGAAAGGTGGGCGATTACTCCAACGACACGTGGCAGAACCCCTTGAATCCGAAAATCGTGTTAGGGTTATTGGAATTCCAAGATCCTTCTTCTTGAGTCCTTTGAGTTGAGAGCGAGTGTTCCAAATCCTTTAGTGCTTTTAGGTGGAATATTCAAGCCTTAAGTCCCCAAAAGAGTTGAGTCACGTAATGCGAGAGAGGTCCCCCCTTCCCAATGGAATGGAAGGGGTATTTATAGGGTTCTCTGGAAAGTAGTCATGTGCAAGGCACATGCTTTCAGGAAAATTCTAGAAATACCCTTTAGTCCTTAGAACTATGCCCATATCGCCATCCTACAGCCACCAATCCAATCCCTTAATCAATTTCCAAAATGAGAGCCTCCACGAGCCTTACGCCTCGGGACACGTGGAGGCTTCCCCAGTCTAGCACATTTATTTACGACTTTTTTCGTCTTTATTCCATTAGGTTATGTGAACCCTAATTTGCACATTTAATGAGGCCGTGGAACCTTAATTGTGTATTTAATTCAATTAGGTCATGTGAACCCTAATTTTACACTTGGGCCCACAATATATAAGAGTAATATAGTTATAGTGTAGTTTAAAATTAAAATATTTTTCCTACCCTTCTATCCTAAACTAACAAACAAGGAAAAATATAATTACAATCTCATCTATTTTATTTCTTTGTAAAACTCAGAAGCATGACAAGGAAAATTATAATTCATTCTCATCCATTCCCTCCTCTATACTTTTCATTCTTATCTCATCCTCCAAACTCACAAACGCACCATAACTAAACACCAAGGATACAATTATGAACAAGTTAAACTAAGTTATATGTTAGCCTAGCAAGTTTCAACCTTAGACATACACATATACATCCAAGAGTTATAATTACTAGAAACAGATAGTTAATTAAAAACCTAGAAATAACTGAAAATGTGTTGTAGATATAATTGATGTTGAAACTGCAACTAAGTCCAACCAAACTTAACAAGCTACAGATCCAAGAATTGAATACACAACTAAGTTCAAGCGGATGTAACAAGTAGTGAATCCAATATAACAAATCTATTACAACAAACAATTAAGCCAAGAGTATTGGCATAACAAGCTAAATGTTGTAGCTAGTAGATTTTCTAACAATGGATTTTTGAAAATCTTTGTTTTTAAAAAAAATGTAAAACTAGCTAATTTTGGGGAATATTAAAAGAAAGATAAAGAGTAATCTGTGAGAAGTGCACTGGATCAAGGCGAGAAGATGCATATATGAAAGTCGATTACATTATTAATAACTTTTTAGTCAAATATGTTATTGAAATACCTTCGCTTTTTAGTTCTTATGTGATTTAAAATTAATTAAGAAGTTTTGATAGATTATTGTTTAGATATGAGATTTTCATAATCCATGCTTGCTCGAAAATAAGTTTTGATGGGTTATAGTTAATCTTTTAATTTTCATAGTCTATATATGCTTGCCCCGTTAATTGTAAAATTACTAAATTATAGGAAGAGAGATTAAAATCATAGTTGAGTTATAAAAATAGAAAAGATTGAATTATATGTTATGTTTATTATTTAATGAATTTGATTCTAGATTGTTTCTTCATTATTAGTTTTAATATTCTAGTTAATCAATTTTCAATCTTTATTTCTAATTAGCCTAAAATAGATATTAAGGATACATTAAATTACTCTTAGATCATTGAACCATTAGAAGCAAAACAAATTGAAAATTTATACTTATTATTTTGTAAAGATACAAATGCTCAAGGAAATCTAAAGTGGTGTGAAAATGTAAAATTAATTAGTACTCTCATATGTACATGTTAGAAGCGTAGAAGCGTCATATAACAATCTAAATAATGAGGAACAAAGACCTAAGTTGTGGAGGAAAATTAATAGGAATTTATAAATATATTACACGAAAAAAATTAAATAGAAGTTTGAAACATCACTTTGTGAAAAAAAGGTGATAAAAAGACTTGTTTATGCTTACTAAAAAAAACTTATCCACGTTGACACTTATTTATAGTTTTTGAAAGCCACATCATCATTATTTTTAAAGAAAAAGGACTAACCTGTTCCTCTATTTTAGAGAACAAGGACTATTATGAATCTAAAACCCCAACTTTTTGAATAAAGATGAATTTTCTATAAATATTATTTTTGAAAATTATGGAGTGAAATTGATATAATGTTATAGTTGTGGGTAATATTTATAAATTTTGCAAAGTACGCAAGTTGTTATATAATATTCGATTGGTCGGGGAATATTCGTTTTAGCAGGGAATATTCGTACAACGGCACAATCATTGGTGGACCCCTCAACGGAATTATTGTCGGATTGGGAAAACAACAAAAATACTTTATGAAAATAACGACGGAAGTTTTATCGTTAACTGTTGAAACACCCGGTGTTAAAAGTACAGTAATACGCGTAGTTGCACTGTAGCACACGGTATTGATTATTGATGCTTACGTGAGAAGTCACTCAGTTTTGTTCAATTATTGCTATAGTAATTGTTGTAAATTTTATTTATTTTATGAACCCTCATCTACCCATTTTTTCAAAACTATCGGTAGAAGTTATCTGTGACGAACAAGATTTTTGTAAATTAATTTTAATATTTATTGAATTAAATAAATATCTTTCGATGATTTAATTATTAGATTAAATAATTAATTGACGCAATTGTGGTAGATTAATTTAATTATATGTGTTACATTTATTAAATTAATGTAGAGAATTTTTATTATCAAAGTATGTGATTATGTGAGCTTATGTAGATAATGTAAATATTTAATAAGCATATTGGTATTTTAATTAATTTAATTATTAATTAGAGAATTAATAATTTGACATTATTTATTAATGAGAAAATTATTTATGTGACTATGTGAATTTATGAGAAATTATTATATTTTATTTAAAATATATTAAATAAAATATTGGATTTATTTTATAAGGAGTGTGACATTAATTAAACTATATGATAAAATTTTATTAAATTAAATATTTTTTAAATCTATTTTGCTAGCCAAACAAGGCCCTATGGGGAGTTGGAACAGTTACCCATTATTGGGTTAACTGACCACTCAGTGCGTCAGTTCTCTTATTATATCATACGTCTTCTTTTCTTTCTTCATTTTTCCTAAGTCTAAAAAAGTAGAAACAGAGAGAGTTTCAGAGAGAGATTGAGAAGTGTTAAGAAAGAATTTTGATTGAAGAAGAGTTGGGAAGACATTATTCCCTACTAATCTATACTTATTCTCAGGGTAATCTCCTCTTCCCAAATTCTAAATTTCACGTCATTAGTTTTTATAAAAATGGCTTTCATACATTTTGTAAAATCTCTGTAATTGAGAAAGGGTTTGATTATGAGTTTATATATGGGTTAAGATGTATCAAATCGTATTTTATTATATATATTATGTGAATTATCATGTCATCAGTTTCATAATACTATGAATTGCTATTTCAAAAATTTACAGAGTATGGGTTTTGGCCTTATGGCCTTATACGTGATATTTTATGTATTGATCGTATGTTATCCCTAAATTTTACACTCGTATATTATTATGCATGTTGATACGAAAAGACCAAAGTTTAAATAAACGGATTCGGTGTTATAACGAATCCGTAGTGACAATTTTCATGTTTTATTTTCAAAACCTTCAAGAACATCAAGAACAGTGAAAGTAAATGTGTTGATTTTGCAAATTATATGTTGTAACTTGTTAAAAATCATGCTAGATGGGTTAAGTAATGATTATATATGTATTACAATGATTGGGTAAGTCTAAATTCGTGTAAAAATAACTAATTGGAAGTTATGGCCATATTCATGTATAATTTTACGTGTGATTGATTTTTGGCTTAATTTGGCCTTGTTATGTTCATGACTATGAGCTATGAACTAAATCGCAGAAAATGAGCACTGGTAACCCGTTTTACGTGGCGTTATAAACTAAATTACCCCTTAAAGACGGTCAAAAAAAACTAAAATAAAATAAATAAATAATAAAAAAATAAAAAAATAAATATTTGATGAAAATTATTATTAAAATATTTATAAAATAAATTAAATATTTTAATTGAGATATTTATGGAATAAAATAAATATTTGATGAAAATTATTATTAAAATATTTATAAAATAAATTAAATATTTTAATTGAGATATTTATGGAACGTTCTAATTTTGAGAACGTTCTAATTTTGATGAACGTTCTAATTTTGAGAACCATTGTTGAGCTGATCCAAACCAAACTTCATTTGGTGCGGACTCTAATGTCAAACTGAGATGAACAACCCTGTTATAGGGGATTAATTACGCTTTAGCGTTAAGATATTAATGCATGATGGTACTAAGGGTGATCCCCCAAGTACGAGAAGAAGAGTCCATAGTCTTATGACTGTTAAAGGTTTCAAGTAAAAACACTTGACAACCTAGGACATAGTTCAAGGTCTTATGACCCTCAGAATTTCTTTTGATTCTTGTTATTCATTCTTGATTCAAAAGTTGAGCTTTATATCAGAAGTTATCATTTCTCTCGCATGTTATTATTCATTGTTATATTGTTATACTTGTGGGCATTTGTGCTCACTCTTGCGTAATAATAACATTCGGTTAAGAACGAAAGAACCAAGCCAGAACCTTCTAGTAAAGAAAGGCAAGGGCAAGGTTAACAAGTGATGAAGACTTGTTGTTTTATATGATGATGTATTTGTTTAAGACTTAAGTTAATGATGTTGTTTAAGACTTAATTGTTTATGATTCCATAGATGGATGTTTAAGGTTAGAGTAACTTTGGGATTGTATTTATTATGTAGTTGATGTAACCCCATAAGGGAGATTTATTATTATTTCTATCTATTGCATGGTTTGCATTTATTATGGGTAGATAGATAGATGATATTTGTCTGATGAACACCAAATCCGTGGAATTGAAGTACGAATTTGGGGGTGTCATATTATCTCAATTAATTTTCGTTTATATATATATATATATATATATATATATATATATATAAAGTTTGGTGGGTGGGAGGGGAATTCACGTGTGGGACTTTTGGTGGATAAATTGAAGTGGTGGATTGAGGTATTAATATTATATAGTATGATGACATATGGGATAAGGCAAATTATGAACAAATGTTGGCCAAATATTCCAAGTATGCTTCCTATTCAATACTTTATAAAGGAGGGTGTTCCCTCATTGGTCAATACTTTAAAAATTGCATTCCCTTAAGATAAAGGTAGTGTTTAATTGGTCAGTATAACATTTGATGGAAGCAATTGTTTCAGCAACGTGGGAATTGTTTTAAAGGGTACTCCCTTATTGGTTCAAAGTGTTAATTAGTGTACTGATACGTTGAAATTTCGTAAAATTCTACTATTGCGTCTGTGATTTTTTCAAATAGTATCATTTCCATTCTTCTATAAATAGAAGCTCATTCCTTCATTATTTCTTACGAATTCACTGAAGCTTTAGAGAGAGAAATTATAGAGAAACTATAGAAAAGTATTTTGCTACTTCCCTACTCTTATATCCAGTTTCTTTTACGGTAAGGGGTGTTATTCTTTCTTATTCATGAAGAGAATCTGTTGTTATTCCATTGCTTATTATTCATTGGAATAACTTTTGTATACGCTGATCACCCTATACTTGGTGACAATCTTCTATTATTCATTGGAACATCAAGTTTTGTGTGTTTTACAGGACTGGTTAAAATCTTATTATTATTCCGTTGGAACATCCTCTCTGTGTGTTTTACACAGGACTGGTTCCGCTCTTATTATTATTCATTGGAACATCATGTATACGTGTGTTTTATCTGGGACTGGTTCCGTCTTATTATTATTCGTTGGAACATCACATGCGTGTGTTTTACATCGGACTGGTTAAAATCTTTATTATTTTGTTGGAACATCCTGCCGGCTTGCAAATTTTGCATGACTGGTTCCGATTATTATTATTCCATTGGAATAACATGTCATACAATATCGTATGCATGGTGATTTCTTTCGTTATTCCATTCGTTATTATACTCAGTTGGTTAAAGTTTTGACTTCTATACTCCATGAAATTAGTAGAATATCCTTGATATTTGCGCTTCATCCAGTATCTTTTCATGAAAATATTCTTCTGATCATTCTTGAATTTTAGTCTACAAAGCAGTATCATGTTGACAATTTGGACATTATTAGTTCCTGGATAAATTAATTCTTGAACTTGTTTTATTGAATTCTTATATCATTGTCATCATCCTCATATTTATATTTTTGAAAGTCATCTGTGGCCTGTAGTGCATAGATGAACTTGGTATGATAATGACCAGGGATTATTCGATATAATCATGACCGTAATGTTACAAATGATGTGATAAAAGTCCTCATTTGCCCGTAGTGCATTGATGGACAGTTGTTGGCATGATTATGACCATTAATGAATACACAAATATTCTTGGCCCGTAGTGCATGGATAATTGTGGTCGTGATACTAAAGAATATCATTGGACGTAGTGCGAGGGGTGATTCGATGATGTGGAATATTTATTAAAATTCGAGTCTCGGCGATATGATGATGAAAACCCTTTAAATCATAAAAGATAGTAGATTTTATTTTCTACTTGACTCTTTTAATGGATTGCTTGTTTTCATTGCAGATTAAACTTGATGTTCATTATATTTTATCGAGTTTAACATTGTTGGAGACTAATGATAATTTATTCTACATTATCTTAGTCATAATATTTCTTCTTTGGGCTAGTTGAGCTCACCCTTTCTTTCACCGTTCTCTTGAAATGAGAATATAAATTTGGAGCAGTGGGAAGCGGAGTGATGGTCAAGAGGATAAGATTAGTAGTCCTCACTATTCTGTGAAATAGTGTGATAATAATTGTAATGAGGACTCCTTTTGAGTTTGTATAATCTCTAGTAGACAATATTTGTATTCAAACTCATAGTTTATGTTTTGTCGTATTATACACGACAGTTGTATTAGTATGTTGTATTTGAATTCTGTACCATGTATCTGGTGACCCAAGATGGGTGATGTATACCTAATTTTGGGGGCGTCACAATGAATTTTTTTTTTTACATGGATGAAATTGAAACTAACTATAGATTACAAGGACCAAAATAATTGTTTAGCCTTATTTTTGGATAAATAACCATCATATATTATTATCTCATTTTCAAAAACTTTGAAGATTTTTCCCTTAACGTCAGCCATAATTCTCAATCATCAATTAAGTAATTTCCAAATTACTTTCATTCTTTTTTTTCCCTTGAGTTATGTTTGCTTGCAAAAACTATATTTGGGATTTGACTATTTGTTTTAATTTAACACTATTTCGAATTATTTCTATTTTTTTGAATTTTCAATTATGTTAAATTAAAATTTTAAAAATTAAATTTAATATTTTAGTTAGCTTAATTTAATTTTAATTACCCAATGCTCCTTATAAACACTACATTTCTTTGTTCTTTGTCCAGATGTGGGGCTCTCTTTGCTACATTGTTAGAACAAATCTCCCTCCGATCCTAAAGGTTTCTAGTACTACTCAGAATCCTATCCTCCTACCTCTTTTATGCATCAAATAATCAAATCCTTTTGTATACTGTGTTTGTAAGTTTTTTGGGTTAAGTTAGAGATGACCAATTGGGTTTGAAGCGGTTTCCCACTTAACCACCTATAGTCAGTAAAGCTACATTTAAACACCCGACCTTTTGAGTTAAAGTGAAAAACTGCTTTCTGTCATAACTCTGTTACTTAAGTTGGATAAAAACTTAATTACCCTCGTTGTATATAAAAGACAGATGCTTGTTCATCTCTCTCTCTCTCTCTGTTTTTCTAACAAACAAAAAACAAAGTAAACACCTTAATCAACTCAAATGCAGCGAAACAATAATTCTCGTTCTAGTGTGAATTTAAAAGGAGAAAAGCAAATAGACCAAAATCTCTCAGGTATAAATTCCCAAAGCTCTTTTAACTAAAAACAGGTATCCCCAAATCTCAAATACAAAAGTACTATAATGTCTAAATTGAATTCCGAAGAATGCATGAAATGGGTTCCTACGACAGAAATAGCCAAGTAGCTACATTTATCCTTAAAACCTCTAGTGGTTTTCTTGAGTTCTTGATATGAATACATATGTGGCCCAATCTCAAGCTCTCAATCTTCAACTACATCTCTGTTCTTGACTTTATTTATCAAATAAATAACCAAGACAACTGAAGCAATCAAGACCAAAACTACAAGAAATGAGACACTAATTATAAGACCTAGGCTTTTTTTCTTCTTGGTGCCCGGATGTGTCATGATACTTCAACATTGGGTAAGAATGGTTCTTACTCTTTAAGAATGTTTTGTGCTTCTGACTAATCCTTCAAACTAAAGAAGACATCTCTCAAATCCTCTCTTGTCCTTGCCATCCCTCCGATGTACCAATCATTTGTAATTGAATAATGATGACACTTTGGGAAACAATGAGAGCGAATTGGAAGATGAAGGCTCCTTATTGTGATTCCACCAATGAAATTGTCATCCAAGTTGATTCTTCATTCTTTAGAAGGCGTGAATCACATGATGAACTCATTAGATATGTTCATGTTATGCAAAATTAGATAGATCTGAGACTCAAACAAATTAATATTTACCTCAAATATAACATCACAAAGAATCAAGTCCATTGGGTACATTCCTCATTAAAGCACAATATATTTTTCCAAATAACGAAAGCGACTTCTATCAATTTGGGACAGTCGACCATCTTGAAAAAGCAATCAATAACCAATCCTTCACCACACCAGCTACATTCATAGTCAAAGCTGAAGTCTTCCCAACCAACAAAAACACAGCCAAATTCAAAGCAAATGCACATAAAGAATTTGGCTAGCTTTGAATTTGGTCCCAAAAACTAAGAAATCCAAATGAAAACTAGAAGTCTCCTTCAAAACAGGGAATTCCACAAAAACCCACGGCAGAAACAGAAAAACCAAACAACAAGGAGCCATTGCTTAAAGAGAAGTAATGATGATCTTGCCATGGCCTCAATTTCGCTCACCATAGCCTCAATTCAACATCATCTCGCTCACCATAGCCTCAATTTCACCATTGCTACCGCAATCAAATTAAAACTCCACCATTAAAAATTAATAATCACCTCCAAAAAAAAACCCCAGCGACAACTAAACACAGGGAAAGAAAAAAAATTCAGCCACTGTAAAGCACCTTCATCGTAGGTTGAAAATCACAATGATCTGCAATCCCTAAGCCGCCACTGTCATTTGAAAACCCATCTCACCCACTATTTGAAACCTACACCTGCCATGGCCTCAAGTAAACTCACCCATCGCCTCCATCAATTGAAACCTTAATCTGCAGAATTTTTGCAAAAGTCACTTCTTCTTTCGCGACAAAGATTTGAGTTGAGTGGATTCAGGGTAGTTAGGACTTGGATCTAAGCCGAATCCATAGCCAACGGAGGAACGATTGCGGAGGAAAAGTTGGAGTATGTTGAGTAGTCGAAATCTCCATTTTCTTCCAAGAAATCTCTGTGAATCTTTTGCTTGAAATGAGAGAGAAATGAGAGAGAGAGAACGCAAGAGAGTGAGAAATGATGGGAAGCGTGGTTTGAGGAAGAAGGGTATTTTAGACATTTTTTAGTTTTTTTTTACTGTTACACCCTCTTATCACGCGTTTTTGGCGTCTGACATGCACGCATGGTTAATTTGGATGGAAAAGGTAACGTTTTCACTTTAACTCAAAAGGTTGGGTGTTTAAATGTAGCTTTACTGACTATAGGTGGTTAAGTGGGAAACCGCTCAAACCCTAGGTGGTCATCTGAACTTAACCCAAGTTTTTTTTAGTGGAAGAGACGAAAAAATAATTAAAATTTCTATAAATCTCATGTATTTAGGGAGGAATGGAAGACAATTGGAGGTAAAGTTAATTTTATTTTTGGTTCAAAACTTTACAGGGATGAGAAAGTTAGATATTTTATAGGGTTAAGTTCAGATGACCATCTGAGGTTTGAGCGGTTTCCCATTTAACCACCTATAGTCAGTAAAGCTACATTTAAACACCCAACCTTTTGAGTTGAAGTGAAAAAGTGGTTTTCGCCTTAACTCCGTTATTTTATTTGGCTAAAGACTTAATTACCCTCACCATGGTAAACAGAAAATTTGCAAGGAAAAAAGAACAGGCACAAACATCACCATAAAATTCGGCAAGGAGACCAAAACAATTATATAAATAAATTCTAAAAACAATTATATAAATAAATCTTTAAGGGACAAACACAATCAAACTCCAGCCAAGAACAGGCACAATCAAACCCCAACCAAGAACAAGCACAAACATCACCATAAGTTTCTTTGGATTCTTAAATATAAAGTTACCTTCTTAGAACTTCCATCACCATCAGCATACATCATAAAGAAAAGGTTAAGGATTTAAAAAGAAAAAGAAAAGGATTGAGAAATTCAACACGGTTTCACTTCATAAACATTAAGAATGAAAATCTTGAGATCTACCAATTTCTAGACAATGAGAAGCTATCTTGCATCAGTGAAATCTTCAAATAATGCATGAGAAGACGCACATTGTAGCCTCCTCTGGCTAGGGACTTGCCTTCGTGAAAGAATTAATCAATAAAAGAATAGATTGCTCCCAATGCTTCAATTCACAAATCTCTATTTAAATTTCTAATTAAAAATACAATCTCATGTTCATCTACCGCTCCTACAACCTCTGCCACCACCATCGGCGCCAAACCCAATTTTTTTTTCCAACCAGAATGCCCTAATTACTGAACAAAAGGATTAACCTCTAATCAGATATAAAATACAATAGGATAAACAAATCTAAGCCCAAAGAGAAACTTAATTTTAACTACATAAAATAAAGATTAATGAATCTTTTTCGCAACTTTCTTTCCCCTCTGTAAAACTACTTGAAGAATCTAGTTCATCTTCCATCTTCCGTGGATATTGATGGCAAAGTACAATGTTTTTTATAAGGTAGCTGCCGAGAATATGAGATCCTATATAAGACAGAAATACAAAAATGGCAGCTGCTAGGGAACAACAATGCGAGAAAATCTGAAGCTAAAAGCTGCAGAACTTATTTGATTTGGGGTGAAAATTTTACGATGATGGGTCTTTAGAGTCTCAGATCTAGAGTCTCAAATTTCTTAGAGTCTTGAGATCTAGAGTCTTTACGATGGGGTAAAATGGCGATTCTAGAGTCTTGAGATCTCATCTCGTGGATTGTGGATATATGGACTAGATTCGAATCTTTGCTTGAAGCAATGCCTCTGCACCCAAGTTAATTTCATCGGTTGGAAAGAACAAGGGTATTTAAGACATTTATCAATTTTTTTGATATTTACAACCTCTTTTCACGCGTTTTTAGCGTTTGACGTACACGCACAGTTAATTTGGATGGAAAAAGTAACGGTTTCACTTCAACTCAAAAGGTCGGGTGTTTAAATATAGCTTTACTGACTATAGGTGGTTAAGTGGAAAACCGCTCAAACCCAAGGTGGTTATCTGAACTTAACCCTATTTTATATTACATAAACTAACTTTTTAAAATAAACTTATTACATTAATATATAGGAGTAATATAGTAATAGTGTAGTTTAAAATTAAAATATTTTTCCTACCATTCTATCCTAAACTAACAAACTAGGAAAAATATAATTACAATCTCATCTATTATATTTCTTTGTAAAATTCAGAAGCATGACAAGGAAAAATTATAATTCATTCTCATCCCTTCCCCTTCTATACTTTTCATTCTTATCTCATCCCTCCAAACTCACAAACGCACCATAACTAAACACCAAGGATACAATTATGAACAAATTAAACTAAGCTATATGTTAACCTAGCAAGTTTCAACCTTACACATACACATATACATCCATGAGTTATAATTACTAGAAACGGATAGTTAAGTAAAAACCTAGAAATAACTGAAAATATGTTGTAGATATAATTGATGTTGAAACTGCAACTAAGTCCAACCAAACTTAACAAGCTACAGATCCAAGAATTGAATACACAACTAAGTTCAAGCGGATGTAACAAGTAGTGAATCCAATATAACAAATCTATTACAACAACCAATTAAGCCAAGAGTGTTGGCATAACAAGCTAAATGTTGTAGCTAGTGGATTTTCTAACACTGGATTTTTGAAAATCTTTGTTTTTTTTAAAAATGTAAAACTAGCTAATTTTGGGGAAAATTAAAAGAAAGATAAAGATTAATCATGAGAAGTGCACTTTGGATCAAGGAAGATGCATATATGCAAGTCTGATTACATTATTAATAACTTTTTAGTCAAATATGTTATTGAAATTCCTTCGTTTTATAGTTCTTATGTGATTTTAAATTAATTAAGAGGTTTTGATAGATTATTGTTAAGATATGAGATTTTCATAATTCATGCTTGTTCAAATAAGTTTTGATGGGTTATAGTTAATCTTTAAATTTTCATAGTCTATATATGCTTGTTCACGTTAATTGTAAAATTACTAAATTAAAGGGAAGAGAGATTAAAATCATAGTTGAGTTATAAAAATAGAAAAGATTGAATTATATGTTATGTTTATTATTTAATGAATTCGGATTCCTAGATTGTTTCTTCATTATTAGTTTTTATATTCTAGTTAATCAATTTTCAATCTTTATTTCTAATTCGCCTAAAATAGATATTAAGGATACATTAAATTAATCTAGTCTCTATGAGTTCGACCTATACTTGCCAGTTCTTCAATTTGACGTTGTGCACATGCAGTACATATTTTTATCACATCACATGTAATCTCATGTTTAATATTTTATTTTTTGGACATGTATGTTTATTGTTTATAATATTATTTTTTCTAGGTGTTTATCATGTATAACATCTTATTTTGCCTTGTCATTGGGTGTTATGATCATTGAATCATTAGAAGCAAAATAAATTGAAAATTTATACTTATTATTTTGTAAAAATACAAATTCTAAAATCTAAAGTGGTGTGGAAATGTAAAAATTAATTAGTACTCTCATATGTACATGTTAGAGAGTAAGAACGTCATATAACAATCTAAATAATGAGGAACAAATACCTAAGTTGTGGAGGAAAATTAATAGGAATTTATAAATATATTACTTGGAAAAAAATTAAATAGAAGTTTGAAACATCACTTTGTAAAAAAAAGGTGATAAAAAGACTTGTTTATGCTTACTAAAAAAACTTATCCACGTTGACACTTATTTATATTTTTCGAAAGCCACATCATCATTATTTTTCAAGAAAAAGGACTAACTTGTTCCTCTATTTTAGAGAACAAGGACTATTATAAATATTTTTTTTGTACATGGATGAAATTGAAACAAACTATAGAGTACAAGGACCAAAATAATTGTTTAGCCTTATTTTTGGATAAATAACCATCATATATTATTATCTCATTTTCAAAAACTTTAAAGATTTTTCCCTTATCGTCGGCCATAAATCACAATCATCAGTTAAGTAATTTCCAAATTACTAATTTCAATCTTTCTTTTTTTTTGGGGGCATTGTTATAGATTTTATTTTAAACTTTTCATTTTACAAAGGAAATTGATATATATATATATATATATATATATATATATATATATATATATATTGGGGGGCATTGTTATAGATTTTATTTTAAACTTTTCATTTTACAAAGGAAATTGATATATATATATATATATATACGGTCAGGATCAAGAGCATTCTCCTTAAATAGCATTCCGCCTTAAATAGCATTCTTTTATCAAAACGACGTAGTTTTGGAGGGACGCGGTGGCATTTTTGTAAATACGCGGTGGCATTGTATCAACAATCATCGGAAAAAAAACAAAAGAAGAATTCAATGGAAAAGCTAATTTCTTCATCTTTCTTATTTTTGCTTGGTTTTTCTTTTGCATGTTAAACTTTCTCAAGTCTTTGGCTGGGGATGAGTACCCTTCACCCAAGGGAGAGCGTAGTAAGTCCGATTAACCCTTTTGAATATATATATATATATATATATATATATATATATATATATATATATATATATATATATATATTCTAATTTCCTCAAAAAGAGTCACAATTTGACCTTTCGAAATCTATCTGGTCAATTTTTGAAATTTTAAAAGTTTCGTAATTCATGTAAGTTTTAAAATTCCAAAATTTATAGTTAGTAGTACATTTAGATAATTTTAAATAATTGCATAAACTAAAATCAAATGAATTTATATCAATTTTAAATTGTAAGATTTTACAAATTTCTTTAAGAATTAATTCAAAGTGAGGCTCTTTTTGTTGGACAAATTGAGTATATTAAAGCACAAAACAAAATTTATGGATTTACTTCTCATCTTTTTAATCACATTCACTAAATTCTCTTCTTTAAATTATTGAAATTGATATTTTCATGAGCAAAAGTAATCGTTCCACAACATCCTTCTCACATGAATAATAAAAGGTCCCACTCACATCGTTTTAAAAATATCAATTCTCTAAATTATTCTTTATCTTTTCTTCTTTTTATTTATTTATTTACATTTACTGTTATGAGAGTCCTATGTGCAGGTTCTCCTGAACTTGTACATTGTTATGTATGTATTTATTTTATTAAGTAATTTAAGCTTTTTATTGAGACAAATGACAAATATATTTTATTCGTGCATGAATGTTTTAATATAATTTCTTTAAATTGTCTCCCAAAGTATTTAAGAGGAATTTGTTTTTGAAATTATGTGTTTGCCAATTTTGTTTGCACATGGAGCGACCATTAAATAGCCTAAATAAATTGCTAAAATTAGATATGTCAATTGAAGTGTTGAAAAAAAAACGTGAGGGAAAATTCAATACTTTAATGGCACTTCTAAATGTGTCCTCTTCTTTTAATTAATATTCTTTTTTTGTTTTTTTTGTTTTTAGTCAATGTATTACTTTTTATTTGTCTTACAAGTTTATGTATATGAAATTATACAGCAATATTAATAAAGTGAAAAGTTGCTAAGGTTGTGTTCTCAACGGATAAGTCCGTCGTTAAAACTCATAACATGGATTGGATTTTACTTTATCTATACCTAGTTAGTTATATGTAGATTGGATTTTTCTTCTATATGTATATATATTAGTCCTTAACCTTTTTAAGAAAATAGGGTTCAACAACTTAAATAAAAGTAAAGCTAATAATTAATTTTTTTGTTTTGCTTTTTAACATTGTTTTTTGGTGAAAATTCATTTCAGATTAATTTGATCCGACTTACTAATAAGTTTGAACTCATGTGTTAATGCATGATCCATACAGGAATATGTTACTTGGTGTGTGGCCAAAAAGACTATTTCTGATAAAAAACTGAAAGAATCTGTAGGGATTATCTGTGCGCAACTGGATTGTAGTGAAATAAATATGGGTGGATCATGTTATGAGCCTAATACTTGGCAAAACCATGCTTCTTATGCTCTTAATCTCTATTATAAGAATCTTCGTGCGAGTGTAAGTCGACGTCAAAGACCTCGACTATCAAGAATCCATGTAAGTTTTTCTTTTTTATATACACCGCACCAACTAGTATTCTATTATATATTTTGTACAGTATGTCGAGTATATATAATAGATGTTTCTAGTACGCCTGGGCGCTAATTAAACACCCTTTTCGGATGTCCCCTATACTTGCCTAATAATTTTTAGAACACTAGTGGTTGTCATATTTTTAAGTACAATTAGTACGTACTTGTTGCATTTAATTCAATGATTGACACAAACAACTAGCTAGCTATTTGTGACATTTACTATAGTCATGTTTTACTTATTTTTAATATATATTTCTGTGTATATAATATTTTAATTTGTCTAATTAATTTACTCATTTTTTTTGGTTTGATGCAGCTTATGGTAGTTGTAAATTCTTCACCTGAAGACCCCCATGGTTCCGGGTGTGTTTGAGACTAGTTCATATCTGTTGGAAATGGTTGTCTATTATGAAATATTTTTCTTAATTAAGAATTAAGAAAAATACTTTCGTAGGGTTTGAATTATTATTTACTATGGTGGTAGGAAATATATTTCCAGAAACCTGGTTTAAAAGTTTGATTCATGTTCTTAATTTTAAGTATTCTATTATTTGTGTTTCTTAGTGATTGATTCTGAATAATAATATTTGAAAGCTATGGTAATTGTATGTGAATTATTGGTGATATATAGTCTATTACATGTATATCAGTATATGCGCAATTAATAGCATATATATATATATATATATATATATTATTAATTACTTATCCTAATTTTTGAATAGCAACAATATCTTTCTAAGTTTTAGGTAAATGAACTTAATTGATTAATATAATATATAATTCAACTAGCCCAGTAAAAAATATTATATTAATATGATATATAGTGTTATGATATGATATATCAGTAGTGTCCTTTTTCTCATGTCCCCCACCCACCACCTCCCCACCCACAAAACAAAAGAATGTTTTGAACGTATAAATTATGAATTTAACTTTTCGAGTAGAAGAACAAAGATGAATTTAACTTTTTGGAGTCAAATCTTAGTAGCGTTTTTTCAAATAAGTACAATTCTTTTTCGGAGACGGTGCTTCCCTTAAAGTATTAATTTGCTACTGAAATTCTCCAACTTACTGCAGAAATCTAGCTTACTGCTGATTCACCTTGTGTTCTAAGCTTGTATGGTTAAATGGAAATCTTAGCCTTGATACATGCTATATAGAAACCGCATTATACAGTACTCGGCAGGGAACTTGAATTAATGCTGACGTACATATATAATAATTCTCAGCTTCTAGCTCAATTTCCCATTGAAATAAGCGCCTCGATCGCCTATTTCTGAATTTTAATTTCCACTACCACATCTTGGAAAATTAATATTCTTTAAAACATATATATATATATATATATACTAGTAATTGTTCGTGTCTGAAGGCACGACGTAACGAAATCTCTTTCTCTCCTTTTCAACGATTCCACTTTTATTTCCTTTCTCTCCTCCTTCCTCTTCCACCATCATTTTCCGTCCAAATCAATTAGAATGAATCTGAACCGTCCTTGTATTTTTCCGCACAAATCAATTAGAATGAATTCTGAACCGTCCTTTTAATTTTCCGCCCAAATTCAAAATGAGTTCTATCTTATTAATATAGAGATTCTATCTTATTTATATAGATATCTCCTGCCCATTGATCTTTCCAAAAAAAGAATGTTTTCTCCATTCATTACGTAGCCCCAACACCCAACTTTGTCACATCAAACCTCATCCTACAATTGTTATATTTGTTTGTATTTAAACTAAATAATTTCATATCAATTTTGAATTTTTGAATTTCACAAATTATCTTTAAAAAGTCAAAATATATCAATAATTTTGGAACGGATTGAGTAGCAAATATGAGCCCCATAATGGGATATATATCAAGATAACGTAAAAATCAATATCTAAATGTGTTTTAATTTAATATTTTTACATAAGATTCTTTCTCAAATGAATGGCCCACTTTATGTTTGTGAGAGAGGATCATAGAAATATTAATTATATTCCCTAAATATATACATCTCAAAGCTATATGAAATTTAAAAATAAAAAAGAATTCAAAAAAATTTGTTCGATTACCCGCATTAACTATGATATGAATAGACTATTTCCTCTCTTTTTCTATACTTTTATTTTTATTTTCCGCTTATTATCACCCCAAAATTAATCTCAATTTTCCAAATTACTTCAATCTTTCACCAAAATCACTCTCAATCTTTCTTTTGATAGTTTTCAAATTTACTCTCAATATTTCTTTTAATCTTTCCCAAAATTAACTCGTTGTACATAAAAAGATTTTCAAAAATTCAGTGTTGTTTATACCGACTACATACTAGATTGTCCCCTGATTGCACGTGTTTTTTTGGGGCCGACAATTACAATTTTTCCTTTTTCTTTTTAATTTACATTTTATAAAAAAAGTTTCATTTAAAAAATTTGTACTTCAAAAATATATAATTTTTCATATTTATTGATAAAATAATTAAGTTAAAATTTATGGTTATTGTGGACTTTCAAAAAAATAAGATATCGTCACCCATCTTGGGTCGCCGCCACTTACATGGTACATAATTCAAATACAACTTACTAATACAACCGTATGGGTAATAATCGACAAAACATAAACTATGAGTTTGAATACAAATATTGTCTACTAGAGATTATACAAACTCAAACTGAGTCCTCAATACAATTATTATCACACTATTTCACGGAATAGTGAGGACTACCGATCTTATCCTCTTGACCATCACTCCGATTGCCTTGACTCGTCCCAAATTTATATTCTCATTTTCTGAAGAGAACGGTGAAAGAAATGGTGAGCTCAACTAGCCCAGTAAGAAATAATATGACTAAGATAATGCAGAATAAATTATCATTAGTCTCCAACAATGTTTGTAAGACCCCAACTTTTTAATGAATAAAATCAAATTTCCTTTATTTATTATTGTGAATAATAAGGTATTAATTTGATATAATATTTTGGTTATGGGTGAAATGTGCAAATTTTGCAAAATAAACAAGTGGTTATAAAATATTCATTTTGTCGGTGGAATATTCTTTCTGTCGGGGAATATTAAATGATGCAAGACGTACCAATTATGGGCCCCATAACGGATAAATCATTGGATAAAGAAAATGACAAAATTGAATAACAGGCGTAGTTGTTACCAATTAACACTATTGGAATACTCGGTGGTTAAAATACGAATATGTCGGTTCAGACAAAGTTATGCGATGATTGCGGTAAGATTGTTGAATTATTGATTCTTACGAAGGAAGACTTTACTCAATAATTATTACGGTAATTCTTATTCAATATTTTATTTTATTGATTCAATAATTGCTGCGTTGATATTTTATATTATTGTTGTTTCAATAATTATCACTGCATAGTATTTCCCATTATAAGATCAATAATTCATATTATTTGAATAATATTATTAGATAGCATTATTGGCAATGTCTAGAAAGTTCTGTCAAGGAGAGGTTTGGTCACCTAATTTCGCGCCAGTAAGGAGAAATTCTTATTGGAAAGCCCCATCTTTCCTGGGAATAGCCTGGTTATCATAAATGTGATTCTGTAATATTATTTGTGAATAATAATTATTGATTCATATGATAAGGAAATATTTATTTTATGTGAATATAAATGTTGGATATATTTATTGTGGTTAAAAATGAAGGAGTTAATGTTGAGGTTTTTATCAGTATTTTTGTCGGAATGGAGGTATTAAAAATCAAGGTTTTTGAGTTATATTTTGGGGTCGTCACAGTTGGTATGAAAGCTTAGGGTTATGATCCCTGGCTGAGATGTGAGATAAGAACTAGTAGGGGAGAGACGGGGAATTCCTTCGCTAGTATGATCTGACTAAGTTTATTTGATATTTATTTGTCGGTCAGAGTATAGGGATAATATGTGATATGTCAATTAACCCTTCTTTTGTGACAGTATTTGAAAATGACATCCGAGAATGTTGAGAATAGCAATGGAGCACAGGAGACCGTTGAGTCACCACAGATCAATACCCAAGATAATGTGCAAAAGGATGGCAATAATCCTCAGGTGAACAACGGCACCGACCAAATGACGAACGACGGTACGTTTAGGAGCTTTTTAGAATTCATGCAACACCTAACGAGAGAGACTCTTGTTCATAATGTAGGTGGAAACAATGGCAACCCACGGTTGGTCACCGCATTAGCGATTCAAGGAGTGGGACCACCCAGAAGTTTTGGGAAAGCGGAACCACTTACGCAAAAAGACGTGAATAAAGCGGATCACTAAGATATTTGATGTCTTGGGATGTTCCGAGAGCAAAGGTTCCTTTGCCACCTTTCGTTATTAGGAGAGAGGCGACATTGGTGGAAATCAGTAAAGCGTACTCAATCTGCCCAGATGAAGATGTCTTGGGAGAAGTTCCAAGAATTGTTCAACGACAAGTACTTTCCGAAAGTATTCGTCACATGAAGGAGGTTGAGTTCATCGTCGGAGCAAAACAATATGAGCGGTCGTCAAGACGAAGCTAAGTTTGTGGAGTTATCCCGATTTGCATCCCATTTGGTTGATAATGAGGAGCGAATGACACGAATGTTTGCGAGGTTTGAAACCCGAAATACGTCAATACCTCATTTCTCACAAACTTTGTTTATATTCGGATGTTGTGAATAGGGCTCGGTTAGTGGAGTCGCGATAATGAGCCAAATGACCAAATAGAAGGATAACGAGCAACAACACGATAATAATCGTATGCGGCAAGGGCAGCGGCCATCGTGAGCAATGATAACCATCGTGGAGGAAATTATCATGCGTAAATGGTAACCACCGGTGGTAATTATGGCCAAGATAATAGAAGAAATGATTCAAGTGGAAATTTTAAGAAGAGAAGATTTAACGATGACGGAAGGCGTCGAACAAAGACCAAAGACCAAAGAACAAATTCTGGGGAGGAGAACGACCATCGTTAGATGCTGAGATGCGGAGATGAGGGACATATAAGTCCAAACTGCTCACGATTTCCAAGAAATGTTTTAGTTGTGGAAAAGAAGCGGTCCACATAGCCCGATTTTATCCTCAGAATAAATCAAGTCCGGTTGGGACGGTGGCACCAAAGGAGGATACGAACAAAACGAAGTTGGTGGTTTCAGAAGAGCATTTTTCGTGACTTCTCAAAAGCGAGTACGACGAACGGTTAAGACAAGTTAGTTAATTATAATTTTTTTACTTAAGTCTATACCTTATTAGATAAGGATTCTACCCATTCTTTTATCTCTCTTACTTGCGCTCAACGCTTAAATCGACTCAAGAAAAGTTAGATTTTGACTTATTGATTGAAACTCATTAGGAAAACCTTCATTACATGTGCTATCCAAGTCTTGGATGAGAGTCGCGATTTTGAATGATATTTCTATTGTTAATAAATTTCTGGACGTATTCTTAAAGACTTCTTAGCCTACCCTAGAGCGTGAAATCGAATTTTGTATTGACCCCAGTACAAAACCCATTTCTAAAATCCTTAAATATTTCTTCAACCAAAATGAACGTATAATGCGCCAAAGACGTTGGCTCGAGCTGTTGAAGATTACGATCGTACCATTCAATACCATCGTGGGAAAAGCGAACGTGGTAGCTGACGCGTTGAGTAGAAGATCGTATGCGTGTACGAGTGCGATGTTGTTAACACAAAAAAAACCCATTTCATATAACTTAAAAATGATGAAGATAGAGTTAAAGACTCTAGGGACCCACGTGAAGATAACGAATATACGAGTAAAATCGACTTTAATCGATAACGTTAAAGCCGCTCAAGCTACACACTAGAGCTGATGAATATAAAGAAGAAGGTGCAAGAATGCGTTATTCTAGAAGTAAGAATCGATGAAGAGAAGAAAGCTCAAGCCTTCGATTTAGTTGAAATCCTCGATCGAGTATAAGCGTGGCCTATAGACTTGCTGCTTTAACGCTAAGTATATGGCGTGTTCATAACGCGTTTTCACATATCGATGTTACGTAAATATGTGGACGACCCGAATCATATTATTGCGTTAGAACCAGACGAGATAGCCGAAGATTTAACGTACGAAGAGGTACCTGTTAAGATCTTGGATAGGAAAGAGCATGTCCTACGCACGAAGGTTATACCACAAGTTAAGATTTTGTGGAGAAACCATGCTATTAAAGAAATGACCTGGGAGTTAGAATCAGAAATAAAAACGGGGTACCCTCATCTTTTTGAAACACCAGGTACGTACGTCAATTTCGAGGACGAAATTTCATAAGGAGGGGAGGTTGTAAGACCCCAACTTTTTAATGAATAAAATCAAATTTCCTTTATTTATTATTGTGAATAATAAGGTATTAATTTGATATAATATTTTGGTTATGGGTGAAATGTGCAAAATTTTCCAAATAAGCAAGTGGTTATAAAATATTCATTTTGTCGGTGGAATATTCTTTCCGCTTCAGGGAATATTAAATGACGACCAAGATGTGCCCAATGTGGGACCCATAACGGATAAAGTGGGATGAAAAAATGACAAAATTGAATAACGGTGTAGTTGTTACTGCTAACACATTTGGAATACCCGGTGGTTAAAATACGATGTACGCGTGGTCGCACAAGAAGATACCAGATTGTGCGTATTGTTGAATTATTGATTCTTACGAAGGAAGACACTACTCAATAATTGTTATGAAGAATTCTTATTCAATATTTTATTTTATTGATTCAATAATTCTTTGCGTTGATATTTTATATTATTGTTGTTTCAATAATTATCACTGCATAGTATTTCCCATTATCAGATCAATAATTCATATTATTTGAATAATATTATTAGATAGCATTATTGGCAATGTCTAGAAAGTTTTATCAAGGAGAGGTTTGGTCACCTAATTTGTATTTAGTAAGGAGAAATCCTTATTGAAAAGCCCCTCTTTCCCCGGGAAATGATGGTTGTCATAAATGTGATTATGTAATATTATTTATGAATAATTAATTATTGATTCATATGATAAGGAAATATTTATTTTATGTGGATATAAATGTTGGATATATTTATTGTGGTTAAAAATGAAGGAGTTAATGTTGAGGTTTTTATCAGTATTTTCGTCGAAATGGAGGTATTAAAAATCAGGGTTTTTGAGTTATATTTTGAGGTCGTCACAATGTTAAACTGATAAAATATAATAGACATCAAGTTTAACTGCAATGAACAAGCAATCCATTAAAAGAGTCAAGTAGAAAATTAAATCTACTATCTTTTATGACTTAAAAGGTTTTCATCATCATTATCTTTGAGACTCAAATTTTAATAAATATTCACATCATCGAATCACCCCGCACTATGGCCAAGGATATTCTTTAGTATCCGACCACAATTATCCATACACTACTGCCAAGAATATTTGTGTATTCATTAATGGTCATGAGCATGCCAACAATCATCCATCAATAATGCACTACGGGCCAATGAGGACTTTTACCACATCATTTGTAATATTAGTGGCCATGATTATACCGAATAATCCTCGGTCATAATCATACCAAGTCCATCTATGCACTTCTGCCACAGATGACTTTCAATATATAATAAACATGAGGATGATGACAATTCAATAAAAACAAGTTCAAGAATTAAGTTATCCAAGAACTAATAACGTCCAAATTATCAACATGATCTTTGCTTTGCCAGGAGTAAAATTCAAGAATGCTTAGAAGAATATTTCCATGAAAAGATCTTTAGATGAAGCGCAAATATCAAAGATATTCCACTAATTTCATGGAGTATAAGTCAAAACTTTAACCAATTTGGGAATAATAAGGAATGGAATAACAATGAAATCATCATGCATGCAGATTAGCATGAGGCAAAGTTATTCCAATGAATAATAATAATGAAACCAGTGTCGGTGAAAATCACACAAGCTGGGATGTTCCAATGAATAATAAATACTGAGAATAATGAAGAGCGGAACTGTGTCTAGTGTAAAACACGGCATGGATATTCAATGAGAATAATAAAAAGGCGGAATAATAAAGGCGGAACCAGGTCGGCGTAAAAGCGTATGAATGAGGATATTCCATTTGAAAATAAAAGCGAGAATAATAAAGGCGGAACCGGTTAAAAGCGTAAAGCCTGAATGAGGATGTTCCAGCGGAATAATAAAGACGTAATAATAGAAGAATGTCACCAAGTATAGAGTATTACTGCATATAAAGGTTATTCCAATAGAATAATAAAGAAATGGAATAATGAAGTTCTCTTCTTGAATACAAAAAGAATAATACCCTTACCGCTTTTAAAGAAGAACTGAAATAAAAAAAGTAGTTAAGTAGCAGAATACTTTTCTTCTTTCTCTCTATAGTTTTTCTCTCAGAGTTCAAATTGAATTCGTAAGAAAATAATGAAGGAATGAGCTTCTATTTGTAGGAAAATGGAATGCGTAGTAAATTAATCCATGAGCGGTCAGTTGATTTACTTTTAACTGACGGTCCATATTTAAAGAAAAATCTTTTAAATAAAATATAATATATTCTATTTATATAAAAGATTTTTACTATGCAAACACTATGCAAAACACTATGCAACACTATGCATAATAAAATATAATATATTATATTTATAGAATAACTTTAATAAAGTATTCTGTTTTATATAAAAAGATGTTTCTGTTTTATTACATTAATAATACGAATAAAACAAAACTTCATTATCGCTAAATAATTCATATTATTAATTGACAATAATTGAATCAAACTTAGTGACTTGGTCATGATCATGCCAACAACTGTCCATCAATGCACTACGGGCCAATGAGGACTTTTATCACATCATTTGTAACATTACGGTCATGATTATACCGAATAATCTCTGGTCATAATCATACCAAGTCCATCTATGCACTACAGGCCACAGATGACTTTTAACATATAATAAACATGAGGATGATGACAATTCAATAAAACAAGTTCAAGAATTAATTTATCCAAGAACTATTAACGTCCAAATTGTCAACATGATACTGCTTTGTGGAGTAAAATTCAAGAATGCTTAGAAGAATATTTCCATGAAAAGATACTAGATAAAGCGCAAATACCAAAGATATTCCACTAATTTCATGGAGTATAGAAGTCAAAACTTTAACCAACTGAGAATAGTAAGGAATGGAATAACAATGAAATCACCATGCATGCGATACTTGTGATGAATAGGTTATTCCAATGTAATAATAATAATGAAACCGGTCGGTGAAAATCACAATCGGCTGGATGTTCAATGAATAATAAATCTGAGAATAACGAAAGGCGAAACCGAGGTCTAGTGTAAAACACACGCATGAGGATATTCCAAATGAGAATAATAAAGAGCGGAACCAGTCCCGTACGAAAAAACCTGAACGAGGATATTACAAGCTGAAAATAAAGATGAGAATAATAAAAGGCGGAACCGGTGTGGCGTAAAAGCATGAGCAGAGGATGTTCCGGCGGAATAACAAAGATAGAATAAT
Source organism: Panax ginseng (assembly GCA_020205605.1). Classification (NCBI taxonomy): domain Eukaryota; kingdom Viridiplantae; phylum Streptophyta; class Magnoliopsida; order Apiales; family Araliaceae; genus Panax; species Panax ginseng. The sequence continues at coordinate 94,427,161 of CM035141.1, read as the reverse complement.
GAAGAATGTCACCAAGTATAGGGTATTAAGCGTATATACAAAGTTATTTCAATAGAATAATAAAGAAATGGAATAATGAAGTTCTCTTCTTGAATACAAAAGAATAATATCCCTTACCGTTTTAAAGAAGAACTGAAATAAACAAGTAGTTAAGTAACAGAATACTTTTCTTCTTTCTCTCTATAGTTTCTCTTTATAGTTTTCTCTCTAGAGTTCAAATTGAATTCGTAAGAAAATAATGAAAGAATGAGCTTTATTTATAGGAAAATGGAATGCATAAGAACTAATCCATGAAGCGGTCAGATTGATTTACTTTAATCGACGGTCCATATTTAAAGAAAAATCTTTTAAATAAAATATAATATATTCTATTTATATAAAAAGATTTTACTATGCAAACACTATGCAAAATACTATGCAATACTATGCGTAATAAAATATAATATATTCTATTTATAGAATAACTTTAATAAAGTATTCATTTTTATATAAAAGATGTTTTGTTTTATTATGTTAATAATACGAATAAAACAAAACTTCATTATCGCTAAATAATTCATATTATTAATTGACAATAATTGAATCAAACTGAGTGACTTCTCACATAAGCATTAATAATTAATACCGTGTGTTACTATGCCACCACATGTATTACTGTACTTTTACTACCGAGTAGTTCAACAGTATCAACGGTAAAACTTCCGCCATTATTTTTAATAAAATATTTTTGTCGTTTTCTAAATCCGACAATAATTCCGTTGTGGGGTCCACCAATGATTGTACCGTCGTACGGATATTTCCTGACAAAAAGAATATTTCCTGACCAAACGAATATTTTATAACAACTTGCTTACTTTGCAAAATTTATAAATATTACCCCCAACTATAACATTATATCAATTTTACTCCATAATATTAAAAAATAATATTTATATAAAATTCATCTTTATTCAAAAAGTTGGGGTTTTACAGTTATGAATTGGTTTTGATTTATAAATTTTGGTTATGATTCCATTTAAGAACTAAAATCATATTAATTATTTTTAATATGAGTTGTGTTGGTTGTAATCATATAGTTATGGTTCAAATATAGGTCAACCCATATTTTAAAATTTAAACTTACTAGTATTATGATCCAATTAAATATATTATTATTAGATATATCATGTATACATATAATCACTAAGTATTTAAATTTTGGGGGGTTTGGGGTGGGGGTGTATACATAATCACTGAGTATTAATTTTTTTGAGGTGGGGCCGCAGGAGGTGTATACATATTCAGTGAATATATTTTTTTTGGGGACTGGAAGATGTATACATAATCATTAAATATTATTTATTTTGGTGTGGGGTTGGGGGTTGGGGTGAGGGTATATACATAATCACTGAATATTAAAAAAAAATTGGTTAGCGGTATACATAATCACTAAATAATATTTTTTTGGGTGGTGGGAGTGTATACATAATCACTGAATATTATTTTTTTTGGGTGGTGGGAGTGTACACATAATCACTAAAATTTTTTCTCGAAAATCTATAGCTATAGCTAGTTCATTTGGAGAAGCAGAAGCTATATATATATATATAATGCAGGAATATACTTGAGTTATGTTTGCTTGCAAAAACTATATTTGGGATTTGACTATTTGTTTTAATTTAACACTATTTCGAATTATTTCTATTTTTTTGAATTTTCAATTATGTTAAATTAAAATTTTAAAAATTAAATTTAATATTTTAGTTAGCCCGACGAATTTTAATTACCCAATGCTCCTTATAAACACTACATTTCTTTGTTCTTTGTCCGATGTTGGGCTCTTGCTACATTGTTAGAACAAATCTCCCTCCGATCCTAAAGGTTTCTAGTACTACTCAGAATCCTATCCTCCTACCTCTTTTATGCATCAAATAATCAAATCCTTTTGTATACTGTGTTTGTAAGTTTTTTGGGTTAAGTTCAGATGACCACCTGGGGTTTGAGCGGTTTCCCACTTAACCACCTATAGTCAGTAAAGCTACATTTAAACACCCGACCTTTTGAGTTAAAGTGAAAAGCGCTTTGTCATCATAACTCACATTACTTAAGTTGGATAAAGACTTAATTACCCTCATTGTATATAAAAGACAGATGCTTGTTCATCTCTCTCTCTCTCTCTGTTTTTCTAACAAACAAAAAACAAAGTAAACACCTTAATCAACTCAAATGCAGCGAAACAATAATTCCGTTCTAGTGTGAATTTAAAAGGAGAAAAGCAAATAGACCAAAATCTCTCAGGTATAAATTCCCAAAGCTCTTTTAACTAAAAACAGGTATCCCCAAATCTCAAATACAAAAGTACTATAATGTCTAAATTGAATGTATATTCCAGTAAATGCATGAAATGGGTTCCTCTGAACAGAAATAGCCAAGTAGCTCACTATCCTTAAAACCTCTAGTGGTTTTCTTGAGTTCTTGATATGAATACATATGTGGCCCAATCTCAAGCTCCCAATCTTCAACTACATCTCTGTTCTTGACTTTATTTATCAAATAAATAACCAAGACAACTGAAGCAATCAAGACCAAAACTACAAGAAATGAGACACTAATTATAAGACCTAGGCTTTTTTTCTTCTTGGTGCCCGGATGTGTCATGATACTTCAACATTGGGTAAGAATGGTTCTTACTCTTTAAGAATGTTTTGTGCTTCTGACTAATCCTTCAAACTAAAGAAGACATCTACTGCGTCCTCTCTTGTCCTTGCCATCCCCTCCAATGTACCAATCGCTGTAATTCGAATAATGACAGGCTTTGGGAAACAATGAGAGCGAATTGGAAGATGAAGGCTCCTTATTGTGATTCCACCAACTGAAATTGCTCTCCAAGTTGATTCTTCATTCTTTAGAAGACGTGAATCACATGATGAACTCATTAGATATGTTCATGTTATGCAAAAATTAGATAGATACGAGACTCAAACAAATTAATATTTACCTCAAATATAACATCACAGCAATCAAGTCCATTGGGTACATTCCTCATTAAAGCACAATATATTTTTCCAAATAACTAAACACTTACATCTATCATTTGGACGGTATTCTTGAAAAAGCAATCAATAACCAATCCTTCACCACACCAAATTACATTCATAGTCAAAGTCAAGTCTTCCCAACCAACAAAAACATGTACCAAATTCAAAGCAAATGCACATAAAGAATTTGGCTAGCTTTGAATTGGTCCCAAAAACTAAGAAATCCAAATGAAAACTAGAAGTCTCCTTCAAAACAGAATTCCACAAAACCCACCAGCGAAAATGAGAAAAACCAAACAACAAGGAGCCATCTTAAAAAGAGAAGTAATTATGATCTTGCCACTACTCAATTTCGCTCACCATAGCCTCAATTCAACATCATCTCGCTCACCATAGCCTCAATTTCACCATTTCTACCATGAATCAAATTAAAACTCCACCATTAAAAATTAATAATCACCTCGAAAAAAAAAATCCCACCCACAACTAAACACGGGGAAAGAAAAAAAATTCACCATCAGAAAGCACCTTCATCAAAATTTGAAAATCACAACAGATCTGCAATCCCTAACTGTCATTGTTCTGCTGAAAACCCATCTCACCCAATTGTTTGGAAACCTACACGCTTGGCCTTTCGTCAGAACTCACCCATCGCCTCCATCAATTGAAACCTTAATCTGCAGAATTTTTGCAAAAGTCACTTCTTCTTTTCATGACAAAGATTTGAGTTGAGTGGATTCAGGGTAGTTAGGACTTGGATCTAAGCCGAATCCATAGCCAATGGAGGAACGATTGCGGAGGAAAAGTTGGAGTATGTTGAGTCGTCGAAATCTCCATTTTCTTCCAAGAAATTTCTGTGAATCTTTTGCTTGAAATGAGAGAGAAATGAGAGAGAGAGAACGCAAGAGTGAGAAATGATGGAGAACTGTGGTTTGAGGAAGAAGGGTATTTTAGACATTTTTTAGTTTTTTTTTACTGTTACACCCTCTTATCACGCGTTTTTGGCGTCTGACATGCACGCATGGTTAATTTGGATGGAAAAGGTAACGTTTTCACTTTAACTCAAAAGGTCGGGTGTTTAAATGTAGCTTTACTGACTATAGGTGGTTAAGTGGGAAACCGCTCAAACCCTAGGTGGTCATCTGAACTTAACCCAAGTTTTTTTTAGTGGAAGAGACGAAAAAATAATTAAAATTTCTATAAATCTCATGTATTTAGGGAGGAATGGAAGACAATTGGAGGTAAAGTTAATTTTATTTTTGGTTCAAAACTTTACAGGGATGAGAAAGTTAGATATTTTATAGGGTTAAGTTCAGATGACCATCTGAGGTTTGAGCGGTTTCCCATTTAACCACCTATAGTCAGTAAAGCTACATTTAAACACCCAACCTTTTGAGTTGAAGTGAAAAAGTGGTTTTCGCCTTAACTCAGATTATTTTATTTGGCTAAAGACTTAATTACCTCACCATGGTAAGCGAGAAAATTTGCGAGGAAAAAAAGAACAGTAATAAACATCACCATAAAATCCGTGAGGAGACCAAAACAATTATATAAATAAATTCTAAAAACAATTATATAAATAAATCTTTAAGGGACAAACACAATCAAACTCCGGCCCGAAACAGCACAATCAAACCCCCCGCCCAAGAACAAGCACAAACATCACCATAAGTTTATTTGGATTCTTTAACATAAAGTTACCTTTCTTAGAACTTCCATCACCATCAAGATACATCATAAAGAAAAGGTTAAGGATTTAAAAAGAAAAAGAAAAGGATTGAGAAATTCAACACGGTTTCACTTCATAAACATTAAGAATGAAAATCTTGAGATCTACCAATTTCTAGACAATGAGAAGCTACCTTGCATCAGTGAAATCTTCAAATAATGCATGAGAAGCAGCGACATTGTAGCCTCCTCTCAGCTAGAGGACTTGCCTTCGTGTGAAAGAATTAATCAATAAAAGAATAGATTGCTCCCAATGCTTCAATTCACAAATCTCTAATAAAATTTCTAATTAAAAATACAATCTCATGTTCATCTACCGCTCCTACAACCTCTGCCACCACCATCGGGCTTAAACCCAATTTTTTTTCCAACCAGAATGCCCTAATTACTGAACAAAGGATTAACCTCTAATCAGATATAAAATACAATAAGATAAACAAATCTAAGCCCAAAGAGAAACTTAATTTTAACTACATAAAATAAAGATTAATGAATCTTTTTCGCAACTTTCTTTCCCTCTCGTAAAAGCTGGCAGAAGAATCTAGTTCATCTTCCATCTTTCGTGGATATTGATGGCAAAGTACAATGTTTTTTATAAGGTAGCTGTCGAGAATAGGAGATCCTATATAAGGTAAATACAAAATGGCAAATTCTTTGAGGAACAATAAATGCGAAAAATCTGAAGCTAAAACTGCAGAACTTATTTGATTTGGGGTGAAAATTTTACGATGATGGGTGCTAGAGTCTTCAGATCTAGAGTCTTCAGCTGCTAGAGTCTTCAGATCTAGAGTCTTTACGATGGGGTAAAAATGGCAGTTGCTAGAGTCTTCAGATCTCATCTCAGGATTGTGGATATATGGACTAGATTCTGAATCTTTGCTTGAAGCAGCGGCTCTGCACCCAAGTTAATTTCATCGGTTGGAAGAACAAGGGGTATTTAAGACATTTATCAATTTTTTTGACATTTACAACCTCTTTTCACGCGTTTTTAGCGTTTGACGTACACGCACAGTTAATTTGGATGGAAAAAGTAACGGTTTCACTTCAACTCAAAAGGTCGGGTGTTTAAATATAGTTTTACTGACTATAGGTGGTTAAGTGGAAAACCGCTCAAACCCAAGGTCGTTATCTGAACTTAACCCTATTTTATATTACATAAACTAACTTTTTAAAATAAACCACGTCATTTATTACATTAATATATAGGAGTAATATAGTAATAGTGTAGTTTAAAATTAAAATATTTTTCCTACCATTCTATCCTAAACTAACAAACTAGGAAAAATATAATTACAATCTCATCTATTATATTTCTTTGTAAAATTCAGAAGCATGACAAGGAAAAATTATAATTCATTCTCATCCCTTCCCCTTCTATACTTTTCATTCTTATCTCATCCCTCCAAACTCACAAACGCACCATAACTAAACACCAAGGATACAATTATGAACAAATTAAACTAAGCTATATGTTAACCTAGCAAGTTTCAACCTTACACATACACATATACATCCATGAGTTATAATTACTAGAAACGGATAGTTAAGTAAAAACCTAGAAATAACTGAAAATATGTTGTAGATATAATTGATGTGAAAGCGCAACTAAGTCAACCAAACTTAACAAGCTACTGAGATCAAGAATTGAATACACAACTAAGTTCAGCGGATGTAACAAGTAGTGAATTCAATATAACAAATCTATTACAACAAACAATTAAGCAAGAAAGTGTTGGCATAACAAGCTAAATGTTGTTGTGGTAGTGGATTTTCTAACAACGGATTTTGAAAATCTTTGTTTTTTTAAAATGTAAAACTAGCTAATTTTGGGGAATATTAAAAGAAAGATAAAGATTAATCTGTGAGAAGTGCTGCTTGGTGGTGGGAAGATGCATATATATGAAGTCGATTACATTATTAATAACTTTTTAGTCAAATATGTTATTGAAATTCCTTCGTTTTATAGTTCTTATGTGATTTTAAATTAATTAAGAGGTTTTGATATATTATTGTTAAGATATGTGAGATTTTCATAATTCATGCTTGTTCAAATAAGTTTTGATGGGTTATAGTTAATCTTTAAATTTTCATAGTATATATGTCTTTTACGTTAATTGTAAAATTACTAAATTAAAGGAAGAGAGATTAAAATCATAGTTGAGTTATAAAAATAGAAAAGATTGAATTATATGTTATGTTTATTATTTAATGAATTGGATTCTAGATTGTTTCTTCATTATTAGTTTTATATTCTAGTTAATCAATTTTCAATCTTTATTTCTAATTACGCCTAAAATAGATATTAAGGATACATTAAATTAATCTAGTCTCTGTGAGTTCGACCTATACTTGCCGATTCTTCAATTTGACGATGTGCACATGCGAGTACATATTTTATCACATCACATTTAATCTCATGTTTAATATTTTATTTTTTGGACATGTATGTTTATTGTTTATAATATTATTTTTTCTAGGTGTTTATCATGTATAACATCTTATTTTGCCTTGTCATTGGGTGTTATGATCATTGAATCATTAGAAGCAAAATAAATTGAAAATTTATACTTATTATTTTGTAAAAATACAAATTCTAAAATCTAAAGTGGTGTGGAAATGTAAAAATTAATTAGTACTCTCATATGTACATGTTAGAGAGTAAGAACGTCATATAACAATCTAAATAATGAGGAACAAATACCTAAGTTGTGGAGGAAAATTAATAGGAATTTATAAATATATTACTTGGAAAAAAATTAAATAGAAGTTTGAAACATCACTTTGTAAAAAAAAGGTGATAAAAAGACTTGTTTATGCTTACTAAAAAAACTTATCCACGTTGACACTTATTTATATTTTTCGAAAGCCACATCATCATTATTTTTCAAGAAAAAGGACTAACTTGTTCCTCTATTTTAGAGAACAAGGACTATTATGAATATTTTTTTTGTACATGGATGAAATTGAAACAAACTATAGAGTACAAGGACAAAAATAATTGCTTACCCTTATTTTTGGATAAATAACCATCATATATTATTATCTCATTTTCAAAAACTTTAAAGATTTTTCCCTTATCGTTGGCCATAAATCACAATCATCAATTAAGTAATTTCCAAATTACTAATTTCAATCTTTCTTCTTCTTTTTTTTTTTTTTTTTGGGGGGGGGGGGGGGCATTGTTATAGATTTTATTTTAAACTTTTCATTTTACAAAGGAAATTGATATATATATATATGGGGGGCATTGTTATAGATTTTATTTTAAACTTTTCATTTTACAAAGGAAATTGATATATATATATATATATATATATATATCTGATCGGGATCGAAGCGTTCTCCTTAAATAGCATTAAGCGTAAATAAGTTTCTTTTATCAAAAGCAGCGTAGTTTTGGAGGAATGGGCATTTTTTTAAAAAATACGCGGTGGCATTGTATTTACAAAAATGTCATCGCGTCCCTCCAAAACTACGCTGTTTTGATAAAAGAATGTTATTTAAGCGAAATACTATTTAAGGAGAATGCTTCTTGATCTTTATCGTATATATATATATATATATATATATATATATATATATATATATATATATATATATATATAAAATTCCATGACTCTCCTACGAGAAGAGTTTCATTTGAAAACTTGTACATTAATTAAGGATCCATTTTTATTCAATATCTATTCATAAAATAATTAAGTAAAATTTAGTAGTAATGACAGGATAATTTTTTTACAGTAAGAAATTTAAATATATGCACATGTCATTTGTTTTTGTGGAACAGATATTTTCTAGAAGTGGAATTCTTTTGTAAAACGGAAGGAGGGACTACTATATAAGCTCAACTAGGATGTAGTACTTTTTGTCCGATCTAGTATCAACAATCTGCCGGAAAAAAAACAAAAGAAGAATTCAATGGAAAAGCTAATTTCTTCATCTTTCTTATTTTTGCTTGGTTTTTTCTTTTGCATGTTCGCTTTCTCAAGCTGCTGGCAGGATGGGTACCCTTCACCGGGGCAGAGCGTAGTAAGTCCGATTAACCCTTTTGAATATATATATATATATATATATATATATACCGGTTTTTAGTTATGGCGACGGTATGAACCGTTGTCATATCTGGTTCATGTTATGGCGACGGTATGAACCGTCGTTATAGCTCTAAAAAATCATCGTCATATTGATCAAGTAAGCAATTTGGTCAGGTGTGTGTGTGTATATATATATATATATATATATATATATATATATATATATATATATATTCTAATTTCCTCAAAAGAGTCACAATTTGACCTTTCAAATCTATCTGGTCAATTTTGAAATTTTAAAAGTTTAAGTAATTCATGTAAGTTTTAAAATTCCAAAATTTATAGTTAGTAGTACATTTAGATAATTTTAAATCATTGCATAAACTAAAATCAAATGAATTTATATCAATTTTAAATTGTAAGATTTTACAAATTTCTTTAAGAATTAATTCAAAGTGAGGCTCTTTTTGTTGGACAAATTGAGTATATTAGAGCACAAAACAAAATTTATGGATTTACTTCTCATCTTTTTAATCACATTCACTAAATTCTCTTCTTTAAATTATTGAAATTGATATTTTCATGAGCAAAAGTAATCGTTCCACAACATCCTTCTCACATGAATAATAAAAGGTCCCACTCACATCGTTTTAAAAATATCAATTCTCTAAATAATTCTTTATCTTTTCTTCTTTTTATTTATTTATTTACATTTACTGTTATGAGAGTCCTATGTGCAGGTTCTCCTGAACTTGTACATTGTTATGTATGTATTTATTTTATTAAGTAATTTAAGCTTTTTATTGAGACAAATGACAAATATATTTTATTCGTGCATGAATGTTTTAATATAATTTCTTTAAATTGTCTCCCAAAGTATTTAAGAGGAATTTGTTTTTGAAATTATGTGTTTGCCAATTTTTTTTGCACGTGGTGCGACCATTAAATAGCCTAAATAAATTGCTAAAATTAGATATGTCAATTGAAGTGTTGAAAAAAAAAACGTGAGAGAAAGTTCAATACTTCAATGGCACTTCTAAATGTGTCCTCTTCTTTTAATTAATATTCTTTTTTGTGTTTTTGTTTTGTTTTTAGTCAATGTATTACTTTTTATTTGTCTTACAAGTCAATGTATATGAAATTATACAACGATATTAATAAAATGAAAAGTTGCTAAAACTCATAACAAGGATTAGATTTTTCTTTATCTATACCTAGTTAGTTATATGTAGAATGGATTTTTCTTATATATGTATATATATTAGTCCTTAACCTTTTTAAGAAAATAGGGTTCAAGAACTTAAATAAAAATAAAGCTGATAATTAATTTTTTTGTTTTGCTTTTTAACAATGTTTTTTGGTGAAAATTCATTTCGGATTAATTTGATCCGACTTACTAATAAGTTTGAACTCATGTGTTAATGGATGATCCATACACAGAATATGTTACTTGGTGTGTGGCCAAAAGACTATTTTCGATGAAAATTGAAGGAATCAGAGGGATTATTATACATGCAAGAATGGATTGTAGTGAAATAAACATGGGTGGATCATGTTATGAGCCTAATACTTGGCAAAACCATGCTTCTTATGCTTTTAATCTCTATTATAAGAATACTGGTGAGTGCAAGTCTGACGTCAGCACCCTGACTATCAAGAATCCATGTAAGTTTTTCTTTTTTATATACACCGCACCAACTAGTATTCTATTATATATTTTGTACATTATGTCGAGTATATATAATAGATGTTTCTAGTCCGCTTGGGCGCTAATTAAACACCCTTTTCGGATGTCCTCTATGCTTGCCTAACAATTTTTAGAACACTAGTGGTTGTCATATATTTAAGTACAATTAGTACTTACTTGTTGCATTTAATTCAATGATTGCCGCAAACAACTAGCTAGCTATTTGTGACATTTACTATAGTCATGTTTTACTTATTTTTAATATATATTTCTGTGTATATAATATTTTGTTTAATTAATTTACTCTTTTTTTTGGTTTGATGCAGCTTATGGTAGTTGTAAATTCTTCACCTGAAGACCCCCATGGTTCCGGGTGTGTTTGAGACTAGTTCATATCTGTTGGAAATGGTTGTCTATTATGAAATATTTTTCTTAATTAAGAATTAAGAAAAATACTTTCGTAGGGTTTGAATTATTATTTACTATGGTGGTAGGAAATATATTTCCAGAAACCTGGTTTAAAAGTTTGATTCATGTTCTTAATTTTAAGTATTCTATTATTTGTGTTTCTTAGTGATTGATTCTGAATAATAATATTTGAAAGCTATGGTAATTGTATGAGAATTATTGGTGATATATAGTCTATTACATGTATATCAGTATATGCGCAATTAATAGCATATATATATATATATATATATATATATATATATATATATATATTATTAATTACTTATCCTAATTTTTGAATAGGAACAATATCTTTCTAAGTTTTAGGTAAATGAACTTAATTGATTAATATAATATATAATTCAACTAGCCCAGTAAAAAATATCATATTAATATGATATATAGTGTTATGATATGATATATCAGTAGTGTCTTTTTTCTCATGTCTCCCACCCACCACCTCCCCACCCACAAAACAAAAGAATATTTTGAACGTACAAATTATTAATTTAACTTTTCGAGTAGAAGAACAAAGATGAATTTAACTTTTTGGAGTCAAATCTTAGTAGCGTTTTTTCAAATAAATACAATTCTTTTTCGGAGATGGTGCTTCCCTTGAAGTATTAATTTACTACTGAAATTATCCAACTTACTACAAAAATCTAGCTTACTGCTGATTCACCTTGTGCTATAAGCTTGTATGGTTAAATAGTAATCTTAGCCTTGATACATGTTATATAGAAACTGCATTATACAGTACTCAGCAGGGAACTTGAATTAATGCTGACATATATAATAATTCTCAGCTTCTAGCTCAATTTCCCATTGAAATAAGTGTCTCGATCGCCTAATTTTGAATTTTAATTTCCACTGCCACATCTTGGAAAATTAATATTCTTTATAATATATATATATATATATATATATATATATATATATATATATATCTAAGTAATTGTTTGTCTGCGAAGAAAGACAACGTAACGAAATATCTTTCTCTCCGTTTCAACGATTCTATTTTTATTTCCTTTATCTCCTCCTTCCTTTTCTACCATCATTTTCCGTCCAAATCAATTAGAATGAATCTGAACCGTCCTTGTGTTTTAATTTCCGCACAAATCAATTAGAATGAATTCTGAACCGTCCTTTTAATTTTCTGCCCAAATTCAAATTGAGTTCTATCTTATTAATATAGAGATTCTATCTTATTTATATAGATATCTCCTGCACATTGATCTTTCCAAAAAAAGAATGTTTTCTCCATTTATTACGTAGCCCCAACACCCAACTTTGTCACATCAAACCTCATCTTACAATTGTTATATTTGTTTGTATTTAAACTAAATAACTTCATATCAATTTTGAATTTTTGAATTTCACAAACTATCTTTAAAAAGTCAAAATATATATCAATAATTTTGGAACGGATTGAGTAGCAAATATGAGCCCCATAATGGGATATATATCAAGATAACGTAAAAATCAATATCTAAATGTGTTTTTAATATTTTTACACATGATTATTTCTCACATGAAGGCGTGACCCACTTTATGTTTGTGAGAGAGGATCATGTAGAAATATTAATTATATTCCCTAAATATATACATCTCAAAGCTATATGAAATTTAAAAATAAAAAAGAATTCAAAAAAAATTTGTTCGATTACCCGCATTAACTATGATATGAATAGACTATTTCCTCTCTTTTTCTATACTTTTATTTTTATTTTCCGCTTATTATCACCCCAAAATTAATCTCAATTTTCCAAATTACTTCAGTCTTTTACCAAAATCACTCTCAATCTTTCTTTTGATAGTTTTCAAATTTACTCTCAATATTTCTTTTAATCTTTCCCAAAATTAACTCGTTGTACATAAAAATATTTTCAAAAATCCAGTGTTGTCTATACCGACTACATACTAGATTGTCCCCTGATTGCACATGTTTTTTTGGGGCCGACAATTACAATTTTTCCTTTTTCTTTTTAATTCACATTTTATAAAATAAAGTTTCATTTAAAAAATTTGTACTTCAAAAATATATAATTTTTCATATTTATTGATAAAATAATTAAGTTAAATTTTATGGTTATGGGTTGGTTTTGATTTATAAATTTTGGTTATGATTACATTTAAGAACTAAAATCATATTAATTATTTTTAATATGGGTTGTGTTAGTTGTAATCATATAGTTATGTTTCAAATATAGGTCAACCCATATTTTAAATTTTAAACTTACCAGTATTGTGATCCAATTAAATATATTATTATTAGATATATTTAAGGCCTTATTTTGATGGATTTGATTCGATTCGGACTTGAGATTTGACTAGAGATTTGTTTGAACTCGGGAATTTGGCCGGGTTGTTTCATATGGTATCGAGCCGAGCTCGAAAGCTCGGGCCCGGGTCATCCGTCGCAAGATTCTGGGAGGTGGGGACACGAAGGTGGTGGTATTATCCCTGATGGAGATGGAGGTGGGAGGTGGGGACACGAAGCCGGTAGGTATTGTAAGACCCCAACTTTTATAAATAAAGATGAATTTCTATAAATATCATTTTGAATATTATGGAGTAAATTTGATATAATGTTATAGTTGTGGGTATTATTTATAAATTTTGCAAAGTAATGCAAGTTGTTATACAATATTCGATTGGTGGGAATATTCGTTTTAACAGGAATATTCGATAACAAAGACAATCATTGGTGGACCCAAAATGTAATTATTGTCGGATTGAAAAAACGCATAAAAAATATTTTATTGAAAATAACGGCGGATGTTTTACCATTAATCTTTGTTGAACTACTCGGTAGTAAAAGTACAGATTATACTGGGCGTGGTTGCATAGTAACTATTACGGTATTGATTATTGATGCTTATGTGATAAGTCACTCGGTTTTGTTTTATTGGTATTATTAAGGTAATATCTGAGAAAAACTTTTATATAAAATGAATACTTTTATAAATTTATTCATTTTATTAGGCTAATAGTAAAATCTTTTTATATAAAAGCAGAATACTTTTATAAATTTATCATTTTTATTAGACAATAATTATAATATATTATATTTTATTATACATAGTGTTTTGTATAGTACTGATAGTATTTGCATAGTGCACGTGATAGTATTTGCTTAGTAAAATCTTTTATAAAGTTATTCTTTTTATTAGATTATAAATAGAATATATTATATTTTATTTAAAAGATTACTCTTTAAATATGAACCGTCGATTAAAGTAAATCAACTGGAACGTTCATCATTGACTAGTTACTATCACAATCCATTTTTTCTATAAATAAGCTCATTCCTTTATTATTTCTTACGAATTCTTTGAAACTCAGAGAGAGAAAGTATAGAGAGAAATAAGAAAAGTATTCTCGCTACTTCCCTACTCTTATATTAGAGTTTCTTTTACGGTATGGGATATTATTTCTTTTGTATTCATGAAGAGAACATTATTCTATTCTTTATTATTCTCTTTGGAATAACCGGTAGATATGACGGACACCCTATACTTGGTGACATTCTTACATGATTCCGTCTTTATTATTTTACATTGGAATATCCTCTGTCTCTGCGTTTCTGTTTGGACCGGGTTCCATCTTTATTATTATTACATTGGAATATCCTGCCTATGCATTTCGCGGACCGGTTACATCTTTATTATTATTATTCATTTGGAACATCTGCCATGCATCGCTTTTCGCCAAAACCGGTTCCGTCTCAGATTATTACATTGGAACATCCGCTGCCGGTAAATTGCATGCGACTCGGTTCCGTTATTTATTATTCGTTGGAATAACTTTGTACATCGTAATCTCGCATGCATGGTGATTTCTTTTGTTATTCCATTCTTGATTATACTCGGTTGGTTAAAGTTTTGACTTCTATACTCCATGAAATTAGTGGAATATCCTTGATAATTGCGCTTCATCCAAAGATATCTTTTCATGGAAATATTCTTCCGAGCATTATTGAATTTTACTCTACAAAAGCAAAGATCATGTTGACAATTTGGACATTATTAGTTCCTGGATAAATTAATTCTTGAACTTGTTTTATTGAATTCTTATATCATTGTCATCATCCTCATGTTTATATTTTTTTAAAAAGTCATCTCGTGTTTCAGAAGCATAGATGGACTTGGTATGATTATGACCGTGGATTATTCGGTGTAATCATGACCGTAATATTACAAATGATGTGGTAAAAGTCCTCATTGGGCGTGAGTGCATTGATGGACGATTGTTGGTATGATCATGACCATTAATGAATACATAAATATTCTTGGCTCGTAGTGCATGGATAATTGTGGTCGTGATACTAAAGAATATCCTTGGTCAGTAGTGCGGGGGTGATTCGATGATGTGGATTATTTATTGTGAGTCCTAGCGATAAAAGTGATGAAAAATCTTTTAAATCATAAAAGATAGTATATTTTATTCTCTACTTGACTCTTTTAATGGATTGCTTGTTCATCTAGTGATTAAACTTGATATTTATTATATTTTATCGGTTTAACATTGTTGAAGGCTAACGATAAATTATTACGCATTATCTTAGTCATAATATTTCTTCTTCGGGCTAGTTGAGCTCACCCTTTCTTTATTCGTTTTCTCTGTGAAAATGAGAACGTAAATGGGACTAATCGGGAATGGATTGATGGTTCTAGATGGAGAATTAGTAGTCCTCACTATTCTATGGAATAGTGTGATAATAATTGTAATGAGGACTCCATTGAGTTTGTATACTCTCTAGATGACAATATTTGTATTCAAACTCATGAAATATATGTTTTTGTCGTATTTTACATTTGTTGTATAATTAAGTTGTATTTGAATTTTGTACCATGTATTTGGCGACTCAAGATGGGTGATGTATACCTATTTTTTGGGGCGTCACAGTTAGTATCAAAGCTTAGGATATGATCCTGGCTAAGATGTGAGACTAGAACTAGGAGGGAGAGAGCGGAATTCCTTCGCTAGTATGACTTACCTAAGATTATTTGGTATTTAATTGGTCGGTCAAAGTATCGAGATAATATGTTATATGTTAATTAAACTTTATTTTGTGGCAGTATCTGAAAATGACATCCGAGAATGTTGAGAATAGCAATGGAGCACAGGAGACCGTTGAGTCTCCACAGATCAATAATCAGGATAATGTGCATCAGGAAGGCGACATTCCTCAAGCAAACAACAACACTGACCAAATGATGAACGATGGAATGTTCAGAGGCTTTATGCAATTCATGCAATGACGAAGCGGTAGCATGGCTCGCCTAAAATGCGGTGGAAATATCGAAACTCCAAGCGATCACCGCTAAATGATTCAAGAGCTGGGACCACCGGAGTTTAAGGGAGAGCCAAAACCACTTATGGCGGAATCTTGGATAAAGCAGATCAAGAGATATTTGATGTCTTGGGATGTTCGAGGAGCAAAAGGTTCCCTTCTTGCCGCTTTTATGTTCTTGCGGAGCTGAAGCAGACATTGGTGGGGAATCCAAAAGCGTACTCAACTGCCGTCTTAAAGATGTCTTGGGAGAAGTTCCAAGAAGTTGCATTCAACGACAAATACTTTCCCGAAAGTATTCGTCACATGAAGGAGGTGGAATTTGTGAGACCCCGAATTTTATGAAATAAATGTATTCAATTTTTCTATTTTGGTAAATGGTTAAATTAATAAAAAGTTAAGGGTGATATGTGAAATTTTTTTCAAAGTAGACAAATTGTCATAAAATACCTGGTTACTATTCACGAGTTACTATTCACGGGAAATATTCTTTTTGTCGGGGAATATCCGTACGACGGTACAATCATTGGTGGACCCCACAACGGAATTATTGTCGGATTGAGAAAACGACAAAAATAGTTTTATGAAAATAACGGCGGAGGTTTTACCGTTAATACTGTTGAACTACCCGATAATAAAAGAAAATGAATATGTCTGGCATGTGGTTGCATAAGTAAGACACACGGTATTGATTATTAATGCTTACGTGAGAAGTCACTCAGTTATACTCAATTATTGCTACAGTAATTGTTGCATCATATCTCTTATATTATTGATTCTATTATTGTCACAATATGTAAGACCCCAAATTTTATGAAATAAAAATATTCAATTTTTCTTATAATTACAATTCAGTAAATGGTTAAATTGATAAAAAGCAAAGTTAAGGATGTTATATGAAATATTTTCAAAATAAGCAAGTAGCTATAAAATACTTATTTTTGTCGGGGAATATTCGTTTGGTCGTGGAATATTCTTTTTGTCGGGGAATATTCGTACGACGGCGCAATCATTTATGGGCCCCATAACTGAATAATTGTCGGATGAAGAAAGCGACAAAGTTTGAGTTTTATAAATAATTGGTAGAATCATATTCATAATTAAGACCATTGGAATACGGTGGTTAAAATACGATGTCTGGCGTTGTTGCACAAAGATGGCATTAAAGATTGCACAATTTTGTTGAATTATTGATTCTTACGTGAGAAGGCACTACTCAATAATTGTTATAGTAATTCTTTATTCAATATTTTATTTTATTGATTCAATAATTCTTCGCGTTGATATTTTATATTATTGGTGTTTCAATAATTATCACCAGACAAGATCTCCATTATCGGATCAATAATTCATATTATTTGAATAATATTATTAGATAGCATTATTGGCAATGTCTAGAAAGTTACATCAAGAAGGTTTGGTCACCTAATTGCGCGCCAAGAAAAGAAAAATCCTTATCGGAAGCCCCCTCTTCCAGGAACCGCACTGGTTGTCATTATTGTGATTACGTAATATTATTTGTGAATAATTAATTATTGATTTATATGATAATAAAATATTTATTTGATGTGGATATAAATGATGGATTTATGTGGTTATAAATGAAGGAATTAATGTTGAGGTATTTTATCGATTATTTTGTCGGATTGGAGGTATTAAAAGATCAACCTGTTATTACTTGACTTTATTGTGTGAGTTATAATTTTTAATCCGACCGTTGGATCGTTGTAATTTTGGGATATGTTATACATATATAAGTTGAGTATATGTTCACAAATTTTGAACCGTTAAAAATGAACGAATGATTTGTTATGAATTTTAAGAGGTGACTGATTCAGAAATTAGGTTTATAAATGATTTTGGTGGAAAATTCTAGAAATGGGTGGGCCTTACTTTTGGTTGTTGGGGATGGTGGCTGATTTTTGGTGGGTGAAATAGTAGCAGGTAAAGTCATTAGGTAGCAGGTCAAGTCTGCTTCGGCGTGCTAACATTTTCCTATAAATAGAGAGCTAAGTTAGAATTGAAAATCACACGAATTCATAAGTTTCTCTCTTTTTCTCTAGATTATCGAGTGTATTTTGTGAGTATTTAGATACTTGGTGAGTTGCTATTCATCGATTGCAAGTTTTCTTCAACACGTCATATTCGATATCCGATCGTAAGTCTCGCTGCTTTTTGAGGTAAGGATAGTAAGGGATATTAAGGGATGTTATATTCTTCATAATGATGTTATTCTTTCAATATCATTATCTTGACATATTGGTATGGATCTTATTGTGGAATTTCTACCTTTTTGAGTCGGGGGTTACTTATTCACGATATCACAAGACTATTCATGCATATGGCACTATTTATGTATATGACATTATTTACGATACTAGATCTTGTATTTAATACGTAGTACTATTCATGAGTTACTATTCATGAGTTACTATTCACAAGTTATTATTCACAATTTACTATTCACGAGTTACTATTCACGACGGGTTACTATTCATGAGTTACTATTCATGGGTTACTATTCACGAGTTACTATTCATGAGTTACTATTCACGGGTACTATTCACTACAAAATTGGTTTCTTTTTCTAACCAAATTATAGTTGATTTATGAATATTACTCTGGAGATTAAAACTATGTATTGATTATATTGATTTTATTATCATATATAACATTTTGATTTGGTATAACCATGATCTTTGATGTTTCAGGTGATGAAAATTATCTTTGTTCTGGATGAGAAAAGGAATTTAGAACTACAATTACGATTATGAGTTATACATGTGATTGTGGACAGGAATTGTTGATTGATGTTACAGGGATAAAACATTGTTGGTGGACTTTTAACATGGAGAAGATAATAGATTTTATGGTCTATTTGACTCTTCTAATGGATTGATCGTTCCGCTGCAACTATGGTTGAAAAGTTTTATCATCTACCATATGTTCTAAATCTCTAATTTATTACTGATGAAGGCTATTGATAATTTAATTATCTTTAGTCATGATATTCTTTACTGAGCTAGTTGTGCTCACCCTTTTGCTTCACAATTCCTTTCAGGTAATAAAAGTGTAGCTGGGTCGAGCGGGGGATAACAGTGGAATAGAATGGTGGTCTATAGCTGTTGAGGTTCTCCCTAAATAGGCGAGGTGAACTCAACTTTGGAAGGGTATTTTGCCACTATCATACAAGATGTCTAATAACATACAACCTCGTATCATCATAAGACAGGGATGTGCTCATCCACTTGCTGAGTATATATACGAGCACTACGTATATAATCTTGGTGTTTGTTTGAAGTATATTTCTCAATTAGAGACAGTAGAGATAATGATATGTCAAGAGAAGACTTACCATTGGGAAGAATATGATAGTAATCTTCTTATTTTCTTTGGGGTCTATTGGGTCAACCAAGGATAATTACGTGGCCATATGATATCTATCATAACCTGAGGACGCATGGCCTCCCAATATACGAAGGTTTCTTGAGCACTTCCCAAAGATTTTAATTTCTAAAAGCAGTTTTGACTATACCTTTATGTAGGTATCATTATGAGGTGTTGTCACCGATGGGACATTTGTCACATTACTTTGGGACACGAGTCACAGCTTGGTATATATTTGTATCCAAACTCACAAAGATATGTGTTGTTGTATTTTGTATGACAATTGTTGTAATAAAGTTATAGTTTTTTCGTACCATTCATGTATTTGGCGACTCGAGAATGGGTTGGATGGAATGGACCTATTTTGGGGGAGTCATATTTGGTATCAAAGCTTAGGGATATGATCTCCGCGGAGATCGGGGAAATGTAACTCAGAGGGAGAGATGAGTAAATCATTCGCTAAAGTGTGTCCTACCTAAGCTTATTTGTTGGTCAGTCATAATATCGGGATATTATGTGATATGTTAATTTATTCAATTAACCCTTGTTTTGAAGCTGTATTCTAGAATGATATCTGAAATACAGGAGATGAGCAATGGAGAAATCATGATAGCAAGAAATTATCAGGAAGGTACAATCTGAAAAGAAAGCAAGGTATTCTCATCTCTTCGAATATCAGGTACGTACGTAAATTTCGAGGGTGAAATTTCATAAGGAGGGGTGATTGTGAGACCCCGAATTTTATGAAATAAAAGTATTCAATTTTTCTATTTTGGTAAATGGTTAAATTGATAAAAAGTTAAGGGTGATATGTGAAATTTTTTTCAAAGTAGACAAATTGTCATAAAATACCTGGTTACTATTCACGAGTTACTATTAATGAGTTACTATTCACGAGTTACTATTCATGAGTTACTATTCACGGGGAATATTCTTTTTGTCGGGGAATATCCGTACGACAGTACAATCATTGGTGGACCCCACAACGGAATTATTGTCGGATTAAGAAAACGATAAAATAGTTTTATGAAAATAACGGCGGAGGTTTTACCGTTAATACTGTTGAACTACCCGGTAGTAAAAGTATAGTAATACGCGTGGTTGCATAGTAGCACACGGTATTGATTATTAATGTTTACGTGAGAAGTCACTCAGTTATACTCAATTATTGCTACAGTAATTGTTGTATCATATCTCTCATATTATTGATTCGATTATTGTCACAAAGATCATCTGCATAATATGTTATTTTATTAAATCAATAATTGAGATGACAAGGTTATTCAGTATTATTAAATTACAATATTTACAATGTCTAGAAGTTACATCGAGGAGAGGTTTGGTCACCTAATTGCGCCTAATAGGGAGAAATCCTTATTGGAAAGCCCTCTTTCAAGGAACGACCGGTTAATAAATATTGTGAGTTATAATATTAATGAGGAATGTTATTAAAATTGAAGTTGTGTTAGGAGTTGAATTTGGAGACGCGGACGTGATATTTGAGTCGAGGAGCGATGAAATTAGTAAAAGCGATCTATAAACACAAAATTTTAAAGGATTCACTATTTGGTGAAAAAGTCAACGATTGACTTTTTTGAAAAAAGTCAAACTTGAAATTTCAAAATTTATATTGTTGATAAAAATAGTTTCATTATGTTGGAATTGTTTGTGTTAGTGAAAATCGACATTTATTTCGATAATAATTGATGTCTGGAGGTTATATTGACCAATCGGGTATTTAACCGGATAAATGAGCAATTGATGGCTATTAATTCACATGATTATAACTATTTGTTCACATGTGTATACTATTGTTTCACATTCTTGTTACTATTAGGGGAGTTGGTGCAAGATTTATAATACTTGCATATGACTAAGTTAAAAATGGAGGTATAGATGGAGGTACTATACTATAATTATTTTTATCACATGATTAGAACTATTGAGTAACATGATTTACTATTGATTCACATGTTTTACTATTAGGGGAGGTAGTGCAAGTTTGATAATACTTGCAGGACTAAATTAAAAATGAAAAAAAAGAGGAAGGTATTATACTATAATATTTCGAGCCCCAAAACGTGTAATTATCGAAACTATATTTTCCTATAAATAAAAGCTCATTCTTCCTTCATTTCTCACCAATTCACTAAAGCTATAGAGCAATTATTATAGAGAGAAATTGTAGAGAGAAAATCTATAGAAGAAGAGAAGCCTGCTACCTCACTACTCCTATATCCAGTTTCTTTCAAAGGTAGGGGATATTATTTGTTGTACTCGTAGGGAGTATCATTTCTTTCTTATCCATGAAGAGAACTTCTGTTATTCCATTCTTTATTATTCTGTTGAATAACTCACAGACACGAGCTACCCTATACTTAGTGAAATTCTTATGTTATTCCATTCTTTATCATTCTGTTGAACATCCATGTCATGCGTTTACGCTTCGGGACTGGTTAAAATCTTTATTATTCTATTGGAACATCCATGTCTCAGGCGTTTCTACGCGGACTTTGGTTAAAATCTTTATTATTCTATTGGAATATCCATGCATGCGTTTCTTTACGGACCGATTAAAATCTTTATTATTCTCGTTGAATATCCCATCGCATGCATTTTATGTGGACCGATTCCGTCTTTATTATTCTCATTGGAATAATATGCCTGTGGCCTCATCGCATGCATGGTGATTTCTTTTGTTATTCCATTCCTTATTATACTCAGTTGGTTAAAATTTTGACTTCTATACTCCATGAAATTGGTGGAATATCCTTGATATTTGCGCTTCATCCAGTATCTTTTCATGGAAATATTCTTCTAGGCATTCTTGAATTTTACTCTACAAAGCAGTATCATGTCGACAAATTGGACGTTATTAGTTTCTAGATAAATTAATTCTTGAACTTGTTTTATTGACTTATAACATTGTCATCATCCTTATGCTTATAAAATGTTGAAAGTCATCTGTAGCCTGTAGTGCATAGATGGACTTGGTATGATTATGACCAGAGATTATTCGGTATAATCATGACCGTAATGTTATAAATAATGTGGTAAAAGTCATCTTTGGCCCGTAGTGCATAGATGGACTTGGTATGATTATGACCAGGGATTATTCGGTATAATCATGACCGTAATGTTATAAATGATGTGGTAAAAGTCATCTTTGGCCTGTAGTGCATAGATGAACTTGGTATGATTATGATTAATTGAGGATTATTCTAAGATAATCATAACCGTAATGTTATAAATGATGTGAAAAAAGTCATCATTGGCCCGCAGTGCATTGATGGGATGAGCTTTTTGGTATGATTATGGCTATGGATTCTCTTTCGTCAGAGTGCAAAGATGAATTGTTTTATGGCATGATCAGACCGTTGATGAAAACATTGATAATCTTTGCCCGGAGTGCATGGATAATTGTGGTCGTGATACTAAAGAATATCCTTGGCTGTAGTGCAGGGGTGATTCGATGATGTGGATTATTTATTAAGCTGAGTCTCAGCGATAAAATATTTATTATACACTTTTAGTTCGTAGAAGATAGTAGATATCTTGCTCTACTTGACTCTTCTAAAATACGCTTGTATGTCTTGCATGCATGTAGAGCAAAGATGAATTGTTAATGAATATCTTCGTCAGTAGTGCAAAGATGAATTTATTAGTATGATTATGAAAGACTAATTTCGATTTGGTATAACCATGATTTTTGATGTTTCGTGAAAGATAGGTGATGAAAATTATCTTCGTCCCGGTTGCGAAGAGGAATTTAGAACCACAATTATGATTATGAGTTATTATATGATTGTGGATGTGAATCTGTTGATTTATTTTACATGAATAAAACATTATTGGTGGACTTTTAACATAGAGAAGATAATAGACCTTCCGGTCTATTTGACTCTTCTAATGGATTGCTCGTTCCGCTGCAACTATGGTTGAAAAGTTTATCATCTACCATATGTTCTAAATCTCTGATTTATTATTAATGAAAGCTACTGATAATTTAATTATCTTTAGTCATGATATTCTTTACTGGGCTAGTTGTGCTCACCCTTTCGCTTCACAATTCCTTTTTCTGTAATAAGAGTGTTGCTTAGTAAGAGTGTCTTACGGGTCGAAATGGGGATAATGAGGGGAATAGAACAGTGGTCTCTGGTATGTGAGGTTTCTCCTAAACAAGACAGAGAAAAGTGTATTGTATTCTATACAACATTTAGTAGTTATATTTGGTGAATCAAATAGGGTGAGGCGAACCCAACTTTTGAAGGGTGTTTTGCCACTATCATACCAGATGTCTAATGATATACAATCTCGTGTTATCATAAGACAGGGTTGTACGCATCCACTTGTTGAATATATCTACGGGCACTACCTATATGATCTTGAGGTATATTTGAAATATAATTTTCACTTGGAGACAACGGAGATATTTATATGTCAAGAGAAGACTCACCATTGGGAAAAAGATTATAGTAATCTTCTCGTTTTTCTTTGGGGTCTATTGGGTCAACCAAGGATAATTCTGTGGCCATATGATATCTATTATAACCTAGACGCATGGCCTCCCATGTATGAAGGTTTCCTTGAGCATTTCCCAAAGATTTTAATTTCTAAAACAGTTTTTGACTATAATTTTATGTAAAGTACCATTGTAAGGTTGTGGTCGAGGTACCATGAGAGTTACATACATTTGTATTAAAACTCATAGTTAACTGTGGTCGTATTCTATACGACAGCTCAACAGTTGTATAAATGAAGTTGTATTTGAATTTTATACCATATATCTGGCGACCCAAGATGGGTGACGTATACCTAATTTTGGGGGCATCACAGAGTTTATCAAATTGGTGCAAAACAATATGACCGTGTCGCAATACGACGCAAAATTTGCGGAGTTATCCCGGTTTGCGTCCCACTTGATGGATAATAAAGAGAGAATGGCGCGAATGTTTTTAAGAGGTTTGAAGCCGGAGATACGCCAAAGATCTTATTTCTCATAAACTGTGTTTGTATTGGATGTTGTAAATAGGGCTCGGTTGGTGGGAGTAGCGATAACGAGTCAATAACCAAAAGAGAACAAATTTTAGAAATGATAATACCGGTGAGAGCAATCATCGAAGCGGTGACAACAAGTGTGGAGGGAATCAACAGGCCAGAAATGGTAACCACTTCGGTGGTAATCAGGGCCAAAACAATAAGAATGAACATTTCAAGAAGAGGAGATTCAACAATGATGGAAAGACATCAAGACCAAAGACAGCGTTGTTAAGGAAGGAGAAATACCACCTATCATATGCTTCAAATGCGGAGGGGAGGGACACATCAGTCCAAATTGCGCGATGTCGTCCAAAGCATGTTATAATTGGAAGAGAAGGACACTTAGCCCGATTTTGTCATTCACCGAAGACAAATTCAGCTAGGATGGAGGCACCAAAGGCCATCCCAGAAAAGTCAAAGCCGGTAGTGCAAGGGAGAGCGTTTGTTGTGACCTCCCAGAAAGCAAGGAACCCGAATGAGGTCATCATTGGTAAGCTTATCATAAACTCTAATAAGTCTATACTTTATTTGATAATGGTTCTACCCATTCTTTTATTTCTCCTACTTGCGCTTCAACGATTAAATTTGACTCAGGAGAAATTAGACTTTGACTTATCTGTGGAAACTCCATTGGGAAAAACCTTCATTACATCCACTGTTTATAAGTCTTGTTTGGTTCAAATCGGTACCTCATATTACTTGTCGATCTTATTTCATTGAAAATACTTGCATTTGACGTAATTTCTGTGGATTGATTGGTTAACTACTCATCATGCAAAAATTGATTGTTTTCGTAAGGTTGTTAGCTTTCATATTCCTAACCAATACATTATGTAATCCAAGCCACCAAACCATTAAAATCAATCATCATTATCTCAAGCCATAAAGCTATTCGTTTATTGAAAAACGGATGTCAAGCTTTCTTAGCTCATGTCACGGATCTAAACAAAAATACGTTAGTTTTGAATGATATTTCTATTGTTAATGAATTTCCTGACGTATTCCCTGAAGAACTTCCTGGCCTACCCCCAGAGCGTGAAATTGAATTTTGTATCGACCTTGAACCTGGTACAAAACCTATTTCCAAAGCCCCATATCGAATGACTCCTATTGAACTTCAGGAGTTAAAGACCCAACTGCAAGAATTGTTAGACATTGGCTTTATTTGTCCTAGTACTTCTCCTTGGTGCTCCTGTTCTATTCGTGAAGAAGAAAATGGGAGTATGCGACTTTGTATTGATTATCGGAAGTTGAATCATGTCACCATCAAAAATAGGTACCCATTGCGACATATTGATGACCTGTTTGACCAGTTGCAAGGAGCCAAATTCTTTTCAAAGATTGATCTTCGTTCCGAATATCACCAATTGAAGATTAGAACGATGACATTCCAAAGACGGGCCGGAACTCGATGCAGACGGGCATTATGAATTCTAATCATGTCCTTTGGATTGACTAATGCTCCCGCCGCCTTTATGGATATGATGAACAAAGTATTCAAGGAATATTTGGATCACTTTGTGGTCGTCTTTATTGATGACATCCTTATTTATTCCAAAAGCAGAAGATCATGAGCAACACTTGATCTTGATACTCAAAAGCTTCGAGAATACAAGTTTTATGCCAAGTTGAAGAAATGCGAGTTCGGCGAGGAAGTAGCATTCCTTGGGCACGTGGTATTAAGTCATGGAATATCATTGCTCAAAGAAAGATTGAAGCTATTCAAAGTCGGGAGCAACCTAAATCGATGATCGAAATCGTAGCTTTCTCGGTTTAATTTGGTTATTATCGGAGATTCGTGGAAGGATTTTTTGAATCGCTACTCCATCGACTCATTTAACTCTGAAAGATACAAAGTTCGGTTGGAGCGAAGAATGTGAGAAGAGTTTTCAAGAACTCAAGAGGAGAATCATTTCAAAGACTGTTCGACAATACCATCCGGGTTCGGAGGGATTTGTCATCTATGATGATGCTTCCTGCAAAGGGTTGGGATGTGTTCTCACGCAACATGGGAAAGTCATAGTTTATGCCTCACGATTAACTCAAAGAATATGAGAGAATTATCCTACTCATGATCTAGAGTTGCAAACTGTTATCTTCGCACTAAAGATTTGGAGGCATTACTTGTATGGGGAGAAAGTGGAGATCTTTACGGATCATAAAAGCCTTAAATATTTCTTCACTCAAAAAGAACTCAACATACGACAATGACGTTGGCTTGAACTGTTGAAATATTATGATCATACCATCCAATACCATCCTGGAAAAGCGAACGTGGTAGCTGACGATTGAGTGAAGATCATATCTTGCATGAAGTGCAATATTGACAACACAAAAGCCCATTTTGTGTGACTTGCAAAGGATGGAGATAGAGTTAAAGACTCTAGGGACCCATGTGATGATGGCGAATATATGAGTAGAACCGACTTTAATTGATAAAGTTAAAGTTGCTCAAGCTACAGACCTGGAACTGATGCGTATAAGGAAGAAAGTGCAAGAAGGTGCTATGCCGGAAGCAAGAATCGATGAAGAAGGAATACTTCGAGTCAAATCCAGACTTTATGTTCCTAACGACCCGGATTTAAAGTATAAAATCATGATGGAGGCGCACAACACACCATTTGCAATCCATCCTGGGAGTACCAAAATGTATCATGATCTTCGACATACATTTTGGTGGGGCAATATGAAGAGAGAGATAGCGTTGTTTATCTCAAGGTGTCTAACGATGTCAACGAAGTCGGTAGTGAGCATCAAGTACCAAAAGGTCCATTGCAACCACTTGAAATTCCAAAATGGAAGTGGGAGCACATTACCATGGATTTCGTTACCGGTCTTCCCAAAGTTTCTCAAGGCATAGATGCGATTGGGGTCATTGTTGATAGATTAACCAAGTCTGCTCACTTCTTACCAATACGAGAAACTTATACACTTGAACGTCTTGCTCATATGTATATAAACGAGGTTGTAAGATTGCATGGTATGCCAGTATCCATAGTTTCTGATCGAGACTCAAGATTCACTTCAAGATTTTGGGTTAGTTTGCAAAAAGCTATGGGCATCGATTTACGATTTAGTTTCTAAGATATCATCCCTCGGATGGATGCATGATGGAGAGGACGATTCAAACTCTTGAAGATCTATTAAGACTCATGTCCATGACTTCAAAGGAAGTTGGGACAAGTTCTTACCATTGGTGGAGTTTTCCTACAACAACAGCTTATCAAACAAGTATTGGCATGGCTCCATTCAAAGCGTTGTATGGAAGAAAGTGTCGCTCTCAAAGATATCTTTGGGATGAAAGGTGGGTGAAGCAACGTTATTGGGACCGGAGTTGGTACGCATGACTACTGGAAAAGATTCAAACGATCCGACAACGTATAAAAACCTCACAAGATCGATTAAAGAGTTATGCCGATCTTCATCGAAAGGACGTGGAATTCGGATATGGAGATCATGTGTTGTTACGTGTTGCTTCCATGGAAAGGAGTTACGAGATTTGGAAAGAGAGAAAACTCAATCCTCGATTCATCGGCCCATTTTAATCCTCGATCGAGTAGGAGGCGTGGCCTATAGACGTGCTTTACCGCTTAAGTATGTCTCGTGTTCATAACGTTTTCACATATCCATGTTACGTAAATATGTGAAAGACCCGAACCACATTATTGAGTTAGAACCAGGATGAAATAGCGCAAGATTTGACGTATTGAAGAGGTTCCCTGTTTAAATCTTGGATAAGAAGGAACATATTCTACGCCCAAGGTTATACCTCAAGTTAAAATTTTGTGGAGAAAACCACGATGTTGAGGAAATGACTTGGGAGTTAGAATCAAATGAAATCAAAGTATCCTTACCTCTTCGACATACCAGTGTAATGCACCCTAATTTTGAGGGCAAAATTTCATAAGTTAAGGGAGGTAGTAAGACCCCAACTTTTATAAATAAAGATGAATTTCTATAAATATCATTTTTGAATATTATGGAGTAAATTTGATATAATGTTATAGTTGTGGGTAATATTTATAAATTTTGAAAAGTACGCAAGTTGTTATATAATATTCGATTGGTCGGGAAATATTCATTTTAACAGGAATATTCGTATAACTAAGACAATCATTGAGTGGACATTAACGAAATTATCATTTGGATTGAGAAAACGACAAAAATATTTTATTGAAAATAACGGTGGAATTTTAACCATTAATACCGTTGAATTACCTTAAGGTAGTAAAAGTACAGCTTATATAATGCGTAGTTGCATAGTAATTACACTAAGATTGATTATTGATGCTTATGTGATAAGTCACTCGGTTTTGTTTTATTGGTATTATTAAGGTAATAATACAGAAAAACTTTTTATATAAAACAAAATACTTTTATAAAGTTATTCATTTTATTAGGCTAATAGTAAAATCTTTCTATATAAAATAGAATACTTTTATAAATTTATCTGTTTTATTAGACAATAATTAGAATCTATTATATTTTATTATGCATAGTATTTGCATAGTGCCTGCAGAGTATTTGCATGGTGCCTGCATAGTGTTTGCTTAGTAAAATCTTTTATAAAGTTATTCATTTTATTATATTATAAATAGAATATATTATATTTTATTTAAAAATTTTGCTTTAAATATGATCACGATTAAAGTAAATCAACTGGACCGTTTCATGAGTTAGTTCTTATGCGTATCCATTTTTCTATAAATAGAAGCTCATTCCTTCATTATTTTTTACTTAATTCATTGAAACTCTAGAGAGAAAGTATAGAGAGAAATAAGAAAAGTATTCGCTACTTTCTACTCTTATATTCGGTTTCTTTTACTGGTGAGGATATTATTTCTTTTGTATTCATGAAGAGAACTTCGTTATTCTATTCTTTATTATTCTCATTGAATAACCAGAAGATACATGACTACCCTATACTTGGTGACATTCTTCTATGATTTTCGTCTTTATTATTTTCTCGTTGGAATATCTTGTCTGCAAGCGCTTACGCCTTTGGGACTGGGTTCCATCTTTATTATTATTCTATTGGAATATATCACATTCATGCGCTTTTACGCCGGATTGGTTCCGCTTTTTTATTATTATTCATTGGAACATCCCGTTCGTTTCGCTTTACGTCGAACCCGGTTCCGCTTTTTATTATTCTCGTTGGAACATCTCGCTTGCGCGTAAATTGCACATGATTCGGTTCCGTTACTTATTATTCTCGTTGGAATAACTTTGCCTCATGCAAGTACCGCATGCATGGTGATTTCTTTTGTTATTCCATTCTTGATTATACCGAGTTGGTTAAAGTTTTGACTTCTATACTCCATGAAATTAGTGGAATATCCTCGATAATCAAGGCTTCATCCAAAGATCTTTTCATGGAAATATTCTTCCGAGCATTATTGAATTTTACTCTACAAAGCAAAGATCATGTTGACAATTTGGACATTATTAGTTCTGGATAAATTAATTCTTGAACTTGTTTTATTGAATTCTTATATCATTGTCATCATCCTCATGTTTATATTTTTTGAAAGTCATCTCGTGGCTGTAGTGCATAGATGGACTTGGTATGATTATGACCGAGGATTATTCGATGTAATCATGACCTTAATGTTACAAATGATGTGGTAAAAGTCCTCATTGGCTCGTAGTGCATTGATGGATGATTGTTGGCATGATCATGACCATTAATGAATACACAAATATTCTTGGCCCGTAGTGCATGGATAATTATGGTCGTGATACTAAAGAATATCCTTCGTCAGAAAAGTGGGGGTGATTCGATGATGTGGATTATTTATTTATTGTCGAGTCCCAAATGATAAAAGTGATGAAAAACCTTTTAAATCATAAAAGATAGTAGATTTTATTCTCTACTTGACTCTTTTAATGGATTGCTTTGTTCACCGCAGCTTAAACTTGAT
Organism: Panax ginseng; assembly: GCA_020205605.1. Lineage (NCBI taxonomy): Eukaryota > Viridiplantae > Streptophyta > Magnoliopsida > Apiales > Araliaceae > Panax > Panax ginseng. The sequence continues at coordinate 94,396,598 of CM035141.1, read as the reverse complement.
ATTTATTATATTTTATCGGTTTAACATTGTTGAAGGCTAACGATAAATTATTCTGCATTATCTTAGTCATAATATTTTTTATTGGGCTAGTTTAGCTCACCTTTTCTTTCACTGTTCTCTTCAGGAAATGAGAACGTAGTTGGGACTAGTCGGGGAACGAATTGATGGTCCTAGATGGTGAATTAGTAGTCCTCACTATTCTGTGAAATAGTGTGATAATAATTGTAATGAGGACTCCATTGAGTTTGTATACTCTCTAGATGACAATATTTGTATTCAAACTCACAGCATATGTTTTGTCGTATTTTACACGACTGTTGTATAATTAAGTTGTATTTGAATTTTGTATCATGTATTTGGTGACTCAAGATGGGTGATGTATACCTATTTTGGGGGCGTCACAGGTATTATCCCACAATGGCTAGAGAGGTAAAGATCTTTGGGCCGTGTGTGTGATCGGTTCTGACGGGGACGTCAAAAATTTAAGTGGGGGAGTTTGTAACACCCCAGTCCCACATCGAAAGATAGAGAAAAAATTTGTCTGAATATAAGGAAATAAGTTACTATCAATAGTACCTTCAAGTCATGACCTTTTGGGAGCCTGTGGTGGGCTAATTAAGATGACCCAAGAAGATACTATTGGGCTAGTAGTTTGAGGCCTTATTTTGATGGATTTGATTCGATTCGGACTTGAGAATTGACCCGAGATTTGTTCCAAACTCGGGATTTGACCCGGGTTGTTTCAATTATTCATAGGATAACGTACTTAAAATAATCTCATGTTATGTTTGTTTTGTCTAGGATTATTTAAAGGATGGGATAAAAACTTACCGTTTGGACTATCATACCCTTAGGCTATGTTTGTTTGCAAAGATTTTGCTTGAGATAGAACTATTTAATCTAGGGATTATAAAATGACTTAATAATCTTGAGATTATAATTATAATCTTGGGATTAAAATTACATGAATTATAATTATGGGATTATAATCATTGCAAACAAACATAATCTTACTACTAATAACAAATATATCATATTCTCATTAATTTTATGTATAGATAGATAAGATAAAATATATATATTGATTTTTTTAAACAAAGTTAAATGTTAATTTTGTCTACAAGATTTTAGTCCCAAATGGTAGGGGATTATAATACTTTGTTGAAAATGAGATTAAATAGTCCCCACTTTCAAGTCATTTTATTATCCTGGATTAATACTCCCAAATCTATTTTTAAAAACAAGCAAGAAACTTGAAATTAATAATATAAGTCCACGTGTAATTCTTGCGAACAAACATAACCCAAGTTGTTTAATTAATCTTTCTCTCTCTTTATTTTTTTTTCTTTGCTATTTCTTGGTTTTTCTCTCTTTATCTTTTCCACCCTTTTTCTCTGAAATGAGATTTTTCTCTCTTCCACTAGGATAATGATGTCCAATATAATAATGGTGATGTCCAACATAGGTACTTCATGATCATAACACCACTTGTATTTTTATTTTAGGTACAATTGATGGGCTCTATGATTTTGAAAATAATTTGGAGAAAAATTGAACATTTTTGGACCAAGGAATCAGCAGCTTAATATTACAAGCACGTAGAGTGTATTATTTCAATTTGACAATTACATTACATATATCACGTGGACCTTCATTATTCACCAAGTATCAAGCAGATCAACTAGTGAAGTGATTTTCTAATATATATATATACATAAGTGGGCCACGGATATCATGTGGGATTAAAGCTGTAAATGAGCCAACACAGTTCGGGCTCGATTCGGGATCGACTCGAAAAAATACGAGCGAGACTCGGATTCGTTAATAAAATGATCTAAATCTGAGCATTAAAAATAGTTCGAATAAAAATATGAGTAGAATCCGAGCAAGGTTATACTCGACTCGTTTAAGATTCAAACTACTTGAATTTTTTATTGTGATTCGATACATACTCGGTTAATACATATTCGATTAGATGTTCGATACATTCTCTTATAATATATACAAATTTAAATCAAATTAGGATAATTAGTTATTGTTTTGTTTTTAATTTTAATTGTTATTTTATATTTGTAAAGTGTAATAATAAATATATTTTCTCATTTTTAAGTAAAATAACAAATTTAATTTATAATTATATTTATTATAAAACTAGTTATTATGTGGAGACTCGAATTCGAGATTGAATTTGAAGCTCGCGAGTAGTTTGAATAAATATTCGAGTCGAGTCGGATTGAATTCGAGTAATAAATATTCGGGTCGAGTCGAATCTGAGTAGAATTTTTCAAATATAATTCAAATTCGAGTACGAATTTATCATTTCGAGTCGAATTCGAGTAGCTCACTGTTCGATCCGGTTCGACTCGTTTACACCCTTATGTGGGATGATATGAGAAGGACTTAACATATTTCCTAATATAATCCTACTTAACATATTCAACCTACTTTGTGACAACCCCAAAATAGGTCCATTCCATCCAACCCATTCTGAGTCGCCAAATACATGGTACAGAAAATAACTACAACTTTATAACAATAATTGTCGTGCAAAATACAACAACTCATGTGTTGTGAGTTTTGATACAAATAAATATATCAACTATGACTCTTGACACCAACTTGGGTAGCACGTCACCATGACATCTTACATAAAGGTATAGTCAAAAACTATTTTAGAAATTAAAATCTTTGGGAAGTGCTCAAGGAAACCTTCGTACATGGGAGGTCAAATGCCCAGGTTATGATAGATATCATATGCCCACGTAACTATCCTTGGTTGATCTAATAAACCCCAAAGAAAAATGAGAAGATTACTATCATACTATTTCCAATGGTGAGTCTTTCTCGATCATTATCTCCACCGCCTCTAATTGAGAATTATACTTCAACCAAACTCCAATATCATATAGATAGTGCTTGTAGATATACTCAGCAAGTAGATGTGCACAACCATGTCTTATGATAACACGAGGTTGTATGTCATTAGACATCTTGTATGAACGTTGGGTTCGCATTTCACCCTATTTGATTCACCAAATATAACTACTAAATGATGTATAGAATACAACACACTTTTCACTTTGTTTAGGGAGAACATCCACGCCAGAGACCACCATTCTATTCTCCTGTTACCCCCGCTCGACCCAGCTACACTCTTATTATCTGAAAGGAATTGTGAAGCAAAAGGGTGAGCACAACTAGCTTAGTAAAGAATATTATGACTAAAGATAATTAAATTATCAATAGCCTTCATCAATAATAAATCGTAGATTTAGAACATATGGTAGATGATAAAACTTTTCAACCATAGTCATAAATGAACGAGCAATCCATTAGAAGAGTCAAATAGACCATAAAATCTATTATCTTCTCCATGTTAAAAGTCCACCAACAATGTTTTATCCCTATAACATCAATCAACAATTCCTGTCCACAATCACGTGTATAACTCATAATCGTAATTGTAGTTCTAAATTCCTTTCCTCATCCAGAATGAAGTTAATTTTCATCACCTGAAATATCAAAGATCATGATTATACCAAATCACAATTCATGTTCATAATCCTACTAATAAATTCATCTTTGCACTACGGGCCAAAGATATTCATCAACAAGTCATCTTTGCACTACAGGCCAAAGATATTCATCAACAAGTCATCTTTGCACTACATGCCAAAGATATTCAGCAACAGGTCATCTTTGCATTACGAGCCAAAGATATTCATCAGAAATCATTCATCTTTGAACTACAGGCCAAAGATATTCAGTTATATCATCATTTAGGACTGAGGATGATGCAAAATATTTTTAAAAAAACGAATCTAGTGAAACAAAAGAACAAATATTAAGGATTCGTACTTTAGACAACCCAAGTTCCAAAAATACTTCATAAATAACCCGAGTGGAGTAAAATTCAAGAATGAAGACTAAAACATAGATCCAATCAAAGATAGGAATCATAATGCATAATCTTGGACACAGAGAAGAAAACTTAATTTTTCTCGTGAATAAGGTCGATACGTGAATAAGGTCGTATACATGAATAAGGTCGATACGTGAATAAGTAACTCGGACACCAAAAGATAGAAATTTCACAAAAACATCATCACGCTTCGTGAATAAGACTTTCATGAATAAGAATTCATGAATAAGAACTCATGAATAAGAACTCGTGAATAAGAAACTCATTAATATAGAAGTAACCTCGATATGAAAAAGTTCCAAATTTGATAAAAAGTTCAAACCAATATTTTGGCATAATGATATTGAAGAAATAATATCATTTATGAAGAAAATAATCTCCTTACAATCCCTTAAAATCACTTACTATCCCTTACCTTAAAAGAAAGAAGATTTCATTGGAATAATAATTTGAAACGAACTTGCACAAAGATATAGAACACTCAAGATATCAAAATACTCACAAGAATACACTCGATAATATAGAGAGAGATAAGAGAGAAAACTTCAGCTTTTAGTTTGATTTTCAATTCTAACCAAAACACCTATTTATGTAAAATTGCTTAGAACACCAAAGCAGAAAATTGAATATAATAATATTATATTTATAAAATTTTCTTACGCACACTTTTCACAACTGATTTCAGCTAATTTCAACCACCAGTGGGCCCCCCAAACATAACAAAAACATTTTTGTTATTAAAATTAATTAAAACTTTCAAAAATTAATTATTTCGAAACCACGGAACTTCAATAATTCATAATAAATAGTCCTTTTATCAGAAAATTTGAATCTCGCGACTTTTTATAAGAAATTCAATTCTCTACAACTTTACAGAAGAAAGTTTTTCCAAATTCCAAACAGAAATTGACCGAAATCCACATACGGGCGATTTTTTAGGCTATAATCAAATTTCAGTCAAGAAATGGGGTCCACCGACACACAAAACATGTGTTAATCATTTAATGCAACAAAAATACTCTTTCTTCTCATATACTCATATATCTCACATTCATTGTAAAAATATTACCATTATTATATTATAATAATATAATAAAATATTATTTTATCAGAAAAGATAAAATATCATTTTTCAACAATTGTCACTTTAAAAATTTCTCCATCTATATCCACATAAAATGAATATTTTCCTTATCATATAAATCAATAATTAATTATTCATAAATAATATTACAGAATCACAATATTGACAACCTGCATAGCTTCAGGAGAGGGGCTTTCCAATAAGGATTTCTCTTACTTCTTTGGTAGCTAATTAGGTGACCAAACCTCTCTTGTAGATGTAACTTTCTAGACATTGCCAATAATGTTATCTAATAATATTATTCAGATAATATGAATTATTGCTCAGATAATAGAAAATCTTGTGTAGTAACAATTATTGAAACAAAGAATATAAAATATCAACGCAACAATTATTGAATCAATAAAATAAAATATCGAACATTAATTCTTTGTAATAATTATTCGAAAGTGCCTTCTTCACGTAAGAATCAATAATTGGTGCAATACTGCAGTATCATCTTGTGCAACAACGCATATTATCGTGTTTTAACCACCGGGTATTCCAACAAGATAATCTGTAATAACTACGCCGTTATTTATAAAAACTCCGCTTTGTCATTTTCTTCATCCGACAAGCTTATTCATTATGGGCCCATTAATGGTCGCTACTGGTCGCATTTAATATTCCCCTACGGTAAAGAATATTCCACGACCAAACGAATATTCAAACAACAATGAATATTTTATAACCATCATGTATTTTGAAAAAAATTCATATATCACCCTTAACTTTAAACTTTTATCAATTTAACCATTTACTGAATAGTAATTATAAGAAAATTGAATACTTTTATTTCATAAAATTCGGGGTCTTACATACTTTGCAAAGATTGTACACGGCAATTAGCTTCCAATTCGGTTAACGCGGAAATCAAGAAAATCCGAACGCGGCATGGAAATCATTCACACGTCAATTGTGGGATTACTATTTCTATTGTAACTAGTTGATAGCTCGTGCATAGTTTGAATAATAAATTGTATTATTTATTAACACAGGCGTTCTTAAAATTGATTACAAACGCTATTAAACCTAACACAACCCATTTTACATTCTAAAATTTAAACACTGCATAAAAATACAATATTATATCTTCAAAAGATTTAAGCCATCTTTGGTCTTGTAGTCTTCTTTTGGACTTGCTTCCTTGTAATTGAGTTCTTCATTCAAAGCAATGCACCAAAAAGTGCAAGGTAAATATATCAAAAGATATGGGACTACCGAATATAAATAGCAAGACCCCAAGAATTTGATACTACTGACCTGTTTGATGAACTGATGCATCAGTTAATGCTACATGTCATTCATTGTCAGACTCTAACAACCCTCGATGGTAACATGCTTCCTTCAAAGTATTGTAAACTATTTTATCAACGATTCGAATTTGTTCGTATGATGTTGTAAAAGTAGTCGGTGACTTTCCCCGATTCATAAAGACAATGTGAATGTAAAACCTTGTTTCCTGTTGTTGTTTCATTGATTGTTCATACATCCACATGACAACTTTGCAATTTTCATACTCATGGTTCAGCTCTAGCTCCTATATATATTTAGAATCTCATAAGCCTGACCTGCAAGCATGGAGACTTTTTATAGTATACATGCACTATATAGTTAAAAAATTTATAGCAACATTCACAAATCTATACTTGGTATTATATGATACTGAGTTAATAATTTCATATAAGAATCGAGCTATGATGAATTAGAAGATGAAAAGCTACAAACTACTCAATAGTATATTTTTTTAATTGGAGCATTTCACCAAATAGTTTATATGCACCATGCCAGATAACTCTAAATTAACAAAAAATAGTGTGAAGTACCTTAGCGAATTATGTGCACAAAAATTAACAACCATGCATGCCAAGTAAATGGTCTCAGCATTCTATAATATGTTTTTTTGTTGTATTATTTTGTTCTATTTCAGTTTAAGGCTTGCATACATATTAGAGAAGTACTCAAAAGCTTATATTACATCCATGTCAAGCATGGTCTCAACATCCCAAGTATCTTGGAAGTCAAATATAAAGTTACCTTGCAATTCTGCATATCTGGGGTGTGAGCCCAAAGAGAGGGAAACCGTCTTTATTATTTTGATTTTCTATCTAAATTATGTTTCATTGATCGACCATAAATATGTGAAAAACACTAATGGTATTCACGAAATATAATGATGTGCACCTCAAAAGGAATAAAAGAATTCTATTTTGGCCCGTCTTTTCTCCTTTCTCTTTGTCAAGCCTCTCAGTCTCCTATTCAAAGTGTTCTGCAACAATGCCAATACATATATCAATACATTGTCTAGAGGAGTTATGTTGTGCAGGAATATCTCTATTTATAGGACACTCTTGTCATGTAACACAAATTATAGTAATCTATCATTTAAGACAAAAGTAAGAGAGCAACCCAGTTTTCTTTGAGAAGATGGTAAACCATCAAGCCCTCCATGTAATAGCTTTATAGATACTATTAACATTTCTTCTCAAATTATTATGAAAATTAAATTCCAAACCATATCAAGAAGAGACTGGGATCGAGATTCAATTACATAGGTATCATAACTAATTTCTTAAAATGTACTCATTCCATAGTAGCAAGTGTTTCTTTTTATTACTGTTTTAATACACAGCAGAAAACATATTCACACATAGCATTTAAATATATTTTTGTATTCATAAAATGCTTACATGTTTTTTTGTCAACTATATTCATAATATATTTATGTGCTTTCAGCAGAACTTAAAATTCATGGCAAAAACAATTCTTCTTCTTTTGGAAGAAAAAAAAAGAAGGTGATTTATTTAGGAATGAAGGTGGATAAAACTCCTCACAGTGTGCATGTAGGTGCAACATAGATAAGTTTAGTCTATTATCAAGTCATTTACGACAAAGCAAGGTATCTAAGTCGATATCAAAGAACACAATTCAGACTACTATAATTGGATAAGAGAACAATAGCATATGCCAATCTGAAATTGATAATGAAAACCGTATATGTTATACCAAGTAAAAACATAGCATAATATAATTGTCTCATAAGAAAAAAAGAATATAATTGTCCTACACATAAATTAACATGATACGATTAATAATTCTAACTTGATTCAAGATTGAGTATAGTTCGAGTTCGTCTCCTATATCATCAAAAGTATTATAGAATGACAAATTAAATACTCAATTAGTCATTAATGTTATTCAAAATAATGTCCTAAAATTCAACTGAAAACATAAATAATTAGAATTATTTTACTTTGGTAGGGAGATTGTAAATGAAATATGTGATATTTTCCTAAACTAAATGTAGTTCTTTTTATACATGAAGCAAACAATTAAAAAGAATTATGATAATTAGAACTCTAAAATTAAGAAAATTTCTATTATGTTATCTCATTGCATGACAAATTCAGTAAACACTATTCTAATGTTAAAAAGATGAGTCTAACATCATTCAAATTTAATATGCAATAAAGTAAACCCTTATGTTTCTCCAATAAAAGTACATGTTATATTCCAGTAAATAATTATACACATGTATATTGAACTTTTAATTATATGCAATAGTCACCATGTTCAAAGATTCGTAGTGTAATAAGGAAAATAAATGTTTATGTTATGATGTTTTTCTGATCATGTATCTAAAGAATAAACTATAGAGTTCTTAAAAATACTATGGAGTAGATATACCTGTTGATTAATAGTTGAATTATTTTAGGAGCTTCGTCATTAGCAAGCCAAACAGGTATGTGCTGAGTGTTTTACAGGAGTCGTCGAGTGTTTGGTAAAACAACCGATTTGTTCCCCTTTCCGTAGTTACAGTTTATTTGTTTCGACTTTGACAGGACAATCAAAAATCAATCAAAAAACCCTAGGACAGATAACAATTGAATTAAAAATAGAACGTACCTTGAGATCTGATGCGATTTTGGATGTAAGGAAAAGGAAATCTAGTTTGTGAGTTTCTGTCGAGGTGAGAGAATGAGGTTAAGAGAGGGAGAAGAGATGAAGAGACAATTGAATTTAAGAAAGAAGGGAAACGGAATTAAAGGAAATCAATTGTATATGGGATTTCAATTGAACTGGATTGCAGTTTTGAAGATGAAGCAATTGAATTAATGGATTGCAGTTTTGAAGATGAAAGGAAAAGACTTGGAAGATGCAGCTGAATTAATGGCTTTCTGTTATGGTTAATTGATTTCAAATTGTATATCAAATTGGAAATCAGATTACTTAATTGATTTGAAATTAATTGAGTTAACTCTGGTGGAAATCAAATTGTATGCTAGATAATTTAAAATTAAGTGAGTTGACTCGTCTAATTATGCAATTTAAAGGATAGGTTGTGATGCCTTTATATATAAGGATTGATTAGGATTTCTTTTAGACTAAAATTTATTTCCAAGTTGAATTCTATTTCTTTATGGAAATTAGTGTAATTTGTAATTCCTTTTAGGATTTGGATTTCTAATTTCCATTGGATTTAGGACTTTGTCTAGCACTATAAATAGAGGACGATAGTCAAGGTTTTATTCATTCAATCATCAACTATAATCTATTGGAGTGCAGACTCAAGAGCATGTAGTTCTTTTCATTCAGTTCTAAAGGGAGGTAGAACCTTGTTACAAGTAATTGATTAATTGAGTATTATTATTTATTCTTTCTTGTGTGAAAATGTTCTGATAATCTGTTTTCATTGATTGCATGTTAATTGATTTAATTAATTTAATATGGCCAATTGAATTAGTTTGATCATTATCATATGCTAGATTAAGATTAATATTACGTGTAATTGATATTTGTCTTCATCGTAAGTAGCAACTTGGTAATACTAATTGTAGACATGCTTTTGTGTATTACTAAGATTATCAGAAAACAAGTTAAACAAATTGAGCTTATGTGTTTGTTGCTTGGATTAGCCTAATTCTCTATTTCTTAATGCTTCTATCATATTAAATCTAGAGATCTTGTTCTAGGTTGTATGTTAGTTAGAATATGGTGGAGAGCTTGTTTCATACAGTGATAATCTACGAAGAATTTCGGATAACAGAGTTTTTGTTATCTAGAGCTAATAATTTTATTGAAGGAAAAATAATAATAACTTGATTAATTGATTATTGTACTTGGTGAAACTTAACTGCAGAACTGAAGTTTTTACATATTTGGTTAACTTCATAATTAATTCTTGTTCTCTTAGTTTCAAAAACAATTTTCAAAAACTCCCATCTTTATTTTCTGTTGAAATAGTAAAATAATTATAAAACAAATTTACTCTATGTGGGATCGATCCTTACTTACTACTGTGTTAATTATTAAAAATTTTGAAGTGAAAGTGAGGTTAATTTAGGAGTGTAAACGACAGCTCCCAGATCCAGTTAGCATTAAGTTTATTTTTTGGTAAGTTGGTCAATTGACCAATAGAATATTGACACACATAGAGCCTCGCTTGCATGTCGGTACTCTATTGACCAATTGACCAACTTACCCAAAAATAAACTTCATGCTAATCACTTTCCACTTGTATAAACACAACAATTGTGCTTAGTAATCGTTTATTTCGAACACAATTTATTTAACTTACAAACACAACATTTGAGACTCAAACAAAACACACTAAAATAATACGACATGGTGCGTTTAGAAGTCCAAATATTATTAACGTTATAAAAATTAGTAGCCGAACAAATCCTAATTTCAAAGAATACTTATACAATAATATATTTTTCCTGAATAACTTTTTAGACGATCTTAATTTAAGGTAAAAAAAACAAAAAAAGTTCTATTGAAAGACCCAATTTTGAAAAGGTTAAAAATAGGGGTCAAAATAACTGATTTTCCCTTCCTAAAATCCTAATATCATTCCCAAATCCCAATACATGGATTCAATTTTGCTTAAAATTTACCAAACACGAGATTTGGTTTTGACTTTTAATTGAAATCGTTTCCATTCCAGCCAACAACAGATTATTATTATTAATAATAAAAGAAAAAAGGAAAAAAGAAAACAGAAACCTTCTCAATTCCATTTTTTTCCCTTCTCAAAACTGTTTTCGTTCACAAGCATTGTAAAATCTGGAGAAGAAAAGACTTGAAACAGTTCTCTCTACCTGAGATTCCGACAACAAATTCTCATAATTTTCTGTACAAATACTCCATTACCAGCTTCTCCGATCACTCCGATCTCAAACGAACCCTAATTTCAGGTTTTCCTTTCTCTCCTCTTTACACTTTTTTTTGTTAAAACAGCGATTGAGGTCCGCGAGAATCCGACCTATCAATTTAAATTGAAATCATGAATTTGTGTGTTTTTTTCCCCTGTCATATCTGTTGTATGTTTGTACCTTTAGTAATCTATTGCATTTTTTCCCTATAATTGTCCAACCAAAATTTCATGTGTGATTGCCGAGAAAAAGAGAAAGGAATTTTGAAGTCATTCCATGTAAAATGTATGCATTTATGTAATTGAAGCGTCTTTGAAAAGACAGAAGTGTGAACTAAATTGTTTATAGCACAGACTTAGATCATACCCACATGCTCTTTTGAGGTTATTTGTATTATAAATTCTCATTTTGTGAAGTTTTTTTGAGTTAAGAACGCTAAAAATCTGAACTTTATCTAAGCTAATATTTAGATTACCTATTAGGAGAATATATTTTAGAATTCAAATTCAAACTAAGGTTTACAAAATTTAGTTCTGTTTCTGTTTGTGCATTTGTATGTGTGTGAAGGAAGGCGGACCGGTGCATAACTATTTCTAGCCTAAGATATTGTCAAGTCTTTTATTTCTAGGAATCCTCATACAAGCAGCTGTTCTCAGGTTTAGAACATAAATGGCTTTAACAGTGAAATTTTTCTGAAAGTCAATTGTGCCCCATCCCAAAAAAGTCTCTGCTAGATTGTATTTCTTTTTGAGAAAATCCGAAGGTTATAGATTTTTTCTCACTCAAGTAAAATTTTAGAAACCGTCACATGTACATCTTGTTCTTAAAAATGTAATTTAGCTGATAAGTTTGAATCATTAGATTTGCTAGCTTGGTTTCGAAAGGGATTGAAGGAAAAGTACTGGACATTTGAAATAGTAATATATTTTCCTTACTATATGCAATTTCTGATGGCATTACAAACCGTTTAGAGTGTGTTTATGTTTCCTTTCGTTTCCAGAGATGGGCATTGAAACCTTCCTTTTCCAAGAAAGTGTTCTTGAAACATACTTCTTATTTGGAAATGCAAGAAATTGTCTCTTTTCCTTCAGCTAATTTTATTTATTTAACTAAAATAAGCAGAAGGAGAAAGACCTCCTTCTTGTTCTTAGAGGATGAGATTCAAGTATTTAACCTTGTTTATTTATTTATTAAAGTTGGTTCCACCCTAGTAAATTATGAAATGTATCTTCTATCTTTGTTAAGAAAGCGTGCCTAAAAGTAGTTATCTTCCTAACTAATTTTGAAATTTAGCTCCATCTTTCTAACAGACAGTGCCTTGAAATTAGTCATTTTCTTATATTTTACCATATTATGTCATTTGATTGAGAGGGGAGTTAAGAATATCATCCATAACATATTCTCTTTTAAACTAGAGCAGATAAAAAGAAGAAAGAAAAAACAGAAAATAGCTAGTATGTGTGTGTGTGTGTGTGAACAGAGATTCAAGCCCATGCTCTATCTTATAATTGTGCAGAGTGGAGATCTTCTTTTAAAATCAACAATGCACACTATTATCTTTTCAAAACTTAGCTTTAACAATCAGTAGCATTTGACTAGTTTTGAAATCCTACAAGATTCTCTGAACTTGTGCTTAAAGATCACGAAGTATATGGCATGACCAAATACTAATTACTGAATTTAGCCAATTGAATCTTTGGGCAAGAACTCATAATACTACATAAATCCTTGATTGCAGCAATTGCAAAGTAAAATATAACGTAGACAAATTCCTATTTCTAGGATATGATTAGTGATTCTCTTTGCAAGGAATGTCTGAGTTGTTGTTCAGAATCTCCACGGTAATATGGTTACATATTTTTGCATTTGACTAGTTGGTATAACTGATTTATGATAATGTTGTTATATTGCCTCTTTTGTTTTCTCTCAATTTTTAGTGACCATGTTAGTCTTGTTCTCAAATTAAGGTCTTTTGTAAATTTGTGTTCTTTAAATTTAAAGTGGTCCTCTTGTCATGCAAATTTCTTCAGACGTCCATAATTCTTTTCCATGATGCCATATATATTTTTCTCAGTTCTTTCCAATATAGCTGGTTTGAACCAGCTATTTTGTTCTTTCAAGTTAGGTCTCTCTCTCCTCCCCTCCCCCCTCCTATATGCAAAGCAAGACTACTGACCATTTTTGGTAAGGGACTGTTGAGCTCCTGCTGACCCTTTTTTTAGATAAAAAAGGACATGAAGTCCTCAATTCAAATTTGTTGGGCATGATACAGTTCTTCTATGAATGACTAGCCCTTATCCTTAGAAAGGACTGAAATGGAGACCCCCTAAATTCCCCTATAGCCAAAGTCTAAAGGAGCAAGGAATACCACTATATCCCATAACAAATGACGTTCATGGAACACCTGCTTAAAATTGTTGCAAATCCTCTTTGTCCACAAACACCAAAAGGAGAAAAAAGCACACACTCTGCCTAAGGTTATTTCCATCCTTTTTACCCTTGAAGCCCCTATAAACGATTGGGAGAACCGGAGAAGCTTCTCAACAGTCTAATGGCAAACCCAACTTTGCCCATACTCCAAACGAAGAGTACCCTTTCAATGTTAAATTACAGTACCAAGATTTTTTTTCCCCACAGCCTTGATTACAATCTATTTTTTAAGTTGACAGTTTGTATATGACAAAATTGTCATGTTGAAACTATTAGTTCTATTTTTTATTTTTTTAAGGTTGCTTGCAGGGTTTCATCTGTTCCCTTTTGTGATAACAGGAGTTTATTGTGCCTTCTATCTTTTTTAAATCTTTTATACACTACCAAGCATCAGAAAGTTGTGAGAGTTATTTACATATTCATCCATCCCATTTTAGTTGCTTAACTCTTTTTTTTGGTGTTGCAAAGATTTTAGGATGTGCCCTGTTTTACAAATATATCAGATTGTATAATATTTAAATTTGTTTTTAGAGTCTATAGACGTAAAAAACTCCATGCCACACATCAAAGGAAGTGTGACAACTGTGGGACAGATGAATACTTATTTTTCGTTTTACTTTTTCTCGACCATTTCTAGACAGAAACAGAATGCAAGATATACTTTCATGTAACTTCAACTTTGATTCATGCTTTTAATTCATATTTTCATGACTATTATATCGTAGAAAATGGATGATAGTTGTGCTGTTTGTGCCGAGACACTCGAGTGGGTTGCTTATGGACAATGTGGACATCGTGAGGTCTGTTCCACTTGCATTGCAAGGCTTAGATTCATCTGCGATGATCACAGCTGCTACCTCTGCAAGTCCAACTCGAATATGATCTTTGTGACCAAGGTTCGTGATTCGAAAATTCAATTTACAAATGCTTATGTTAATTGTCAGTGATTTATTTTCTGGAGAATTAGTAAGTTTCATCATCACATTTTTTGAATTCCCATACTTTCAAGTCTCAACAATGACGGATATTTATCTTTTCAAAAATTGTTATCTTAGAGTATAATCTGTTTTGTTTGAATTGTGTGCTTTTTAACTTTCCGCTTTAGATACTACCTAGAAAAAGAAACTTTTACTCACTGTACTTAGTTTGTGCTGCAATTAAGGCTTTAGGGGATTATACCAGGGTGATCAGTGACTTCTCAGTTTTTCCTTCTGAGCCATCAGAAGGTAAAGTTGGCCAATACTGGTATCATGAAGGCACGGAAGCATTTTTTGATGATTTGGATCACTACAAGATGATCAGAGCTATGTGCAGGCTTTCATGCATTCTTTGTGACAAAATCGATGAGCAAGGAAATGAAAGCTCTAAAAGAAGAGGGAATTTTAGGAACGTTGAGCAGCTAAAGGATCATCTATTTTATCGGCATAAGCTGTTCATGTGCAATCTCTGTTTGGAAGGCAGGAAGGTATGCCTATTCCGTCTCTATATCTGTTGCTTGTATAAACTCCTTGGCAATTTGACAATTTCTATATTTGTCATGACTGATGCCTCAGCATGCTGATAATATATCATTTTGCATCCTCGTTGATTTTCTTCTTATATTTCTTTTGTTTGGTTATCTTTTCTTAATTGTTTTTGGTCATAAACTATATAAACATCGTTGATGCATCATTTTGACAGTTGATCTTTGAATGTAATAAATTTGTTCCAAAGTGGCATTATTATTTCCATCTATGTTTCAACGGCTCCTACTTTAAATATCGAAAGGAAACTGATGGTAAACATTGACCCTTTTTGTCCGCTCATTTGTATTATTCCAGACCTAAGCATATTATGTGGATAGAATTTGAATTTTTTGCCTTCATATCTTCTTCCTGAAACTACAGTTGGTGGATTAAGTGTAGACTTTCAAGCCTTCTTCTTGAGGGCAGCCTGTCATTTGAGCAGAGCACTATCTATATGTTCTTTTAATTTCCTTGGGTTCTGTAAGTGTGCTTTTACTCAAGTTTGAAAATAATCTTTCTGACTTTGCTGTAAATCCTGAATCAGATATTTATATGTGAACAAAAGTTGTATACAAGAGAACAGCTAAATCAACATATAAACACGGGTGACTCAGTGGTGGATGGTAGTGAAACAGAAAGAGGTGGTTTCATGGGACATCCCATGTGTGAATTCTGCCGAAGCCCATTTTATGGGGAGAATGAGCTATACACTCATATGTCTACTGAACATTATACATGTCATATATGCCAAAGGTAGACTATTTTTCCTTTTCTCGGATGGATTTTACTTACTGTTCAAACTGATACATGCATTTACATGACCATTTTACCTTCCTTGGTTCAGGCAGCATCCGGGACATTATGAATACTATAGGAACTATGATCAGTTGGAGGCTAGTAATCTTCTTTATCTTTTTCCATTCACATTCACACTATATATAATTTTTATTTCCTATATAATCCTTTAGGAAATTAAAATCAAATGTATTTGTTCCAGACCCATTTTCGTAGAGACCACATCTTATGTGAAGATGACGGATGCCTTGCAAAAAAGTTCATTGTATTTTCAACTGAATCTGAATTGAAGGTGAGTACATATTTTATTTTTGTTAAAAAAAAGGAAGGAAAGAAATAAAGAAAAAGAAGTGGTTCTTCTCCCCAAGGTTTATATGAGGTCATCGGAAAATTGTGTTTTATCTGTTTGTTTGACATTGTGCAACTGTCTGATACTTTTGGAATTTGCATAATAATACTTTTTAAAAAAAATTGTAGAGGCATAATGCCATGGAACATGGAGGCTGCATGTCTCGATCCAAGCGTAATGTTGCTCTTCAGGTATTAATCAATTAATCTATATTTGTGAATTTTCAACAGGACTACTGTGTTTTCTTCTTATTTCTACCACGATATCTTCTGCCTGTGATCCTTGGTTCTTGCAGCTGCGACTGCACTCGCGTTTACTTTGTCCTTCCATGTCTTGTGGTAATAGTGGTGTGCTTCTATTTGTTTTATCCTCTTAGATACCAACGAGCTTCAGATATGAACGAAGTATTGAGCAAGATCGTCGTCGAAGAGGACATGGTTTTCATTTAGATTATTCTGAGAGTGAACTTACCATGGCAGTTCAGGCCAGTCTTGAGACAACCAATTCTGATATGGCTCATGCTACTTCATCTGGTGTTCAAGCTATTTCCAATCTTGGAGAGGCGGTCGTGACAGATTCCAGTTTTAGGCCACTTGAATTATTAGCTACCACAGATTCTGCTCCATCTTCAAGATACCAACTCCCACAGGGGCAGACCTCCAGGAACGCACCTCTGGAAGGGTCTTCATTTCCTCCACTCCCTGTCTCTACGAGAAATAATCAGCAAAATTTGAGAAATAAATCAAAAGGATTGGGGAAAAACACTATGGCTGCTCGCCTTCGTCGCCAGAACAATGTAGCTGTCCTCCACTCGTCTCGTGCTTGGCCAGCAGTGGATCGTCAACCTACTGCATTGATGAGCAATATTTTACAGTCAAGGCCTCCATCAACTTCTGGATTTGCGTCATCGTCTGCTTCTATGAGTTCTTCCTTGAGTAAGGCTGCAACTGGAAGTGCACTTGTGTCACCTAATCATGCAAGCTCTGCAAAGAGTAGATCTCTAGCATCTCATGAACATGTATCAGCAAGTTCTGACAGATCATCTATTAACATTACTGGCACAACCAAGTTGAACCACTCTGCGTCGACTCCTAACCTTGTGGGCAGAGGTGCCTTTGATGGTTCTAAAGATAACTTTCCTCCTGTTTCTGAAACAAACCCAAAACAAGCGACCACTAGTAGCCAGCCTTTGGTCAAGGTAAAAGATGCTCATGCTGCTAACAAGTCTTTGGTAGAAAAAATCCGTGCTGGTTTACAATTTGATGATGACAGATACGCTGTTTTCAAAGTAATATCTGGAGAATATCGTCAGGGTTTGATTGAAACCGGGGAATATGTTGCTTATGTGCATCAATTTGGCTTGTCACATCTTATCCCTGAGCTGGCTAGACTATGTCCCGATGCTAAGAAACAGGAAGAGCTTCTCGAGGCTTGCAATACCAGCATGGGGAGCAATGGCCCTTCTGAAAATAG
Source organism: Panax ginseng (assembly GCA_020205605.1). NCBI lineage: Eukaryota > Viridiplantae > Streptophyta > Magnoliopsida > Apiales > Araliaceae > Panax > Panax ginseng. The sequence continues at coordinate 94,378,843 of CM035141.1, read as the reverse complement.
TGCAGGCAAGAACAACATTCAGTTAAAACTTGGAAAAAATTCCAAGAAAGGGAAGGAGAAGCTTGAAGGAAAGACGACAAGTACTTTTAAACCTGATTTGGCAGATAGCATTATAAGCAGTGTTAGGGAATTGAAGTCAAGTCACAGGCCTTCTGAAGACGAGGTAGAGATACTGTCAAAAGATGGTTATCGTTCTATGAAGGGAAAATCAAAGGTTTTGGTGGCTGATGAATGGTCTAGCTCAAGCTCTACTGATCGGACCTCAATAGAAAGCACAGATCAAAATGATTTAACGTCAGCAGGTAGCAGCTCAAAGAAGACGGTCGGAGGGAATAAACCCCGAAAGAAAACCTCTAAGTTTCATAGAATACGCCTTGGCGAGGATTCACCTGCAGCACTTTTAGGCCTTGCTAATTCTGATTCTACTCTTGATCACTCCCAAGAGGAATCAGATCAGAGTAATGGTCCTAAAAAGTTGCCGGTTGGTGGTGTTTGGCGTGATGGGGGTGGGCAGAAACTAGTGGCAAAGCTACAATAACGCAAGAAAAATGGATTGTCGCAACAGGATGGTGAGCCTATGACAGTTTGTAACTCTAAAAGTGCTGGCATTGGTTTGTGATTTTATAAACTGCTAGTCTTTTATAAGAAATGCCTGCTTGGCCAAGCTCAAATCATTTTGTGGCATATCTGCCTTATGACTGAAGCATTTCCTTGTGCTTTGAGCAAGAGTTTGCATATTTAAGACTTGAATTGTGGGATTGAGCTTATTAGGGCCTGGTTTAAAAAAAGTGTATTTTGTTTTTCTATTTTATTTTACTTTTTTTAAGCTCTGGTGAATCACAGCTATGGAATTATTTAGAAAATCGACAAATACTATTTGGATTAGCAATTCTCCCTCCTCTATTTTTAAAAAATTGCCATATGTTTTTTGATAGAGTGGATAGCCATATGAATAAAATATAATGGATACATATGTTTTTTGAATGTCTTTAAAAACAGTGTAAAGATAAAATTGTCTTGTAAAATGAGTTGGAGGAATATATGTTTTGAGCTAGAGAAAAATTGTAGTTCAGAAAGCATTTTCCACTACTTCTAATTAACATTATATTTTAATTTTACTTGAATAATTATTTTGAGTCCGAATGCATATGACGATAAATTTATGTCAATAATAAAAATTAGCGTATATAAATACATGAAATATAAGAGAATTAAGAAAATTTTTGTTATGAAATTTATTGACATAAATTATTTTTAATTTCAACTACTGTTTGATAGGGCCGTTTCTGAGCTTTTGATGGTCAAGACGAAAAATGAAAACGAAACCCTTTTCAAAATATTGTCTTCACAAAAAAAAGTAAAAATAAATAAATAAAAAGTACAAGTTGTATCCAAAAAATATCTTTTAAGAGCTTAAAACATATTAGTTCGATTAAAACAAAATATATGAGAATTTCGATTACAACAAAATACTCCATCTGTTCATTAATATAAGTTGTTTTAGAGAAATATTTTTATTCCTAAATATAAGTCGTTTAAAAATTTCAAGTAAGCATTAATTGCTTAGTTTCTAATATTACTCCAAGTAATAAATATAACTTTGGTTCTCTCACTATTTTTTTTTCAAAAAATAATACTCTTTTTTTTTAATACAAGAGCAATATAGACAATTGATAGTATATTTAATGTTTTACAATCATTTCCTTAATATTTGTGGACAACTCTAAAACGACCTATATTAAGGAACAGTGGGAGTATGTGAGAAGTTCGACTTTAACAAAATATATAAGAATACATTAATTGAAAGATACTTTTTCTAGTATTCCTAAAGGCAAAATCTTTAATCAAATGTTCAAAATTAAGTTTATCCAACATAATGCACATGGTTGCGAACCCATTTAACTTTTGTTGTGTCATAGTCGATCACAATTATTTTTTTAACAATTTTAATAGATGTCACTGTCACAGGAATAATTAATAATACCCTATGAACAATTTAAACATTAGAAAAACAATCCAAAGTTTTTATAAACTCTAGAAAATTTCAATGGCCGATTATATTTCTCTTGACAAAGTCACACACGCGCGCGCACACAAAACACACACACACATATATATATATATATATATATATATATATATATATAATTAGACCGCTTGATCTAAAATATCCGACGATCAATCCTCTCGTCCGTGTTCAGGGACGCGCTGCTGTTTGTTAAAATAAAATAAATTATTTGATTCTTATAATTGTACTTCACATGCAAAATAATGGAGGAGTCGTGTATTTTGATTGAAAATGTAGTGACAACCATGCATTTATTATAAGGGAGTGCTTCTCCACTAACATTTAATACAATAATACCATGTCGTCATGCTGTTATAGAGGCTTATAGAAGAATACATTTTTTTTTTAGTTAGTAGTACTTTTTAAAAACATTTTGAGTTTACTATATAGCTCAAAACATTATCATCAATTAATGAAATAACAAGAGATTTTGTGTTAGACCAAAGTGAAAATTTTAAAACCCCTATTTTAAAATATCAGAATTCAAAACCACCCCTTCCATATGTTGATTTGGAAAGAGTTATAACCTTGTAAATTTCATTGATGACAATAATTAAAATGTCCTGGATCAATAAAATTTCATTGATGACAATAATTTCATTTATTTTTTTATTTTTATCAAACAGTCTGATTGACTGAAATATATTGAAATTATAATTTATTCTAAAAGATGAAATGATTGGAATATAAATAAATGAAATGGTGAGCCTTTCAAACAAAATTACAGACAATCGAAAAAAAGATCAATCATAACAACAATTAGTGAACACTATATATATACTTAAGAGTTCATTTGTATATTACAAAAAGTGATAACAGAATATGCTTATCTTAACAGTTTTTCAACGAAATAATAAGTTGTCATGTTAAAGTTACACCCAATCTAACAATCTATCTTCAACAATCCGCACACCAGAAAAATTTTTACAAATGAAAAAAATAATCTTTCAAATTGAGAAAGTAAAGTCTTGCAAGAGATCATGATAATGAAATTCTCTCACAAAAGAAAGAAATCATTCATATCAGGAAGAAAACAAGTCCCACAAAAGGAAAAAATAATCTCCACAAGAAGTAAGAGATTATTAGAGCATAAGAAGATAAATCTAGGGAAAGGACTCTTCAAAATTAAGAAAATTTTCCCCAAATTCAAAATAAAAGTTAGGGTTCTTAATTAAAGAGATAAAAAGTTAATATATAGTAACTCAATATGATACTCCAGTATCATTGTTACTTCATTCGTTCATTAATATAAGTCGTTTTAGAGAAATATTTTTGTCTCTTAATATAAGTTGTTTGAGAATTATATTAAGAGACAAAAATATTTCTCTAAAACGACTTATATTAAAGAACGGAGGGAGTACTATCTTTTACTAAAACCTAGCAAGTTTCTTAAGCTAAATGATGGTTAAATTTCCAAACTAAAAAATGATTTATTAAGTAAAATTTTTATGTTATTATATAAATTAACAATTACAATGAAAATAGGATAATGATATTTTCTCATGATATTCCTCACATGAGTAGTAAATACGTCACCCATTCATATTAAAATAAAATAAAATAAAATAAAATCATTTTTACTTATAAAAATAATAATTCCTTGAAAACATTGTTCATCACTAATATATATGAAAAATACACTGTTCGTATCATTTGTAAAATTTATAAATATTAAAGATAAATTTTTTCTTTATTTATCTTTAAAAATATTAAGGTGTTGTGAATATTGATGATAAAATAATAAAAGTACAATGCAAAAACTTAAAAACATATCGTGACATTTTATAATGATTTTTTTTTCTGGACAAAAGCTTTATCAAGTGTGCATCAGAATTATTTTATTTAGGAATATCAAGAAACATATTTATAATTCACATGCAAATCTCTCTTCTTTTTTGGATATAAATGAAACTTTTGTTAATTTACCCAATAAAAAGAATTTCTCACGATCTCTGATATTGGTAACTAGGCAAGCCCATTGGCATTGAAAATTTGTGGTTAAGCCTACTTGCGTTGACATTTCAGACTTTGATCAAACGTTTGAACAGATCAAACACCTTTGACACTTTTGAGTAATCAAGTGTTTAAAGCAGGCGGCTTTCAATCACTCATAATGGAATTCACTAAAATAATACCCTCCATAGTACCTCTTCCGTTCTGAAAAAATATGGAATTTACTAGTCCATTGTATGCAAAGTTTGAATTTTTATATACATTTATTTAATTTTAATTAATAATAATCCAATTATATATATATATATATATATATATATATATATATATATATATATATATATATATAGTCCATTTCTTAAGCTCATTTTATTGAAATTATCCCGAGCTTTCACCTCGCTTTTTTTAAATACTAATAAAAATGTATAATAATTTTTGGAATTGAAAGTTTTAAAAAAAAGTGTTTAAGATATATAACAAAACAATGTTGTACATATTGCATAACACCTTTGTTTTGTTATATGTACTCAAATCACACCCAAAAAACTTTTTTTTTAAAAACTTTCAATTCCAAAAATTATTATACATTTTTTATTAGTTATGTTCTTTTTTATGAAAAAAAAAAGGCAGGGTGAGCTCGGGATGAGCTCAATAAGGGTGAGCTTAAGATCCTCTCTCTCTCTCTCTCTCTCTCTCTCTCTATATATATATATATATACTGATTAGGATTAAGTCATCACTTATCTTTATTCAATTCAAGGCTCACTCCCTTTAGGCGACGGTTTCGGCCATACAACCGCTGCTCATATTTTTAAGCGACGCTTATATGTTGTCTCGTCGCTAAAAGTATGAGACGACGGTTGATGATTAAAATCGTCGCTAAAAGGGTAAAGACGGATAAATAAGATAAGATGATTTGATCTGATTATATATATATATATATATATATATATATATATATATATATATATATATATATATATATATATAATCCCGGATCTTAAGTTCACTTTTTATCCAACTCACTCGAGCTCATCCTTTTTAGCGACGGATCCGACGACGGTTCGGTCATACAACCGTCGTCGTAATAATAAAATTATGATAACAATTAAAAGTAGACTCTTTTTATCTAAAAAATATTATTTTTTATTAACAAGACAAGACTATTTTTATGAAAATTAAATACTATTAATATTTTTGTATATATAACGTAAATAATTTAAATTGGACCCTTGATTTGAATGTTGATTCAAGATGTGGAAGCTAACCATTTTACCGGGGTTGGTGAAAGCTTAGACCACCCACCCGGCCACCCGGGGCCCCACCCATATGAAAATAATCAACAAAATAAATACTACTCCCATACATTAATTTAATTTAATTTAATTTGGTGGATCTATCTATCATTATCCTACACCGACTCCAAATAATCCCCACCGTTCAGTACCCAGTAAATACCACCCCATCCAACCGCCAAGATTACACCCTCAAATCTCAACTACCATTTTAACGTGGAGGCCACTAATTTATTTTAAAAAATTAGAAAATATCAAATCCTCCGTCTATAAATATGGACTAGAATTCTTAAGGCAAGACTCGCCAAACACTTGAAAACCGACCCAATTATCCCTCTCTCCTATATATCAATTCTTTCTCGTCTTCGTCAGCTCCATCTTTGAGGTATGCATTATACCCATTTATTTCATATAAGTATAATTGTGTTATATATATATATATATATATCAAAAAAAATTGTATCAATTTCCATTAGGTGATTGTAGATCTGTGTAATTTGTTATGATAGTGCAATTGATGAACTGGGATTGTTTGATTTGTGTGGTTTTTAGCTAAATTTGATTTAAAAGTACTGGGTTCTTGATGGTTTGTTGTTTAGAGAGAACAATTTTGAAATTACAAAAATGAATCATCTGTTTGGGTATTGATCTGAATTAGAGATTCTGAAAGCTTGATTTTCTGGCATTTGAGTAGATCTAGTAGCAGGGCTATTTCACTAGGATGTGACGCATTTATTAGATCATGCTGAACTGGATATAGTTCAGAGTAGTCTAAACAATTTAATTTTGATTTAATTTCTGCTAATTGATTTGCATGTTTGCATAGTTTTTTGAATACTTGATTCAGTTCCCGAACTGAATTTTTGAACTAATTATAAATGTATATGTGAGAAAATATCATATAATACAAACTTCATCTTCTAAAAATTCAATAGCTGGGATTGTTTACATGATTTATGGACTTTGTTGGGACTATATTTAGCAGAATCTGATCTCACCAACTGTTTTTTTTTTCTGAGATTACTGAGACTTTTAAAAGACTTTACAGAATTTTCTATGTTTTTGCTTAGGAAGACTGCATCTTTAGGTGCTTTATCTCTAGGTTAGATATGTTTTATGAGCACCCTGTTCTTGTAGAGTGCCTTTGTTTTAACATACTCATCAGATCTCCCTCAAGTGCCTGAGCATGCCCTGAGTTATAAAGAAAGGTTTATGGACCCCTGTTCCAGTAATGTGGTGAAGTGTTTGCAACTAATTATACACATTGATGATCTTATAACTAAATATCATTATTATTTATTCCTTATCATTTTACAAGATCTATGTGGTGATCCATGTAGAAGTAGTTGGAGCAACTATTATTTTTTTCTTATTTATTTATCTATTGAGGATATCACTGCTCTGAGATATGCCTAGTTTTAGCTGTTTGGAGTTTCATTTACAATTAATACAACGTTCATTAAAATGTGACCTCAATATTTTTGAATTTCCAGAGATCTTTCCTCTTGTTGTTTCCTTTATGGTAATCGAATCTTATACACTTATTATCTAATGTGTTTTCGGCTTGGTAGCTAATTTGGTTTATGTGTATTTGATTTAGGCTTGCAATATTCATGTTATTTGTATTGATTTTTTGGTGTGCAGCTTGGGGGAATGGACACCTTCCTATTCACTTCTGAATCTGTGAATGAGGGCCACCCTGACAAACTATGCGATCAGATATCTGATGCAGTACTTGATGCCTGCCTTGAGCAGGACCCAGACAGCAAAGTTGCATGTGAGACTTGCTCAAAGACCAACATGGTCATGGTTTTTGGTGAAATCACAACCAAAGCCAAGGTAGACTACGAGAAAATTGTACGTGAGACCTGCCGTAATATTGGATTTGTTTCCGACGATGTTGGCCTTGATGCTGACAACTGCAAGGTCTTAGTCCAGATCGAGCAACAGAGCCCTGATATTGCCCAAGGTGTCCATGGTCACCTCACCAAGCGCCCTGAGGAGATCGGTGCTGGTGACCAGGGTCACATGTTTGGTTATGCCACCGATGAGACCCCCGAGCTGATGCCTCTCAGCCATGTCCTTGCAACTAAGCTTGGTGCCCGCCTCACTGAGGTGCGCAAGAATGGAACCTGTGCTTGGTTGAGACCTGATGGAAAAACCCAAGTCACTGTTGAGTATTACAATGAAAATGGAGCTATGGTTCCAATCCGTGTTCACACTGTCCTCATTTCCACTCAGCATGACGAAACTGTAACTAATGATGAGATTGCAGCTGACCTCAAGGAGCATGTTATCAAGCCTATCATCCCTGAGAAATACCTTGATGAGAAGACCATCTTCCACCTCAACCCTTCTGGCCGTTTTGTCATTGGAGGGCCCCATGGTGATGCAGGTCTCACCGGTCGTAAAATCATCATTGATACTTATGGTGGTTGGGGAGCCCACGGAGGTGGTGCCTTCTCCGGAAAGGATCCAACCAAGGTTGACAGGAGTGGAGCCTACATTGTTAGACAGGCTGCCAAGAGCATTGTTGCAAATGGACTTGCTCGCAGGTGCATTGTCCAGGTCTCATATGCCATTGGTGTGCCTGAGCCATTATCGGTATTTGTTGACACATACGGTACCGGAAAGATTCCGGACAAGGAGATTCTGAAGATTGTAAAGGAAACTTTTGATTTCAGGCCCGGAATGATTGCTATTAACCTGGACCTAAAGAGAGGTGGTAATAGCAGGTTCTTGAAGACAGCTGCATATGGGCATTTTGGAAGAGATGACGCTGACTTCACCTGGGAGGTTGTAAAGCCCCTCAAGTGGGAGAAGCCCCAAAACTGAAATGCCTGCAATTCGTTTCTTTAGGTGATCAATTATTTTACTCATTTGTCGAGGCAGCTCTGTGACCCTGAGAATATGCCTATGGTTTTTTGTGTTTTATTTTTTTCCTTTTTCCGTTTATTGTTTTGTCATGGCCATATGTATGAGAGAATATTTCATGTCATAGTTATATGAGTATATGGAGATAGTGAGATACCATATGTATTGTATACTACAAAGGGAAATGATGTTACGAAAAGAGGAGCATTGTACTAAAGATTTGTTTATTGAGAAGAGATTATTATTGTTTAGTTGTGGCCTGGCCTTTGTGTAGAAGTTTGATTAGTTCTGCTAAGCTTTGTTGATGAACTAGTGCACTAATTAATAGAGTTAAGCCAGGAAGTCTTTTGATGTTGTGAAAGGTTTTTAAAAACATGATATAACACAAATAGTGAGAACAAATCCAATTTTGTTTTTCGGCCTATTATCACACTTGTACTACTTCATTTGTTTCTTTTAGTAAGCAAAAAAGTGATTAGGTTTAGATCTACCAAAATATGATTATGAGTTGGTTTTGATTTACAAAATATGGTTATGGTTCTATTTAAGAACTAAAATTATATTAATTATTTTTAATATGAGTTGTGTGGGTTGGAACCATATACTTATGGTTCAAATATAGGTTGACCCATATTTTAAATTTCAAACTTACCTTTATTATAATTCAATTAAATAAATTATTATTAAATATATCATGTATACATAATCATCAAGTATTTTATTTTATTTGGGATTGGGATTGGGATTGGGATTGGGATTGGGGAGGCGGGGGTGTAAACATAATCAATTAATCACTGAATATTTTTTTTGGGGGTGAGGGATGTATACATAATAACTGAATATTATTTTTTTGGGGGGTGAGAGTACTATATATAATTACTAAATATTATTTTTTTGAATTAAAAATTTATGAATCTGGGGTGGAAAGAACTTTTAATTTGGATTTAGAATGAAATATGGGAAATAAAAATTGGTTAATAGGTTTGAACTTATATTTCTTTTTAAAAATATGATTCTAAACCTTAACCAACTTAAATAAATAAAAATAATTAACTAATCTATTTGATTCCAGTTAATATGGATTGACCTAATAGTTAATCAACTATATTGTCATGTTGTACATAATTTAAGTAAGATAAAATAATCCTTTCAGAAATAAATTTTTTATTTACATGAGAAAACTAAATTAGTGTTTGGTTAGGTAATAATAAAAGAATTTTTAAAAATATAAATGGCAACCAGACTAGCTTCATACCTGGTCAGCATGACACCATCTTCTTCCACCAGCCTTGGGTGGGCTATAAATATAATCACACTATTATCCATTTTTCTATTTAATAAACCCTTCTTTTTGTGATACACTGATCCTTCTGACTTAAGTCTTAAGTTGACTTAAAAAATCGAGGGATTATATTTTTATGTAGCTTCAAAGTCCAAAATAGATATTGAAATTTTGGTCTAATGGTGTAAGTTTATGGTAATTTTGGTCTAATGGTGTAAGTTTATGGTAATTGAAATTTTGGTCTAATGGTGTAAGTTCACCAGGGCTATTAGATATGGGAATGAAGGGGTCTTGGTTTGGAATAGTTTGGGCTGGATGTGGAGGCATTTCAACTTGTAAATGTAAAATATACCAATTGTTAAAACCCAAATTGTCAAAAATAAAAAATAAAAAAGCTCATAAATTTATTTTCCTTAATTCTGTTTGTAAGTTTACTTCGTATACGGCATGACATGGCTGTCCAAATTTGTCTTTATATGCTAATAATAAGGGAAATTTAAGAATAATAATAAAAAAAGTTTGCTAAGCTCATTTTTCACTCCTTAGCTTCCCTATGGTTTTGCCCAGGAAAGATTCTACAAAAAATTTGGATCTAATTTTCTTTATATTTCCTGAGTTTTCTTAACTAAAAAACTTGCAGTAAAATTTTTAAGAAAAACTGTAATTTCTTTAGGTTTCTTAATTATTTTTACCTCTTGTTTAATTTTCAAACTTAAGCAAAGTAGAAGTGCAAAACAAGCAATTCTACTACAATATATTTTATATTCATAATTTATATTAATGTATAATAGCCAAACCACATAAAGATAATCAAACAATCCCAGGCCACTACAATATATTTTTCCAAAAACCACTCCAACCTTTACACATAAGTACATTTTATCACACTTTAACTTAATTTGACCATATATGGAGACTGGAGAGCAACTTTTGGACTAAATGTAGCTTATTTTTTTACTCAGCACAACTAGAAGATAATAAGCAAACTAAAAGATTCTACAGACTAACTAACTGATACCAGCAAACCCTTACCAACCCTAGCTAACCCTAAAAACACATGCATAAAACCAGACTATTAAAACGGGACACACACAACAACCAGACTAACACTCACACGTCTAGATATATCACTCTCTCATGGCGATCGATGCCACACTCTTAATTAGTCGGCTTGACCGGGGTTGGTGGCCGGCTGCACCTTATTCCAGGGAAGGAACAAAAGCTCGAAGACCCGAACCCTAAACCGCCAGGGCTGGGAAAAGTTCAAGTGAATCCAGGGCTTTGAAAGGTTCCAGTTATTGGACCTGGCAAAGTCCCACCAAAACTTCCAGTAAAGTTTTCAGGCTCATCAACTTTCTCTTTGCTCTTCATCTTCCTTCCTCCTTCCACACCGTCCGATCCGAAGACCACAAGAAACACAGTGACCATCACCAACACTACTCTAGTAACTCTCTCCATCTCTCTCTCCTCTTTGTGGTTACTCATGAAGAAATTAAGTCCCATTTATATAGAAGGGATGTTTCCTGTTTAAGATCTGGAGGGGCCCTAATTAAGGGGTATAAATTTATGAGAATTCTTAGCACGTAATAATGAAAACCTAGCTGTAAAAAAGTAGAAGTAAATGCATATATGGTAAATAAAGGTTGAGTCCATCTTAATTCCTAGATTGATTAAAATGCAAAACTGTACTTTAAATTTATCACTTTTTACAAATATGGTACTCCTTCTGTCACTTAATATAAGTCGTTTTAGAGATCATATATTTTTGCCTTTTAATATAAGACGTTTGAGAATTTTATGTAGGCATTAATTGCTTAGTTTTCAATATTACCCTAAGTATTAAATATAATTTTGGTTCTTTCACTATTTTTTGTCCAATAAATAACACTCTATTTTTCCAATACAAGGACAATATAGACAATTGATATTATATTTAATGCTATACAATCATTTCTTTAATACTCGTGCACAACTCTAAAACGACTTATATTAAAGTACGGATGGAGTACATAACTTTACAGTATAGCAAATCGCTAGCTGGTGATATAAGTAATAATGCAAAACTATACCTTTGGGTCAGTTTATACCTTTAAAAAGTACTATTATTTTACACTAATAATTGTACTTTGAGGGAGGAATTTACTAATTCATCAAAGTTGAGGAAAAAAATATCACTGGGACACAAACACATGAGAGAGTTTTGCATTTTATTAGTCATCTTTTCTAAGCTAGCTAGCCCAACTGCAAGAGCTAGTATTGCATGTATTATGAAAGGGTTTTAAGGCATTTCCATTATTAATTAGGTTGTTCTGCAGCAGTAGTACTAACTGGACGCCCATAACTCACTGCAATCTTTCTATGAAGGGGCTTTATCGACTTTAATAATAGCTAGATAGATAGTTGAGTCAAGTTATTACCAGCTTTAATTCATCCATCAGTTTCATTTTTCAAATACAAGTCACAAAATTTTCAGGCACTCTGGACACTACACGAACTACTCCTTTCTTTTTAAAATATTGAATCAAAATTGACTACTTTTGAAGTCAATTTAAAATATTTTTAAACTTAAAATTATTCGTTTTAATAAAATTATGAAAATCATAGAGGTGAAATGATGTCCTAAATATTAGGTAGCTGTCGTTAAACTAGGTAGAATACTTTATGAAGTGGGTGGAGTAACAAAAAATATAGTCGAAAAACTATTTTTAACGATGTAAAAAGTTCTATATTGACAAGATTTAATTTTTTAAAATCTAAATGAATCATGTCAATTTTAAATTTAAAAATATTTTAAATTAAATTTAAAAATTAAATATTAATCTTGTTTTTTTGGGGACGGAGAGTGTAGTTAAGGATTTGATTATGAAGAATATGATCATGATGATCTTGCTAGCACTTTAAAGTTTTTTTTTTTTTAAAATTATTAAAAATGTTGTAAGCTCGATAATCCTCACTTTTGCTGGAACCTACCCTAATAGATATGTTCAAATCAAAGGTTAAATTCATGATCTTAGCACAAGTTGAAAACAAAACATGTACTTTATGTGGCTCTTTGAAATTTCACACACCTTAAGAAAAAAAAATTAATACCCACAAAAATGAGCTACCTACTCCTAATTATATATCATGACTCACTAAAACATGGTTGATCAGTACCAAAAGGGTTTTGTCAACTAATCGATATGTCTTACCACTAAACTACGATTTATTAAGACCGAAATTAAATGAAAGAAAGAGATTAATTAATTTCCAATTCTTTCCTTTTCCTTTCAAGCTAATGTTTTCATGAAAAGATTCGGTGACACCAACTTCACCATAGTAAATTCATATAACTTTTTATTGCATGCATGGATTATAAAAATGTTGTATTAACCAATACATAAAAAGTTATAAAATTATCAATGCAACATTTTTTATAACCCATGCAATAAAAAAGTATAAAATTTCCTAAAAGAGTTAAAAGGTCTAAATATATAGGACTGAGAAGGTACCACCATTTTATTATTTGGTAACTGCTCTAGCTTTTCTAAAATATATTATTAATTTTATATTGCCCATTTAAAATATTTTAAAATTCAAATCTAATGTGTTTCAATTAGACTTAGAAATAATAAATCATGCAAATAGTAATATCTTTTAAATATATTAAAATATTCGTAGTTATGATGATTAAAGTCGAATAAATTAATCTATTTTAAATTTAAATTAAATATCGTAAATTAACTTCTTATGTTAGGGAGTAGTAATTTTCTCACTATATCACTATAATGATGTTATTACGCAAGTTCCTTTATATATTTATAGTCCTACACATTTATTTAATAATTCTCTGTATCACTATATGATAAATTCACTCTTTGCACTAATTAGCTGCTCATTGTTGAGCTATTCATATTGTACTTATTTTGAAGGATTATATTTGTTTCAATTAATCAAAAGTATGTATGTCAAAGCCAACCACCTCAACAGTATGTTTGTATAAACAAATAAAAGTATTATTAATTGAATAGTAAATATTTGCACCAAATTAAAATGATTACATATAACAAACAAATTCTTTTATTTAATTTCCAATTTTCTGCAGAACAGGTACATTTGTTCCCCTTGAACCATACCACCTTATTGGTAGGAAGGAATTATCCTTGCCCTTGCATTTTCACCCTTCATCGGCAATGTAGTTAAATATAATAGCAGTTCCCATAAGCTGCACACATCAATACAAAATTAGAAATTCAGTTATACAAAATTATATATATATGTCTATTACTAGTTTTTTTTTCTCAGTTAATGAAACAGTACATGCCGATTGGTATTGTCAGAGTAAAAAAAATACATATAGAGATTAATAATCGAGACTTACAAGGATCTTTATAAACCAGCATGCCAATATTCGAGAAGCAATTCCTATTGGTCCTATAATAAAGATCAAGAGCCTAAGATCCATGGCCTCTTAGATTGTTTGGTTCATAACACATGCCACCGGGCCGTATAGCGGCACAATCCAATTGAGAGCAACAAAAGTCTAAAAATGCCTGAAGTGCAGTATCTGTCGCTGTAAACTTAGCCACACACCAAGTGGGAGCCGGTATCTGCATCACATTCATTAACATGATGTAAACATATAACTATGATTATTTAATCCTATGAATACTAGTAGTCTTGAGATTATAATACATGAGAATATACACTCGGGATTATAATTCTTTCAAATAAACAGGACGTAAATGCACTAAATTTGTTAGTATGTACTGAATAAAATTGGATGAAAAGTTAAATGACCCGATAAGAATTTATTTAAAAAAAAGTGAGAGAAAAAAGGAAAAACGAAAAAATAGAAGGGGAAAATATAAACTTACACCCAACCTCTTCTGCCCAGTCCATACAGAATTTTCACAGGTAGAGCAAGCAAACAAACAAAAGAGGACAAACATAGAGCACAAGGATAAGTTTTTCAATGCCATGGAACTTCTTTTCTTCTCTTTTCTTTTTCAATTGATAATTGACTTGGAGAAATATTATCTCACTCTTATTGGGATTAAATAGTACTTGCACAATATTTCAATATTACTCCAATTAATTACTCCTATAAAACGGGTTTATGTGCCCTTGATATATTTTTCAATATTAATCCTATTAATTACTTACTTTAAGAAAGTTATAAAGAAAAGATTTAAATTTCATTAAATTCAAAGATTATTCTTTGCTTTTCGGTTCATTAATAACTTACATTAATTAATAACTTAAGTTATTAATGAATGGAAGTTATTAATTAATAACTTATATATATAGTTATTAATTATATCGTTATTAACTATATATTTTAAATTATTAATTAATAACTTAAATGAGTTATTAATTATATTATTATATATATAGTTAATAACTTATATATATATATATATATATATATATATATATATATATATATTAACTTACAAAACTACATCTATTAGCTTGTTACAATTTTTTTTACTTTCAAAATTTATTTGTGAAGTCGGGAGGCAGGATTAATAGACAATATAATTTTATTGTTAAAATGTGTTAGGTCGAATTAATTTAAAATTAATCTAGAAAGGAGAGTTAAATATTTTAACTCACGTTAATGAATTTTCGGGTGGAGGTGGTATTTATTATTTTCATTTGCCCAATTATTTAGAAATAAAAGTCCAAATATTTAAAGTAAGCCCAATGTCAATTTTGGATCAAGTTGGATTAACTAGTTGTCACACATACATTATAACTTCCTTGACTTCCATAAATATAATGAAATAAAATAAATTTTTTATAACTATGTAATTTATGTATAATTGAGGATAAATAAAAACAAAACTCCCATAAACATATTATTAAAGTTTTAATCAAGTATTTGAGAAAAAATAAAATATTTAATGTAAACTTTTGAATCTATTTGTAGATTATAAATATTCACACACTAAGTATTAGTCCATACACATAAAATGAATATCTACTTATTAATGGACATCTAAACATTAATAAGTAGAGCATTCATTTTGAAATTTAGGATTTAAAAAATGATAAAACTTATTTGAATTGTAATTTAGAGTATTGGTTATTGTATTTATTAAAAATAAATAAATTAGCATTCATTCATTAATCAACTATACTTTAAAACTCGTTATTTTTTTCTCAATCTAGTTATAGTTGTAATATTCATATTGAAATGTAAAATATTTAGAAATTTGAAAATGATAAAAATTAATTTGAATTGTAATTTAGAGTATTGATTATTGTATTTATTATAAATAAATAAATTAACATTCATTCATTAATGAACTATATTTTAAAACTCATTAATTATTTTAATAAGATTGGCAATTAAAGTTTAATCATTTATATTTATTTAAACCTCATTATTTATTTATTTATTATTTTTAATATATATTTATTTCCTCCCCTTTATGATTAGGATGTTTAATTAATATCAATTATATATTTACAAAAATTATAATATATCGTAGAAATATTGTAGAAGGTTTTATATATACTGAGGGACTGTTTGTTAATTTTTTTCTTTGAATGGTCAATGGATTCAAATTTATTCAAATTCGTTATTTTTGAAAAATTATGCGAATGGCTAAACGGAATTCAATCATTCAGACGATTTTGAATAGTTGTCCCATTTTTTGGCTTGAACAAGCTGAATGAGCGGATGAATGTTTTTTTTAACAATGTTAATTAACTATTATATTAAGTAATATTAAATAAATTTACAAAAAAAATTAAAATTTTTTAGAGGGGTAAAATAATAAAAATTTGTTATTATGATATTTCAAACATGTCAATGATCAAACAATTTTTTTCATTCAGATTCAGCTCATTCAGATTCATTCAGTTATTATTAAACACCCGCCAAGTCTAATAGAATCTCGACTGTTATAACCAAAAGGCATATGATCCAACTGTTAGACCGCTTGATCCTCCACTAACCTTGAGAACCAACCAATGCAATACACATGGATTCCACTAAATATCATCCCCAACCATCCAGGGACGAAACTAGGATTTGATCTTGGGGGTCAAGAATTTTTTTAACAACATAATATATATTCATAATTAAAAAGTAAAGTTCCACCATTACAAAACACATTTTTACTAAAACAAAGATAATGTAGTAATAGATTTGCTTTACCAAAGACAACAAAACATCGCAAAAAAAGTCTTTTAAAACATATCTTCGTCAAAATTGCACGACGTTCTTTCGAATCACGAAATCCATCTATGAAATTTGACAAGACTCATAGTTGAAAATGCACGTTACTGTGAATTACGGTAGAAATTGGAAGAGTTAGAACAAGCACTGATCACTCTATCGATTAGTGGATAGATTGTTGACTTTCTTGTTTTCACCAACCATTGTGAGAGATCGAAATAGTGGACAACTTTTGAAATTCTTGATGTTGTAGTACATCAAACTCGTAAAAATATATTATTGAACAAGTGAGCTTAAAAAATTATTCACATCACTTAGTAACAAAAAAAAATCAGATCTTGAAGGGGCCATGGCCCCCTGCAACCATGCATTAGTTTCGTCCCTGCAACCATCTGATCAAATCTAGGACCTTACTGAATTGTTCGATTAGCAATTATGAGAAAAAATACAAAAGGGAAGAAATGTAATTCACTTTTAGCCTCAGTCTCTCTCATCTCATACGGTCTCTTTCCTTCTCTTCATCTCCTCTTCAAACCCTAACTAATCTGGTACAAAATCATCATTTTCTAAGAATTTTCTTCAAAATCGACACCCATTAAACAATGTTTAATCAATAGATTAACCTATATACTTGTTTCCTCAAAAATCATCATTTTGAAGTTTTTAAATGTCTAATCTTGATATTTTTTACTGTGTGGATACTTATTTATTGTCTTTTTACCTATTAAAAATCTTAAATTTTTTATATTTTTAATTAGATCTACTTCAAAAACTCATTAGTTTCTGTTAGAATATGTGATTAGGAGTAATCTTCTCCTATAATAATGGAGTGATTATCCCCCTAATATAAAGATAGAATTGTGCAATTATGATCATTCAAACATTGTACTTATTTTTAAGGACTATATTTGTTTCAATTAATCAAAAGTATGTATGTCAAAGCCTACCCACCTCAATGATGCATTTGTATAAACAAATAAAAGTATTATTAATTGAATAGTAAATATTTGCACCAGATTAAAATGCTTACATAACAAACAAACTCTTTTATTTAAATCCCAATTTTATCTGCGCAATGTGTATATTTTCCCCATGAACCATACCACTTATTGGTAGAAGGAATTATCCTTGCCCTTGCATTTTCACCCTTCATCATCGGCAATGTAGTTAAATATAAAAGCGGTTCCATAATATTGCACACATCAATACAAAATTAGAAATTTGGTTATACAAAATTATATATATATGTCTATTACTAGTTTTTTTTTCCTCGATTAATGAAACGATAGACATGCCGATTGATATTGTCGAGAATAAAAAAATACATATAGAGATTAATAATCGAGACTTACAAGGATCTTTATAAACCAACATGCCAATATTCGAGAAGCAATTCTTGGTGGTCCTATAATAAAGATCAAGAGCCCAAGATCCATGGCCTCTTAGATTGTTTGGTTCATAACACATGCCACTTAGGGCAGTATAAGCGGCACAATCCAATTGAAAGCAACAAAAGTCTAAAATGCGAAGTGCGATGTCATCGTAGTAAACTTAGCCACACACCAAGTGGGGGTGGTATCGCATCACATTCATTAACATGATGTAAACATATAAGCTGTGATTATTTAATCCTATGAATACTAGTAGTCTTGGGATTATAATCCATGAGAATATACACTCGGGATTATAATTCTTTCAAATAAACATAGCGTAAATGTACTATATTTGTTAGTATGTCTTGAATAAAATTGGAAGAAAAGTTAAATGACCCGATAAGAATTTATTTTAAAAAGAGTGATAGAGAAAAAGGGAAAGCGAAAAATAGAAGGGAAATTATAAACTTACACAGGCCTCTTACGCCCTTGATCCATACTGAAATTTTCACGGGTAGAAGCAAACAAACAAACAAAGAGGACAAAAATAAAGCACAAGGATAAATTTTTCATTGCCATGTAACTTCTTTTCTTCTCTTTTCTTTTCAATTAATAATTGACTTGGAGAAATATTATCTCACTCTTATTGGGATTAAATAGTACTTGCACAATATTTCAATATTACTCCAATTAATTACTCTATAAAAGCGGGTTTATGTGCCCTTGATATATTTTTCAATATTAATCCTATTAATTGCTTACTTTAAGAAAGTTATAAAGAAAAGAATTAAATTTCATTAAATTCAAAGATTATTCTTTGCTTTTAGGTTCATTAATAACTTACATTAATTAATAACTTAAGTTATTAATGAATGGAAGTTATTAATTAATAACTTATATATATAGTTATTAATTATACGTTATTAACTATATATTTTAAATTATTAATTAATAACTTAAATGAGTTATTAATTATATTATTATATATATAGTTAATAACTTATATATATATATATATATATATATATTAACTTACAAAACTACATCTATTAGCTTGTTACAATTTTTTTACTTTCAAAATTTATTTGTGAAGTCTGGATAAGGGATTAATAGACAATATAATTTTATTGTTAAAATGTGTTAGGTCAAATTAATTTAAAATTAATCTAGAAGGAGAGTTAAATATTTTAACTCACGTTAATGAATTTTCGAATTGGAGGTGGTATTTATTATTTTCATTTGCCCAATTATTTAGAAATAAGAAGTCCAAATATTTAAAGTAAGCCCAATGTTAATTTTGGATCAAGTTGGATTAACTAGTTGTCACACACATACATTATAACTCGCACTCTCCATAAATATAATGAAATAAAATAAATTTTTTATAACTATGTAATTTATGTATAATTGAGGATAAATAAAAACAAAACTCCCATAAACATATTATTAAAGTTTTAATCAAGTATTTGAGAAAAAATAAAATATTTAATGTAAACTTTTGAATCTATTTGTAGATTATAAATATTCACACACACTCACAGATATTAGTCCATAATACGTAAAATGAATATCTACTTATTAATGGACATCTAAACATTAATAAGTAGAGCATTCATTTTGAAATTTAGATTTAAAAAATGATAAAAACTTATTTGAATTGTAATTTAGAGTATTGGTTATTGTATTTATTAAAATAAATAAATTAGCATTCATTCATTAATCAACTATACTTTAAAACTCGTTTTTTTTTCTCAATCTAGTTATAGTTGTAATATTCATATTGAAATGTAAAATATTTAGAATTTGAAAATGATAAAAATTTATTTGAATTGTAATTTAGAGTATTGATTATTGTATTTATTATAAATAAATAAATTAACATTCATTCATTAATGAACTATATTTTAAAACTCATTAATTATTTTAATAAGATTGGCAATTAAAGTTTAATCATTTATATTTATTTAAACCTCATTATTTATTTATTTATTTATTATTTTTAATATATATTTATTTCCTCCCCTTTATGATTAGGATGTTTAATTAATATCAATTATATATTTACAAAAATTATAATATATCGTAGAAATATTGTAGAAGGTTTATATATCTTGAGGGATTTGTTTGTTAATTTTTTCTTTGAATGGTCACGTGGAATTAATTTATTCGATCTTGATTTATTTTTTGAAAAAATTGTCTGAATGGCTAAACCGGTCAATCATTCAGACGATTTTGAATAGTTGTCCCATTTTTTGGCTTGAAAAAATTTGAATGGCGGATTAATGTTTTTTTTAACAATGTTAATTAACTATTATATTAAGTAATATTAAATAAATTTACAAAAAAAAATTAAAATTTTTAGAGGGTAAAATAATAAAAATTTGTTATTATGATATTTCAAACATGTCAATGATCAAACAATTTTTTCATTGAGATTCAAATTTCATTCAGATTCATTAGTTATTATTAAACACTTGCCAAGTCTAATAGAATCTCGATTGTTATAACCAAAAGGCATATGATCCAAGCATAGACCAGCTTGATCCTCCACTAACCTTGAGAACCAACCAATGCAATACACATGGATTCCACTAAATATCATCCCCAACCATCCAGGGACGAAACTAGGATTTGATCTTGGGGGTCAAGAATTTTTTTAACAACATAATATATATTCATAATTAAAAAGTAAAGTTCCACCATTACAAAACACATTTTTACTAAAACAAAGATAATGTAGTAATAGATTTGCTTTACCAAAGACAACAAAACATCGCAAAAAAAGTCTTTTAAAACATATCTTCGTCAAAATTGCACTGACGTTCTTTCAAATCACGAAATCCATCTATGAAATTTGACAAGACTCATAGTTGAAAATGCACGTTACAGAGTTCTGATGAGAAATTGGAAGAGTTAGAACAAGCTGATCACTCTATCGATTAGTGGATAGATTGTTGACTTTCTTGTTTTCACCAACCATTGACAGAGATCGAGAAATAGTGGACAACTTTTGAAATTCTTGATGTTAGAAGTACATCAAACTCGTAAAAATATATTATTGAACAAGTGGGCTTAAAAATTGTTCACATCACTTAGTAAAAAAAAAAATCGGATCTTGAGGGGCCATGGCCCCCGCAACTATCACATTAGTTTCGTCCTGCAACCATCCGATCAAATCTAGGACCTTACTGAATTAGATTCGATTAGCAATTATGAGAAAAAATACAAAAGGAAGAAATGTAATTCACTTTTAGCCTCGATCTCTCTCATCTCATACGGGCCTCTTTCCTTCTCTTCATCTCCTCTTCAAACCCTAACTAATCGGTACAAAATCATCATTTTCTAAGAATTTTCTTCAAAATCGACACCCATTAAACAATGTTTAATCAATAGATTAACCTATATACTTGTTTCCTCAAAAATCATCATTTTGAAGTTTTTAAATGTCTAATCTTGATATTTTTTTTGTGTGGATACTTATTTATTGTCTTTTACCTATTAAAAATCTTAAATTTTTTATATTTTAATTAGATCTACTTCAAAAACTCATTAGTTTACATTTAGAATATGTGATTAGGAGTAATCTTCTCCTATAATAATGGAGTGATTATCCCCCTAATATAAAGATAGAATTGTGCAATTATGATCATTCAAACATTGTACTTATTTTTAAGGACTATATTTGTTTCAATTAATCAAAAGTATGTATGTCAAAGCCTACCCACCTCAACAGTATGTTTGTATAAACAAATAAAAGTATTATTAATTGAATAGTAAATATTTGCACCAGATTAAAATGCTTACATAACAAACAAACTCTTTTATTTAAATCCCAATTTTATGCGAGAGCAGTACATATTTTCCCCATGAACCATACCACCTTATTGGTAGGAAGGAATTATCCTTGCCCTTGCATTTTCACCTTCATCGGCAATGTAGTTAAATATAAAAGCAGTTCCCATAATTTTGCACATCAATACAAAATTAGAAATTCAGTTATACAAAATTATATATATATATATGTCTATTACTAGTTTTTTTTTCCTCAGTTAATGAAAGCACAGTACATGCCGATTGATATTGTCAGAATAAAAAAAATACATATAGAGATTAATAATCGAGACTTACAAGGATCTTTATAAACCAACATGCCAATATTCGAGAAGCAATTCTTGGTGGTCCTATAATAAAGATCAAGAGCCCAAGATCCATGGCCTCTTAGATTGTTTGGTTCATAACACATACCCATAGGTAGTATAAGCGGCACAATCAATGAGAGCAACAAAAGTCTAAAAATGCCGAAGTGCAGATTGTCATCGTAGTAAACTTAGCCACACACCAAGTGGGGCCGGTATCGCATCACATTCATTAACATGATGTAAACATATAAGCGTGATTATTTAATCCTATGAATACTAGTAGTCTTGGGATTATAATCCATGAGAATATACACTCGGGATTATAATTCTTTCAAATAAACATGCGTAAATGTACTATATTTGTTAGTATGTCTTGAATAAAATTGGAAGAAAAGTTAAATGACCCGATAAGAATTTATTTTAAAAAAGTGAGAGAAAAAAGGGAAAGCGAAAAATAGAAGGGAAATTATAAACTTACACCAGACCTCTTACTACTTGATCCATACGAGAATTTTCATGGTAGAAGCAAGTAAACAAACAAAGAGAGACAAAAATAGAGCACAAGGATAAATTTTTCATTGCCATGTAACTTCTTTTCTTCTCTTTTCTTTTCAATTAATAATTGACTTGAGAAATATTATCTCACTCTTATTGGGATTAAATAGTACTTGCACAATATTTCAATATTACTCAATTAATTACTCTATAAAAGCGGGTTTATGTGCCCTTGATATATTTTTCAATATTAATCCTATTAATTGCTTACTTTAAGAAAGTTATAAAGAAAAGAATTAAATTTCATTAAATTTCATTAAATTCAAAGATTATTCTTTGCTTTTAGGTTCATTAATAACTTACATTAATTAATAACTTAAGTTATTAATGAATGGAAGTTATTAATTAATAACTTATATATATAGTTATTAATTATCGTTATTAACTATATATTTTAAATTATTAATTAATAACTTAAATGAGTTATTAATTATATTATTATATATATAGTTAATAACTTATATATATATATATATATATTAACTTACAAAACTACATCTATTAGCTTGTTACAAATTTTTTTACTTTCAAAATTTATTTGTGAAGTTCGGAGGCGAGGATTAATAGACAATATAATTTTATTGTTAAAATGTGTTAGGTCAAATTAATTTAAAATTAATCTAGAAGGGAGAGTTAAATATTTTAACTCGTTAATGAATTTTCGGGTGGAGGTGGTATTTATTATTTTCATTTGCCCAATTATTTAGAAATAAGAAGTCCAAATATTTAAAGTAAGCCCAATGTCAATTTTGGATCAAGTTGGATTAACTAGTTGTCACACATACATTATAACTCGTGACTCTCCATAAATATAATGAAATAAAATAAATTTTTATAACTATGTAATTTATGTATAATTGAGGATAAATAAAAAACAAAACTCCCATAAACATATTATTAAAGTTTTAATCAAGTATTTGAGAAAAAAATAAAATATTTAATGTAAACTTTTGAATCTATTTGTAGATTATAAATATTCACACACACTACGGTATTAGTCCATACACATAAAATGAATATCTACTTATTAATGGACATCTAAACATTAATAAGTAGAGCATTCATTTTGAAATTTAGGATTTAAAAAATGATAAAAACTTATTTGAATTGTAATTTAGAGTATTGGTTATTGTATTTATTAAAAATAAATAAATTAGCATTCATTCATTAATCAACTATACTTTAAAACTCGTTATTTTTTTCTCAATCTAGTTATAGTTGTAATATTCATATTGAAATGTAAAATATTTAGAATTTGAAAATGATAAAAATTTATTTGAATTGTAATTTAGAGTATTGATTATTGTATTTATTATAAATAAATAAATTAACATTCATTCATTAATGAACTATATTTTAAAACTCATTAATTATTTTAATAAGATTGGCAATTAAAGTTTAATCATTTATATTTATTTAAACCTCATTATTTATTTATTTATTATTTTTAATATATATTTATTTCCTCCCTTTATGATTAGGATGTTTAATTAATATCAATTATATATTTACAAAAATTATAATATATCGTAGAAATATTGTAGAAGGTTTATATATCTTGAGGACTGTTTGTTAATTTTTTCTTTGAATGGTCAATCGATTCAAATTTATTGATCTTGTTTATTTTTGAAAAAATTATTCGAATGGCTTCATGGGGCCAATCATTCGAGACGATTGAAATTTGAATAGTTGTCCCATTTTTGGCTTGAACACAATTTGAATGAAAGCGGATTAATGTTTTTTTAACAATGTTAATTAACTATTATATTAAGTAATATTAAATAAATTTACAAAAAAATTAAAATTTTTTAGAGGGGTAAAATAATAAAAATTTGTTATTATGATATTTCAAACATGTCAATGATCAAACAATTTTTTCATTGATTGAATTCATTCAGATTCATTCAGTTTTTATTAAACACCCGCCAAGTCTAATAGAATCTCGACTGTTATAACCAAAAGGCATATGATCCAACTGTTAGACCGCTTGATCCTCCACTAACCTTGAGAACCAACCAATGCAATACACATGGATTCCACTAAATATCATCCCCAACCATCCAGGGACGAAACTAGGATTTGATCTTGGGGGTCAAGAATTTTTTTAACAACATAATATATATTCATAATTAAAAAGTAAAGTTCCACCATTACAAAACACATTTTTACTAAAACAAAGATAATGTAGTAATAGATTTGCTTTACCAAAGACAACAAAACATCGCAAAAAAAGTCTTTTAAAACATATCTTCGTCAAAATTGCACCCGACGTTCTTTCAAATCACGAAATCCATCTATGAAATTTGACAAGACTCATAGTTGAAAATGCACGTTCAGAAGTTCTGAGAGAAATTGGAAGAGTTAGAACAAGCTTCGATCACTCTATCGATTAGTGGATAGATTGTTGACTTTCTTGTTTTCACCAACCATTGATGAGATCGAAATAGTGGACAACTTTTGAAATTCTTGATGTTGTAGTACATCAAACTCAGAAAAATATATTATTGAACAAGTGGGCTTAAAAATTGTTCACATCACTTAGTAACAAAAAAAAAATCAGATCTTGAGGGGGCCATGGCCCCCTGCAACCATGCATTAGTTTCGTCCCTGCAACCATCTGATCAAATCTAGGACCTTACGAATTCGTTCGATTAGCAATTATGAGAAAAAAATACAAAAGGAAGAAATGTAATTCACTTTTAGCCTCGGTCTCTCTCATCTCATACGGTCTCTTTCCTCTCTCTTCATCTCTCTTCAAACCCTAACTAATCTGGTACAAAATCATCATTTTCTAAGAATTTTCTTCAAAATCGACACCCATTAAACAATGTTTAATCAATAGATTAACCTATATACTTGTTTCCTCAAAAATCATCATTTTGAAGTTTTTAAATGTCTAATCTTGATATTTTTTACTGTGTGGATACTTATTTATTGTCTTTTTACCTATTAAAAATCTTAAATTTTTTATATTTTTAATTAGATCTACTTCAAAAACTCATTAGTTTCTGTTAGAATATGTGATTAGGAGTAATCTTCTCCTATAATAATGGAGTGATTATCCCCCTAATATAAAGATAGAATTGTGCAATTATGATCATTCAAACATTGTACTTATTTTTAAGGACTATATTTGTTTCAATTAATCAAAAGTATGTATGTCAAAGCCTACCCACCTCAACGGTCTGTTTGTATAAACAAATAAAAGTATTATTAATTGAATAGTAAATATTTGCACCAGATTAAAATGCTTACATAACAAACAAACTCTTTTATTTAAATCCCAATTTTATGCAGAACAGGTACATATTTTCCCCATGAACCATACCACCTTATTGGTAGGAAGGAATTATCCTTGCCCTTGCATTTTCACCCTTCATCGGCAATGTAGTTAAATATAAAAGCAGTTCCCATAAGCTGCACACATCAATACAAAATTAGAAATTCAGTTATACAAAATTATATATATATGTCTATTACTAGTTTTTTTTTCCTCAGTTAATGAAACAGTACATGCCGATTGATATTGTCAGAATAAAAAAAATACATATAGAGATTAATAATCGAGACTTACAAGGATCTTTATAAACCAACATGCCAATATTCGAGAAGCAATTCTTGGTGGTCCTATAATAAAGATCAAGAGCCCAAGATCCATGGCCTCTTAGATTGTTTGGTTCATAACACATGCCACCACGGTAGTATAGCAAGCACAATCCAATTGAGAGCAACAAAAGTCTAAAATGCTCGAAGTGCGATTCGTCATGGCGTAAACTTAGCCACACACCAAGTGGGAGCTGGTATCTGCATCACATTCATTAACATGATGTAAACATATAACTGTGATTATTTAATCCTATGAATACTAGTAGTCTTGGGATTATAATCCATGAGAATATACACTCGGGATTATAATTCTTTCAAATAAACATGACGTAAATGTACTATATTTGTTAGTATGTACTGAATAAAATTGGAAGAAAAGTTAAATGACCCGATAAGAATTTATTTTAAAAAAAGTGATAGAGAAAAAAGGGAAAACGAAAAATAGAAGGGGAAATTATAAACTTACACCCGACCTCTTCTGCCCAGTCCATACAGAATTTTCACAGGTAGAGCAAGCAAACAAACAAAAGAGGACAAAAATAGAGCACAAGGATAAATTTTTCATTGCCATGTAACTTCTTTTCTTCTCTTTTCTTTTTCAATTAATAATTGACTTGGAGAAATATTATCTCACTCTTATTGGGATTAAATAGTACTTGCACAATATTTCAATATTACTCCAATTAATTACTCCTATAAAAGCGGGTTTATGTGCCTTGATATATTTTTCAATATTAATCCTATTAATTGCTTACTTTAAGAAAGTTATAAAGACAAGAATTAAATTTCATTAAATTCAAAGATTATTCTTTGCTTTTCGGTTCATTAATAACTTACATTAATTAATAACTTAAGTTATTAATGAATGGAAGTTATTAATTAATAACTTATATATATAGTTATTAATTATACGTTATTAACTATATATTTTAAATTATTAATTAATAACTTAAATGAGTTATTAATTATATTATTATATATATAGTTAATAACTATATATATATATATATATATATATATTAACTTACAAAACTACATCTATTAGCTTGTTACAATTTTTTTACTTTCAAAATTTATTTTGTGAAGTTTCTGGAGGCGAGGATTAATAGACAATATAATTTTATTGTTAAAATGTGTTAGGTCAAATTAATTTAAAATTAATCTAGAAGGAGAGTTAAATATTTTAACTCACGTTAATGAATTTTTAAAAGTGGAGGTGGTATTTATTATTTTCATTTGCCCAATTATTTAGAAATAAGAAGTCCAAATATTTAAAGTAAGCCCAATGTTAATTTTGGATCAAGTTGGATTAACTAGTTGTCACACATACATTATAACTTCTTGACTCTCCATAAATATAATGAAATAAAATAAATTTTTATAACTATGTAATTTATGTATAATTGAGGATAAATAAAAACAAAACTCCCATAAACATATTATTAAAGTTTTAATCAAGTATTTGAGAAAAAATAAAATATTTAATGTAAACTTTTGAATCTATTTGTAGATTATAAATATTCACACACACTACAAGTATTAGTCCATATTACATAAAATGAATATCTACTTATTAATGGACATCTAAACATTAATAAGTAGAGCATTCATTTTGAAATTTAGGATTTAAAAATGATAAAAACTTATTTGAATTGTAATTTAGAGTATTGGTTATTGTATTTATTAAAAATAAATAAATTAGCATTCATTCATTAATCAACTATACTTTAAAACTCGTTATTTTTTTCTCAATCTAGTTATAGTTGTAATATTCATATTGAAATGTAAAATATTTAGAATTTTGAAAATGATAAAATTTATTTGAATTGTAATTTAGAGTATAGATTATTGTATTTATTATAAATAAATAAATTAACATTCATTCATTAATGAACTATATTTTAAAACTCATTAATTATTTTAATAAGATTGGCAATTAAAGTTTAATCATTTATATTTATTTAAACCTCATTATTTATTTATTTATTTATTATTTTTAATATATATTTATTTCCTCCCTTTATGATTAGGATGTTTAATTAATATCAATTATATATTTACAAAATTATAATATATCGTAGAAATATTGTAGAAGGTTTATATATATCTTTGAGGGATTGTTTGTTAATTTTTTTCTTTGAATGGTCAATTCGAGATTAATTTATTCGGTCTTTTATTTTTTGAAAAATTGTGCGAATGGCTAAACCTATTCAATCATTCAGACGATTTCAATGAATAGTTGTCCCATTTTTTGGCTTCGAACAAAAATTTGAATGAGCGGATGAATGTTTTTTTTAACAATGTTAATTAACTATTATATTAAGTAATATTAAATAAATTTACAAAAAAATTAAAATTTTTTAGAGGGGTAAAATAATAAAAATTTGTTATTATGATATTTCAAACATGTCAATGATCAAACAATTTTTTTCATTCAGATTCAGCTCATTCAGATTCATTCCGTTATTATTAAACACCCGCCAAGTCTAATAGAATCTCGACTGTTATAACCAAAAGGCATATGATCCAATCTGTTAATACCGCTTGATCCTCCACTAACCTTGAGAACCAACCAATGCAATACACATGGATTCCACTAAATATCATCCCCAACCATCCAGGGGAAAACTAGGATTTGATCTTTGGGGTCAAGAATTTTTTAACAACATAATATATATTCATAATTAAAAAGTAAAGTTCCACCATTACAAAAACACATTTTACTAAAACAAAGATAATGTAGTAATAGATTTGCTTTACCAAAGACAACAAAACATCGCATAAAAAAGTCTTTTAAAACATATCTTCGTCAAAAATTGCACCCAGGACGTTCTTTCAAATCACGAAATCCATCTATGAAATTTGACAAGACTATAGTTGAAAATGCACGCTCAGAATTACGTGAGAAATTGGAAGAGTTAGAACAAGCCCGATCACTCTATCGATTAGTGGATAGATTGTTGACTTTCTTGTTTTCACCAACCATTGACGAGAGATGAAATAGTGGACAACTTTTGAAATTCTTGATGTTCAGTACATCAAACTCGTAAAAATATATTATTGAACAAGTGGGCTTAAAAAATTGTTCACATCACTTAGTAACAAAAAAAAAATCAGATCTCGAGGGGCCATGGCCCTCGCAACTATGCATTAGTTTCATCCTCGCAACCATCCGATCAAATCTAGGACCTCCACGAATTCGTTCGATTAGCAATTATGAGAAAAAATACAAAAAGGGAAGAAATGTAATTCACTTTTAGCCTCGGCCTCTCTCATCTCATACCAGCCTCTTTCCTTCTCTTCATCTCTCTTCAAACCCTAACTAATCAGTACATAATCATCATTTTCTAAGAATTTTCTTCAAAATCGACACCCATTAAACAATGTTTAATCAATAGATTAACCTATATACTTGTTTCCTCAAAATCATCATTTGAAGTTTTTAAATGTCTAATCTTGATATTTTTTACTGTGTGGATACTTATTTATTGTCTTTTTACCTATTAAAAATCTTAAATTTTTTATATTTTTAATTAGATCTACTTCAAAAACTCATTAGTTTCTGTTAGAATATGTGATTAGGAGTAATCTTCTCACATAATAATGGAGTGATTATCCCCCTAATATAAAGATAGAATTGTGCAATTATGATCATTCAAACATTGTACTTATTTTTAAGGACTATATTTGTTTCAATTAATCAAAAGTATGTATGTCAAAGCCTACCCACCTCAACGATATGTTTGTATAAACAAATAAAAGTATTATTAATTGAATAGTAAATATTTGCACTTGATTAAAATGCTTACATAACAAACAAACTCTTTTATTTAAATCCCAATTTTATGCGAGAACAGGTACATATTTTCCCCATGAACCATACCACCTTATTGGTAGGAAGGAATTATCCTTGCCCCTTGCATTTTCACCCTTCATCCAAGAATGTAGTTAAATATAAAAGCAGTTCCCATGTTTACACACATCAATACAAAATTAGAAATTGGGTTATACAAAATTATATATATATGTCTATTACTAGTTTTTTTTCCTCGATTAATGAAACAAGACATGCCGATTGATATTGTTAAGAAAAAAAAAATACATATAGAGATTAATAATCGAGACTTACAAGGATCTTTATAAACCAACATGCCAATATTCGAGAAGCAATTTTGGTGGTCCTATAATAAAGATCAAGAAGCCCAAGATCCTTGGCCTCTTGGATTGTTTGGTTCTTAAAACATGCCACCTGGCCGTAAGCGGCACAATCCAATTGGGAGCAACAAAAGTCTAAAAATGCTCAAGCAAGATTCTGTCATTGTAAACTTAGCCACACACCAAGTGGGGAATGGTATTCGCATCACATTCATTAACATGATGTAAACATATAACTGTGATTATTTAATCCTATGAATACTAGTAGTCTTGGGATTATAATCCATGAGAATATACACTCGGGATTATAATTCTTTCAAATAAACATGACGTAAATGTCTTATATTTGTTAGTATGTCTTTGAATAAAATTGGAAGAAAAGTTAAATGACCCGATAAGAATTTATTTTAAAAAGAGTGATAGAAAAAAAGGAAAAGCGAAAAATAAGGAAATTATAAACTTACACCGACCTCTTACGCCAAATTCCATCTGAAATTTTCACAGGTAGAAAAGCAAACAAACAAACAAAGAGGACAAAAATAGAAAGACAAGGATAAATTTTTCATTGCCATGTAACTTCTTTTCTTCTCTTTTCTTTTTCAATTAATAATTGACTTGGAGAAATATTATCTCACTCTTATTGGGATTAAATAGTACTTGCACAATATTTCAATATTACTCCAATTAATTACTCCTATAAAAAGCAGGTTTATGTGCCCTTGATATATTTTTCAATATTAATCCTATTAATTGCTTACTTTAAGAAAGTTATAAAGAAAAGAATTAAATTTCATTAAATTCAAAGATTATTCTTTGCTTTTTGGTTCATTAATAACTTACATTAATTAATAACTTAAGTTATTAATGAATGGAAGTTATTAATTAATAACTTATATATATAGTTATTAATTATACGTTATTAACTATATATTTTAAATTATTAATTAATAACTTAAATGAGTTATTAATTATATTATTATATATATAGTTAATAACTTATATATATATATATATATATATATATATATATTAACTTACAAAACTACATCTATTAGCTTGTTACAATTTTTTTTACTTTCAAAATTTATTTGTGAAGTCGGGAGGCAGGATTAATAGACAATATAATTTTATTGTTAAAATGTGTTAGGTCAAATTAATTTAAAATTAATCTAGAAGGGAGAGTTAAATATTTTAACTCACGTTAATGAATTTTCGGGTGGAGGTGGTATTTATTATTTTCATTTGCCCAATTATTTAGAAATAAGAAGTCCAAATATTTAAAGTAAGCCCAATGTCAATTTTGGATCAAGTTGGATTAACTAGTTGTCACACATACATTATAACTCGCGACTTCCATAAATATAATGAAATAAAATAAATTTTTATAACTATGTAATTTATGTATAATTGAGGATAAATAAAAACAAAACTCCCATAAACATATTATTAAAGTTTTAATCAAGTATTTGAGAAAAAAAATAAAATATTTAATGTAAACTTTTGAATCTATTTGTAGATTATAAATATTCACACACACTACAAAGATATTAGTCCATAATACATAAAATGAATATCTACTTATTAATGGACATCTAAACATTAATAAAGAGAGCATTCATTTTGAAATTTAGGATTTAAAAAATGATAAAAACTTATTTGAATTGTAATTTAGAGTATTGGTTATTGTATTTATTAAAAATAAATAAATTAGCATTCATTCATTAATCAACTATACTTTAAAACTCAAGTTTTTTTTTTCTCAATCTAGTTATAGTTGTAATATTCATATTGAAATGTAAAATATTTAGATTTTTAAAATGATAAAAATTTATTTGAATTGTAATTTAGAGTATTGATTATTGTATTTATTATAAATAAATAAATTAACATTCATTCATTAATGAACTATATTTTAAAACTCATTAATTATTTTAATAAGATTGGCAATTAAAGTTTAATCATTTATATTTATTTAAACCTCATTATTTATTTATTTATTTATTATTTTTAATATATATTTATTTCTCCCTTTATGATTAGGATGTTTAATTAATATCAATTATATATTTACAAAAATTATAATATATCGTAGAAATATTGTAGAAGGTTTATATATACTGAGGGACTGTTTGTTAATTTTTTGCTGAATGGCTGACCGATTCAGCTATTCAGTGCGTTTATTTTTTGAAAAAATTGTCTGAATGGCTAAACCGGTCAATCATTCAGACGATTTGGGCTGAATAGTTGTCCCATTTTTTGGCTTGAACAAGCTGAATGAGCGGATGAATGTTTTTTTAACAATGTTAATTAACTATTATATTAAGTAATATTAAATAAATTTACAAAAAAAATTAAAATTTTTTAGAGGGGTAAAATAATAAAAATTTGTTATTATGATATTTCAAACATGTCAATGATCAAACAATTTTTTTCATTCAGATTCAGCTCATTCAGATTCATTCAGTTATTATTAAACACCCGCCAAGTCTAATAGAATCTCGACTGTTATAACCAAAAGGCATATGATCCAACTGTTAGACCGCTTGATCCTCCACTAACCTTGAGAACCAACCAATGCAATACACATGGATTCCACTAAATATCATCCCCAACCATCCAGGGACGAAACTAGGATTTGATCTTGGGGGTCAAGAATTTTTTTAACAACATAATATATATTCATAATTAAAAAGTAAAGTTCCACCATTACAAAACACATTTTTACTAAAACAAAGATAATGTAGTAATAGATTTGCTTTACCAAAGACAACAAAACATCGCAAAAAAAGTCTTTTAAAACATATCTTCGTCAAAATTGCACCCGACGTTCTTTCAAATCACGAAATCCATCTATGAAATTTGACAAGACTCATAGTTGAAAATGCACGTTCTGTAGTTACAGTAGAAATTGGAAGAGTTAGAACAAGCCTGATCACTCTATCGATTAGTGGATAGATTGTTGACTTTCTTGTTTTCACCAACCATTGACAGAGATCAGAAATAGTGGACAACTTTTGAAATTCTTGATGTCAGAGTACATCAAACTCGTAAAAATATATTATTGAACAAGTGGGCTTAAAAAATTGTTCACATCACTTAGTAACAAAAAAAAAATCAGATCTTGAGGGGGCCATGGCCCCCTGCAACCATGCATTAGTTTCGTCCCTGCAACCATCTGATCAAATCTAGGACCTTTTAATTCGTTCGATTAGCAATTATGAGAAAAAAATACAAAAGGAAGAAATGTAATTCACTTTTAGCCTCGTCTCTCTCATCTCATACGGTCTCTTTCCTTCTCTTCATCTCCTCTTCAAACCCTAACTAAACGGGTACAAAATCATCATTTTCTAAGAATTTTCTTCAAAATCGACACCCATTAAACAATGTTTAATCAATAGATTAACCTATATACTTGTTTCCTCAAAAATCATCATTTTGAAGTTTTTAAATGTCTAATCTTGATATTTTTTATTGTGTGGATACTTATTTATTGTCTTTTTACCTATTAAAAATCTTAAATTTTTTATATTTTTAATTAGATCTACTTCAAAAACTCATTAGTTTCTGTTAGAATATGTGATTAGGAGTAATCTTCTCCTATAATAATGGAGTGATTATCCCCTAATATAAAGATAGAATTGTGCAATTATGATCATTCAAACATTGTACTTATTTTTTAAGGACTATATTTGTTTCAATTAATCAAAAGTATGTATGTCAAAGCCTACCCACCTCAACAAAGATGTTTGTATAAACAAATAAAAGTATTATTAATTGAATAGTAAATATTTGCACTGATTAAAATGCTTACATAACAAAAACAAACTCTTTTATTTAAATCCCAATTTTACGCAGTAGCAGTACATATTTTCCCATGAACCATACCACCTTATTGGTAGGAAGGAATTATCCTTGCCCTTGCATTTTCACCCTTCATCGGCAATGTAGTTAAATATAAAAGCGAGTTCCCATGTTCGCATTACATCAATACAAAATTAGAAATTCAATTATACAAAATTATATATATATATATGTCTATTACTAGTTTTTTTTTCCTCGATTAATGAAACAAAGACATGCCGATTGATATTGTCGAAATAAAAAAATACATATAGAGATTAATAATCGAGACTTACAAGGATCTTTATAAACCAACATGCCAATATTCGAGAAGCAATTCTTGGTGGTCCTATAATAAAGATCAAGAGCCCAAGATCCATGGCCTCTTAGATTGTTTGGTTCATAACACATGCCATAGGGTCAGTATGGCAAGCACAATCCAATTGAGAGCAACAAAAGTCTAAAATGCCCAAGTGCAGTATCATCAGTAGTAAACTTAGCCACACACCAAGTAGTGGATGCGGTATCCGCATCACATTCATTAACATGATGTAAACATATAAGCGTGATTATTTAATCCTATGAATACTAGTAGTCTTGGGATTATAATCCATGAGAATATACACTCGGGATTATAATTCTTTCAAATAAACATGACGTAAATGTACTATATTTGTTAGTATGTACTGAATAAAATTGGAAGAAAAGTTAAATGACCCGATAAGAATTTATTTTAAAAAAAGTGATAGAGAAAAAAGGGAAAACGAAAAATAGAAGGGGAAATTATAAACTTACACCGACCTCTTCTGCCCAGTCCATACAGAATTTTCACAGGTAGAGCAAGCAAACAAACAAAAGAGGACAAAAATAGAGCACAAGGATAAATTTTTCATTGCCATGTAACTTCTTTTCTTCTTTTCTTTTCAATTAATAATTGACTTGGAGAAATATTATCTCACTCTTATTGGGATTAAATAGTACTTGCACAATATTTCAATATTACTCCAATTAATTACTCTATAAAATCAAGTTTATGTGCCCTTGATATATTTTTCAATATTAATCCTATTAATTGCTTACTTTAAGAAAGTTATAAAGAAAAGAATTAAATTTCATTAAATTCAAAGATTATTCTTTGCTTTTCTGGTTCATTAATAACTTACATTAATTAATAACTTAAGTTATTAATGAATGGAAGTTATTAATTAATAACTTATATATATAGTTATTAATTATAACGTTATTAACTATATATTTTAAATTATTAATTAATAACTTAAATGAGTTATTAATTATATTATTATATATATAGTTAATAACTTATATATATAGATATATATATATATATATATTAACTTACAAAACTACATCTATTAGCTTGTTACAATTTTTTTTACTTTCAAAATTTATTTGTGAAGTCGGGAGGCAGGATTAATAGACAATATAATTTTATTGTTAAAATGTGTTAGGTCAAATTAATTTAAAATTAATCTAGAAGGGAGAGTTAAATATTTTAACTCGTTAATGAATTTTCGGGTGGAGGTGGTATTTATTATTTTCATTTGCCCAATTATTTAGAAATAAGAAGTCCAAATATTTAAAGTAAGCCCAATGTCAATTTTGGATCAAGTTGGATTAACTAGTTGTCACACATACATTATAACTCGCACTCTCCATAAATATAATGAAATAAAATAAATTTTTTATAACTATGTAATTTATGTATAATTGAGGATAAATAAAAACAAAACTCCCATAAACATATTATTAAAGTTTTAATCAAGTATTTGAGAAAAAATAAAATATTTAATGTAAACTTTGAATCTATTTGTAGATTATAAATATTCACACACACTACAAAGATTAGTCCATACACATAAAATGAATATCTACTTATTAATGGACATCTAAACATTAATAAGTAGAGCATTCATTTTGAAATTTAGGATTTAAAAATGATAAAACTTATTTGAATTGTAATTTAGAGTATTGGTTATTGTATTTATTAAAATAAATAAATTAGCATTCATTCATTAATCAACTATACTTTAAAACTCGTTATTTTTTCTCAATCTAGTTATAGTTGTAATATTCATATTGAAATGTAAAATATTTAGAATTTCGAAAATGATAAAAATTTATTTGAATTGTAATTTAGAGTATTGATTATTGTATTTATTATAAATAAATAAATTAACATTCATTCATTAATGAACTATATTTTAAAACTCATTAATTATTTTAATAAGATTGGCAATTAAAGTTTAATCATTTATATTTATTTAAACCTCATTATTTATTTATTTATTTATTATTTTTAATATATATTTATTTCCTCCCTTTATGATTAGGATGTTTAATTAATATCAATTATATATTTACAAAATTATAATATATCGTAGAAATATTGTAGAAGGTTTTATATATCTTGAGGGATCGTTTGTTAATTTTTTCTTGAATGGTCAATTTCGATCCAAAATTTATTCAAAGTCGCGTTATTTTTTGAAAAATTGTTCGAATGGCTAAAACCGGCCAATCATTCGCATTTATCAATTTAATAGTTGTCCCATTTTTGGCTTGAACAAGTGAATGAAATGGATGAATGTTTTTTTAACAATGTTAATTAACTATTATATTAAGTAATATTAAATAAATTTACAAAAAAATTAAAATTTTTAGAGGGTAAAATAATAAAATTTGTTATTATGATATTTCAAACATGTCAATGATCAAACAATTTTTTTCATTGATTCATTTCATTCAGATTCATTCATTATTATTAAACACCCGCCAAGTCTAATAGAATCTCGATCGTTATAACTAAAAAGGCATATGATCCAATCGTTAGACCGCTTGATCCTCCACTAACCTTGAGAACCAACCAATGCAATACACATGGATTCCACTAAATATCATCCCCAACCATCCAGGATTAAACTAGGATTTGATCTTGGGGTCAAGAATTTTTTAACAACATAATATATATTCATAATTAAAAAGTAAAGTTCCACCATTACAAAACACATTTTACTAAAACAAAGATAATGTAGTAATAGATTTGCTTTACCAAAGACAACAAAACATCATAAAAAAGTCTTTTAAAACATATCTTCGTCAAAATTGCACCGACGCGTTCTTTCAAATCACGTAAATCCATCTATGAAATTTGACAAGACTCATAGTTGAAAATGCACGCTCAGAAGTTACAAAGAGAAATTGGAAGAGTTAGAACAGCTTTCGATCACTCTATCGATTAGTGGATAGATTGTTGACTTTCTTGTTTTCACCAACCATTGACAGAGATCGTAAATAGTGGACAACTTTTGAAATTCTTGATGTCAGAGTACATCAAACTCAGAAAATATATTATTGAACAAGTGGGCTTAAAAAATTGTTCACATCACTTAGTAAGAAAAAAAAAAATCAGATCTTGAGGGGGCCATGGCCCCGCGCAACCATGCATTAGTTTCGCCCTCGCAACCATCCTGATCAAATCTAGGACCTTACTTAATTGCTCGATTAGCAATTATGAGAAAAATACAAAAAGGAAGAAATGTAATTCACTTTTAGCCTCGCTCTCTCATCTCATACTGTCTCTTTCCTTCTCTTCATCTCCTCTTCAAACCCTAACTAATCTGGGTACAAAATCATCATTTTCTAAGAATTTTCTTCAAAATCGACACCCATTAAACAATGTTTAATCAATAGATTAACCTATATACTTGTTTCCTCAAAAATCATCATTTTGAAGTTTTTAAATGTCTAATCTTGATATTTTTAATGTGTGTGGATACTTATTTATTGTCTTTTTACCTATTAAAAATCTTAAATTTTTATATTTTTAATTAGATCTACTTCAAAAACTCATTAGTTTTCATTAGAATATGTGATTAGGAGTAATCTTCTCCTATAATAATGGAGTGATTATCCCCTAATATAAAGATAGAATTGTGCAATTATGATCATTCAAACATTGTACTTATTTTTAAGGACTATATTTGTTTCAATTAATCAAAAGTATGTATGTCAAAGCCTACCCACCTCAACAAAGATATGTTTGTATAAACAAATAAAAGTATTATTAATTGAATAGTAAATATTTGCATTCAGATTAAAATGCTTACATAACAAACAAACTCTTTTATTTAAATCCCAATTTTATGCAGAGCATGTGTACATATTTTCCCCATGAACCATACCACCTTATTGGTAGGAAGGAATTATCCTTGCCCTTGCATTTTCACCTTCACTCATCTAAATGTAGTTAAATATAAAAGCAGGTTCCTATGTTCGCATACATCAATACAAAATTAGAAATTCAAGCTTTATACAAAATTATATATATATATATGTCTATTACTAGTTTTTTTCCTCATTAATGAAACAAGACATGCCGATTGATATTGTCGTAATAAAAAATACATATAGAGATTAATAATCGAGACTTACAAGGATCTTTATAAACCAACATGCCAATATTCGAGAAGCAATTTTCGTGGTCCTATAATAAAGATCAAGAGCCCAAGATCCATGGCCTCTTAGATTGTTTGGTTCATAACACATGCCACCGGCCAGATAAGCAAGACAATCCAATCGAGAGCAACAAAAGTCTAAAATGCTCGAAGTCAAGATCTCGTCATTGTAAACTTAGCCACACACCAAGTGGGAGTCATATCTCGCATCACATTCATTAACATGATGTAAACATATAATCGTGATTATTTAATCCTATGAATACTAGTAGTCTTGGGATTATAATCCATGAGAATATACACTGGATTATAATTCTTTCAAATAAACATGACGATAAATGTACTATATTTGTTAAGATGTCTTGAATAAAATTGGAAGAAAAGTTAAATGACCCGATAAGAATTTATTTTAAAAAAGTGATAGAAAAAAAAAGGAAAACGAAAAATAGAAGGGAAATTATAAACTTACACCAACCTCTTCCTACCAAATCCATACTGAGAATTTTCACGGTAGAGAAAAGCAAACAAACAAAGAGGACAAAAATAGAGCACAAGGATAAATTTTTCATTGCCATGTAACTTCTTTTCTTCTTTTCTTTTTCAATTAATAATTGACTTGGAGAAATATTATCTCACTCTTATTGGGATTAAATAGTACTTGCACAATATTTCAATATTACTCCAATTAATTACTCCTATAAAAGCAAGTTTATGTGCCCTCGATATATTTTTCAATATTAATCCTATTAATTTGCTTACTTTAAGAAAGTTATAAAGAAAAGAATTAAATTTCATTAAATTTCATTAAATTCAAAGATTATTCTTTGCTTTTCGGTTCATTAATAACTTACATTAATTAATAACTTAAGTTATTAATGAATGGAAGTTATTAATTAATAACTTATATATATAGTTATTAATTATAATGCTATTAACTATATATTTTAAATTATTAATTAATAACTTAAATGAGTTATTAATTATATTATTATATATATAGTTAATAACTTATATATATATATATATATATATATATATATTAACTTACAAAACTACATCTATTAGCTTGTTACAAATTTTTTTTACTTTCAAAATTTATTTGTGAAGCTCTGGGAGGCGTGATTAATAGACAATATAATTTTATTGTTAAAATGTGTTAGGTCAAATTAATTTAAAATTAATCTAGAAGGAGAGTTAAATATTTTAACTCGTTAATGAATTTTAAGTGGAGGTGGTATTTATTATTTTCATTTGCCCAATTATTTAGAAATAAGAAGTCCAAATATTTAAAGTAAGCCCAATGTCAATTTTGGATCAAGTTGGATTAACTAGTTGTCACACATACATTATAACTCGTGACTCTCCATAAATATAATGAAATAAAATAAATTTTTATAACTATGTAATTTATGTATAATTGAGGATAAATAAAAAACAAAACTCCCATAAACATATTATTAAAGTTTTAATCAAGTATTTGAGAAAAAATAAAATATTTAATGTAAACTTTTGAATCTATTTGTAGATTATAAATATTCACACACACTACTACAGATTAGTCTGATATAATATAAAATGAATATCTACTTATTAATGGACATCTAAACATTAATAAGTAGAGCATTCATTTTGAAATTTAGGATTTAAAAATGATAAAACTTATTTGAATTGTAATTTAGAGTATTGGTTATTGTATTTATTAAAAATAAATAAATTAGCATTCATTCATTAATCAACTATACTTTAAAACTCAAGTTATTTTTTTTTCTCAATCTAGTTATAGTTGTAATATTCATATTGAAATGTAAAATATTTAGAATTTGAAAATGATAAAAATTTATTTGAATTGTAATTTAGAGTATTGATTATTGTATTTATTATAAATAAATAAATTAACATTCATTCATTAATGAACTATATTTTAAAACTCATTAATTATTTTAATAAGATTGGCAATTAAAGTTTAATCATTTATATTTATTTAAACCTCATTATTTATTTATTTATTTATTATTTTTAATATATATTTATTTCCTCCCTTTATGATTTAGGATGTTTAATTAATATCAATTATATATTTACAAAAATTATAATATATCGTAGAAATATTGTAGAAGGTTTATATATATATTGAGGATCTGTTTGTTAATTTTTTCTTCGAATGGTCAATCGATTCAAATTTATTTAAATCTTTTTATTTTTGAAAAATTGTCTCGAATGGCTAAACCCGGCCAATCATTCGACGATTTATTCAATGTAATAGTTGTCCCATTTTTGGCTTCAATGTTTCGAATGAATGGATGAATGTTTTTTTTTTTAACAATGTTAATTAACTATTATATTAAGTAATATTAAATAAATTTACAAAAAAATTAAAATTTTTTTAGAGGTAAAATAATAAAAATTTGTTATTATGATATTTCAAACATGTCAATGATCAAACAATTTTTTTTTCATTCAGATTCAAATTTCATTCAGATTCATTCAATTATTATTAAACACCCGCCAAGTCTAATAGAATCTCGATCGTTATAACTAAAAGGCATATGATCCAATCATAGATCGCTTGATCCTCCACTAACCTTGAGAACCAACCAATGCAATACACATGGATTCCACTAAATATCATCCCCAACCATCCAGTGACTTAAACTAGGATTTGATCTTGGGGTCAAGAATTTTTAACAACATAATATATATTCATAATTAAAAAGTAAAGTTCCACCATTACAAAACACATTTTTACTAAAACAAAGATAATGTAGTAATAGATTTGCTTTACCAAAGACAACAAAACATCGCAAAAAAAGTCTTTTAAAACATATCTTCGTCAAAATTGCAATCCCGACGCTCTTTCAAATCACGAAATCCATCTATGAAATTTGACAAGACTCATAGTTGAAAATGCACGCTCAGAAGTTACAAAGAGAAATTGGAAGAGTTAGAACAAGCCCGATCACTCTATCGATTAGTGGATAGATTGTTGACTTTCTTGTTTTCACCAACCATCGATGAGATCGTAAATAGTGGACAACTTTTGAAATTCTTGATGTTGTAGTACATCAAACTCGTAAAAATATATTATTGAACAAGTGGGCTTAAAAATTGTTCACATCACTTAGTAAAAAAAAAAAAATCAGATCTTGAGGGGGCCATGGCCCCCGCAACCATGCATTAGTTTTCGTCCCTCGAACCATCCGATCAAATCTAGGACCTTACTTAATTCGCTCGATTAGCAATTATGAGAAAAATACAAAAGGAAGAAATGTAATTCACTTTTAGCCTCAGCCTCTCTCATCTCATACCTGCCTCTTTCCTTCTCTTCATCTCCTCTTCAAACCCTAACTAATCCAGTACAAAATCATCATTTTCTAAGAATTTTCTTCAAAATCGACACCCATTAAACAATGTTTAATCAATAGATTAACCTATATACTTGTTTCCTCAAAAATCATCATTTTGAAGTTTTTAAATGTCTAATCTTGATATTTTTTCGTGTGTGGATACTTATTTATTGTCTTTTTACCTATTAAAATCTTAAATTTTTATATTTTTAATTAGATCTACTTCAAAAAACTCATTAGTTTCTGTTAGAATATGTGATTAGGAGTAATCTTCCTATAATAATGGAGTGATTATCCCCTAATATAAAGATAGAATTGTGCAATTATGATCATTCAAACATTGTACTTATTTTTAAGGACTATATTTGTTTCAATTAATCAAAAGTATGTATGTCAAAGCCTACCCACCTCAACAAAGTATGTTTGTATAAACAAATAAAAGTATTATTAATTGAATAGTAAATATTTGCACAGATTAAAATGCTTACATAACAAACAAACTCTTTTATTTAAATCCCAATTTTATGCGTAATGTACATATTTTCCCCATGAACCATACCACCTTATTGGTAGGAAGGAATTATCCTTGCCCTTGCATTTTCACCCTTCATCGGCAATGTAGTTAAATATAAAAGCAGTTCCCATAAGCTGCACACATCAATACAAAAATTAGAAATTCAGTTATACAAAATTATATATATATATGTCTATTACTAGTTTTTTTTTTCCTCGCTTAATGAAACAAAGACATGCCGATTGATATTGTCGTAATAAAAAAATACATATAGAGATTAATAATCGAGACTTACAAGGATCTTTATAAACCAACATGCCAATATTCGAGAAGCAATTCTTGGTGGTCCTATAATAAAGATCAAGAGCCCAAGATCCATGGCCTCTTAGATTGTTTGGTTCATAACACATGCCACTGGGCCGTATAGCGGCACAATCCAATTGAGAGCAACAAAAGTCTAAAAATGCCTGAAGTGCAAAGATCTCGCCAGTAAACTTAGCCCACACACCAAGTGGAGTCAGTATCGCATCACATTCATTAACATGATGTAAACATATAACTGTGATTATTTAATCCTATGAATACTAGTAGTCTTGGGATTATAATCCATGAGAATATACACTCGGGATTATAATTCTTTCAAATAAACATGACGTAAATGTACTATATTTGTTAATATGTACTGAATAAAATTGGAAGAAAAGTTAAATGACCCGATAAGAATTTATTTTAAAAAAGTGATAGAGAAAAAGGAAAACGAAAAATAGAAGGGGAAATTATAAACTTACACCCACCTCTTACCTTGACCCATATTGTAATTTTCACAGGTAGAAAGCAAACAAACAAAAAGAGGACAAAATAGAGCACAAGGATAAATTTTTCATTGCCATGTAACTTCTTTTCTTCTCTTTTTCTTTTCAATTAATAATTGACTTGGAGAAATATTATCTCACTCTTATTGGGATTAAATAGTACTTGCACAATATTTCAATATTACTCCAATTA
Organism: Panax ginseng; assembly: GCA_020205605.1. Classification (NCBI taxonomy): domain Eukaryota; kingdom Viridiplantae; phylum Streptophyta; class Magnoliopsida; order Apiales; family Araliaceae; genus Panax; species Panax ginseng. The sequence continues at coordinate 94,335,197 of CM035141.1, read as the reverse complement.
ATTACTCCTATAAAAGCAAGTTTATGTGCCTTGATATATTTTTCAATATTAATCCTATTAATTGCTTACTTTAAGAAAGTTATAAAGAAAAGAATTAAATTTCATTAAATTCAAAGATTATTCTTTGCTTTTTGGGTTCATTAATAACTTACATTAATTAATAACTTAAGTTATTAATGAATGGAAGTTATTAATTAATAACTTATATATATAGTTATTAATTATAACGTTATTAAGTATATATTTTAAATTATTAATTAATAACTTAAATGAGTTATTAATTATATTATTATATATATAGTTAATAACTTATATATATATATATATATATTAACTTACAAAACTACATCTATTAGCTTGTTACAATTTTTTTACTTTCAAAATTTATTTGTGAAGTCTGGAGGCGTGATTAATAGACAATATAATTTTATTGTTAAAATGTGTTAGGTCAAATTAATTTAAAATTAATCTAGAAGGGAGAGTTAAATATTTTAACTCACGTTAATGAATTTTCTAATTGGAGGTGGTATTTATTATTTTCATTTGCCCAATTATTTAGAAATAAGAAGTCCAAATATTTAAAGTAAGCCCAATGTCAATTTTGGATCAAGTTGGATTAACTAGTTGTCACACATACATTATAACTTCGACTCTCCATAAATATAATGAAATAAAATAAATTTTTATAACTATGTAATTTATGTATAATTGAGGATAAATAAAAACAAAACTCCCATAAACATATTATTAAAGTTTTAATCAAGTATTTGAGAAAAAATAAAATATTTAATGTAAACTTTTGAATCTATTTGTAGATTATAAATATTCACACACACTACAAAAGATTAGTCCATACACATAAAATGAATATCTACTTATTAATGGACATCTAAACATTAATAAGTAGAGTATTCATTTTGAAATTTAGGATTTAAAAATGATAAAACTTATTTGAATTGTAATTTAGAGTATTGGTTATTTATTTAAAAAATAAATAAATTAGCATTCATTCATTAATCAACTATACTTTAAAACTCGTTATTTTTTTTTCTCAATCTAGTTATAGTTGTAATATTCATATTGAAATGTAAAATATTTAGAATTTAGAAAATGATAAAAATTTATTTGAATTGTAATTTAGAGTATTGATTATTGTATTTATTATAAATAAATAAATTAACATTCATTCATTAATGAACTATATTTTAAAACTCATTAATTATTTTAATAAGATTGGCAATTAAAGTTTAATCATTTATATTTATTTAAACCTCATTATTTATTTATTTATTTATTATTTTTAATATATATTTATTTCTCCCTTTATGATTAGGATGTTTAATTAATATCAATTATATATTTACAAAAATTATAATATATCGTAGAAATATTGTAGAAGGTTTATATATACTGAGGGACTGTTTGTTAATTTTTTCTTTGAATGGTCAATCGATTCAAATTTATTCAAAATGCTTATTTTTTGAAAAATTGTCTCGAATGGCTAAACCTGGCCAATCATTCGTATTTATTTCAATGAATAGTTGTCCCATTTTTGGCTTGAACAAGTCGAATGAAGCGGATGAATGTTTTTTTTTAACAATGTTAATTAACTATTATATTAAGTAATATTAAATAAATTTACAAAAAAAATTAAAATTTTTTAGAGGGGTAAAATAATAAAAATTTGTTATTATGATATTTCAAACATGTCAATGATCAAACAATTTTTTTCATTCAGATTCAGCTCATTCAGATTCATTCAGTTTTTATTAAACACCCGCCAAGTCTAATAGAATCTCGACTGTTATAACCAAAAGGCATATGATCCAACTGTTAGACCGCTTGATCCTCCACTAACCTTGAGAACCAACCAATGCAATACACATGGATTCCACTAAATATCATCCCCAACCATCCAGGGACGAAACAAGGATTTGATCTTGGGGGTCAAGAATTTTTTTAACAACATAATATATATTCATAATTAAAAAGTAAAGTTCCACCATTACAAAACACATTTTTACTAAAACAAAGATAATGTAGTAATAGATTTGCTTTACCAAAGACAACAAAACATCGCAAAAAAGTCTTTTAAAACATATCTTCGCCAAAATTGCACCCAGACGTTCTTTCAAATCACTTAAATCCATCTATGAAATTTTGACAAGACTCATAGTTGAAAATGCACGCTCAGAAGTTACAAAGAGAAATTGGAAGAGTTAGAACAAAGTTCGATCACTCTATCGATTAGTGGATAGATTGTTGACTTTCTTGTTTTCACCAACCATTGACAGAGATCGTAAATAGTGGACAACTTTTGAAATTCTTGATGTTGTAGACATCAAACTCAGAAAATATATTATTGAACAAGTGGGCTTAAAAATTGTTCACATCACTTAGTAAGTAAAAAAAAAATCAGATCTTGAGGGGCCATGGCCCCGCAACCATGCATTAGTTTCATGCCCCCGCAACCATCCGATCAAATCTAGGACCTTACGAATTCGCTCGATTAGCAATTATGAGAAAAAATACAAAAGGAAGAAATGTAATTCACTTTTAGCCTCGCCTCTCTCTCATCTCATACTACTGCCTCTTTCCTTCTCTTCATCTCCTCTTCAAACCCTAACTAATCTGTACAAAATCATCATTTTCTAAGAATTTTCTTCAAAATCGACACCCATTAAACAATGTTTAATCAATAGATTAACCTATATACTTGTTTCTCAAAAATCATCATTTTGAAGTTTTTAAATGTCTAATCTTGATATTTTTAATGTGTGGATACTTATTTATTGTCTTTTTACCTATTAAAATCTTAAATTTTTATATTTTAATTAGATCTACTTCAAAAACTCATTAGTTTCGTTAGAATATGTGATTAGAGTAATCTTCTCTATAATAATGGAGTGATTATCCCCCTAATATAAAGATAGAATTGTGCAATTATGATCATTCAAACATTGTACTTATTTTAAGGACTATATTTGTTTCAATTAATCAAAAGTATGTATGTCAAAGCCTACCCACCTCAACAAGTATGTTTGTATAAACAAATAAAAGTATTATTAATTGAATAGTAAATATTTGCACCAGATTAAAATGCTTACATAACAAACAAAACTCTTTTATTTAAATCCCAATTTTATGCAGAACAGGTACATATTTTCCCCATGAACCATACCACCTTATTGGTAGGAAGGAATTATCCTTGCCCTTGCATTTTCACCCTTCACTCAAGAATGTAGTTAAATATAAAAGCAGTTCCTATAAGTTGCACACATCAATACAAAATTAGAAATTCAATTTATACAAAATTATATATATATGTCTATTACTAGTTTTTTTTTTTTCCTCGATTAATGAAACAAAGACATGCCGATTGATATTGTCGAATAATAAAAAATACATATAGAGATTAATAATCAAGACTTACAAGGATCTTTATAAACCAACATGCCAATATTCGAGAAGCAATTCTTGGTGGTCCTATAATAAAGATCAAGAGCCCAAGATCCATGGCCTCTTAGATTGTTTGGTTCATAACACATGCCACCGGAAGAGTATAAGCAAGACAATCCAATCGAGAGCAACAAAAGTCTAAAATGCTCAAGTGCGTGCAGATTCACGTAAACTTAGCCACACACCAAGTGAGCCAGTATCTCGCATCACATTCATTAACATGATGTAAACATATAACTGTGATTATTTAATCCTATGAATACTAGTAGTCTTGGGATTATAATCCATGAGAATATACACTGGATTATAATTCTTTCAAATAAACATGACGAAATGTACTATATTTGTTAGTATGTGCTGAATAAAATTGGAAGAAAAGTTAAATGACCCGATAAGAATTTATTTTAAAAAAAGTGATAGAGAAAAAAGGGAAAACGAAAAATAGAAGGGGAAATTATAAACTTACACCCGACCTCTTCTGCCCAGTCCATACAGAATTTTCACAGGTAGAGCAAGCAAACAAACAAAAGAGGACAAAAATAGAGCACAAGGATAAATTTTTCATTGCCATGTAACTTCTTTTCTTCTCTTTTCTTTTTCAATTAATAATTGACTTGGAGAAATATTATCTCACTCTTATTGGGATTAAATAGTACTTGCACAATATTTCAATATTACTCCAATTAATTACTCCTATAAAACGGGTTTATGTGCCCTTGATATATTTTTCAATATTAATCCTATTAATTGCTTACTTTAAGAAAGTTATAAAGAAAAGAATTAAATTTCATTAAATTCAAAGATTATTCTTTGCTTTTCGGTTCATTAATAACTTACATTAATTAATAACTTAAGTTATTAATGAATGGAAGTTATTAATTAATAACTTATATATATAGTTATTAATTATACGTTATTAACTATATATTTTAAATTATTAATTAATAACTTAAATGAGTTATTAATTATATTATTATATATATAGTTAATAACTTATATATATATATATATATATATTAACTTACAAAACTACATCTATTAGCTTGTTACAATTTTTTTTACTTTCAAAATTTATTTGTGAAGTCGGGAGGCAGGATTAATAGACAATATAATTTTATTGTTAAAATGTGTTAGGTCAAATTAATTTAAAATTAATCTAGAAGGGAGAGTTAAATATTTTAACTCACGTTAATGAATTTTCGGGTGGAGGTGGTATTTATTATTTTCATTTGCCCAATTATTTAGAAATAAGAAGTCCAAATATTTAAAGTAAGCCCAATGTCAATTTTGGATCAAGTTGGATTAACTAGTTGTCACACATACATTATAACTTCGTGACTCTCCATAAATATAATGAAATAAAATAAATTTTTATAACTATGTAATTTATGTATAATTGAGGATAAATAAAAACAAAACTCCCATAAACATATTATTAAAGTTTTAATCAAGTATTTGAGAAAAAAATAAAATATTTAATGTAAACTTTTGAATCTATTTGTAGATTATAAATATTCACACACACTACAAAGATTAGTCCATACATATAAAATGAATATCTACTTATTAATGGACATCTAAACATTAATAAGAGCATTCATTTTGAAATTTAGGATTTAAAAATGATAAAAACTTATTTGAATTGTAATTTAGAGTATTGGTTATTGTATTTATTAAAAATAAATAAATTAGCATTCATTCATTAATCAACTATACTTTAAAACTCGTTATTTTTTTTCTCAATCTAGTTATAGTTGTAATATTCATATTGAAATGTAAAATATTTAGAATTTCAAAATGATAAAAATTTATTTGAATTGTAATTTAGAGTATTGATTATTGTATTTATTATAAATAAATAAATTAACATTCATTCATTAATGAACTATATTTTAAAACTCATTAATTATTTTAATAAGATTGGCAATTAAAGTTTAATCATTTATATTTATTTAAACCTCATTATTTATTTATTTATTTATTATTTTTAATATATATTTATTTCCTCCCCTTTATGATTAGGATGTTTAATTAATATCAATTATATATTTACAAAAATTATAATATATCGTAGAAATATTGTAGAAGGTTTATATATACTGAGGGACTGTTTGTTAATTTTTTTTTTGAATGGGTCAATTCGATTCAAATTTATTGATCGTTATTTTTTGAAAAATTGTCTCGAATGGCTAAACTTGGTCAATCATTCGCAACGATTCAATTTGAATAGTTGTCCCATTTTTGGCTTGAACAAATGTGAATGAAATGGATGAATGTTTTTTTTAACAATGTTAATTAACTATTATATTAAGTAATATTAAATAAATTTACAAAAAAATTAAAATTTTTAGAGGGTAAAATAATAAAATTTGTTATTATGATATTTCAAACATGTCAATGATCAAACAATTTTTTCATTGATTCACTCATTCAGATTCATTCATTGCTTTTTATTAAACACCCGCCAAGTCTAATAGAATCTCGATCGTTATAACTAAAAGGCATATGATCCAATCATAATCGCTTGATCCTCCACTAACCTTGAGAACCAACCAATGCAATACACATGGATTCCACTAAATATCATCCCCAACCATCCAGGGACTAAAACAAGGATTTGATCTTGGGGGTCAAGAATTTTTAACAACATAATATATATTCATAATTAAAAAGTAAAGTTCCACCATTACAAAACACATTTTTACTAAAACAAAGATAATGTAGTAATAGATTTGCTTTACCAAAGACAACAAAACATCATAAAAAAAAGTCTTTTAAAACATATCTTCATCAAAATTGCAAGAAGACGTTCTTTTTCAAATCACGAAATCCATCTATGAAATTTGACAAGACTCATAGTTGAAAATGCGTTTCTGTAAGTTACGAGAGAAATTGGAAGAGTTAGAACAAGCCCGATCACTCCATCGATTAGTGGATAGATTGTTGACTTTCTTGTTTTCACCAACCATTGTGAGAGATCGTAAATAGTGGACAACTTTTGAAATTCTTGATGTTGTAGTACATCAAACTCGTAAAAATATATTATTGAACAAGTGGGCTTAAAAAATTGTTCACATCACTTAGTAACAAAAAAAAAAAATCAGATCTTGAGGGGGCCATGGCCCCCTGCAACCATGCATTAGTTTCGTCCCTGCAACCATCTGATCAAATCTAGGACCTTACGAATTCGTTCGATTAGCAATTATGAGAAAAAATACAAAAGGGAAGAAATGTAATTCACTTTTAGCCTCAGTCTCTCTCATCTCATACGGTCTCTTTCCTTCTCTTCATCTCCTCTTCAAACCCTAACTAAACTGTACAAAATCATCATTTTCTAAGAATTTTCTTCAAAATCGACACCCATTAAACAATGTTTAATCAATAGATTAACCTATATACTTGTTTCCTCAAAATCATCATTTTGAAGTTTTTAAATGTCTAATCTTGATATTTTTTACTGTGTGGATACTTATTTATTGTCTTTTTACCTATTAAAAATCTTAAATTTTTTTATATTTTTATATTTGTAAGTTATTAAAATATTATTAAAGGGTTAATAATATTTGCAGTTTAATAACATATTATTAAGTTGATTATTAAGAAATTAATAAAATATTATTAAATGATTAATAATATTAGTAAATGATTTAAATATTATTAAAAGATTAATAATACTAAAGTGTGATTAAAATATTATTAAATGATTAATAATATTAGTAAATGGTTTAAATACTATTCAATGATTAATAATATTTTAATTAATTAATATATTCTTAAAAGATTAATAATATTTGTAAATAATTAAGATATTTTAAATGATTTATAATATTTGTAAGTGATTAAAATATAATTAAAGGGTTAATAATATTTTGACGAATAACATATTATTAAGTAATTATTAAGAAATTAATAAAATATTATTAAATGATTAATAATATTAAATGAAATTTCAAGATGATAATGAAGTGATTGAAATATTATCGAAGGACTATAATAATACTTATGGTTTAAGGTTTTATCTAATATTTGATTATGTGGCTAAATATTAGATAATTTATTTATAAAGTAGTAGTATTATAAGGTATGATATCATATCTTTGATTGAAAAATCAATCTTAAAATGATAGGTCTTTTCAATAAAGAGATTAAATTACATCATAGAAATAATAATTCCATTTGATCAAAGCAAGTTCCCTAACTCAAACTCGAAAGTTATTATTTCAAAGCATGTTAGTGGATAATTATTGTTGATTATTCCACATTTATGATTATTGATTTGCAATTAGTGCATGTTGCATATGTTCATCAGGTATGAAAGGCTAATAACCTTCATTACCATAAGGTTCAGTTAAATTTGTTCATACCCAACATTATTAGTTCTGTCATTCAATTATTGAAATTCTAATTCATACTCTTTCACAATTATTAAGTTGTTGAAAAATTCAAAAGCTTATTAATGAATGAATGTTAATATTTTTTTAATAAATACAATAATCAGTACTATAAATTATAATTCAAATAAATTTTCATCATTTTTGAAATTCTAAATTTCAAAATGAATTCTCTACTTTTTAATGTTCAGGTGTTCATTATTAATAAATAGATGTCCATTTTATGTGTCTGGAATAATACTAAAGTGTGTATGAATATTTATAATCTATAATTAGATTCAAAAGTTTACATTGAATATTTAATTATTTTTTCTTAAATAATTAATTAAAACTTTAATAATATGTTTATGGGAGTTTTATTTATTATTTATTCTCAATACATAGATTACATAGTTATAAAAAATTATTTTATTTCATTATATTTATGGAGAGTGTGAGTTATAATGTATGTGTGACAACTAGTTAATTCAATTTGATCCAAAATTGACATAGGCTTATTTAAATATTTTGACTTCTAGTTTCTAAATAATTGGACAAATGAAAGTGATAAATACTACCTCCAATCCAAAATTCATAAACATGAACCAATCTATTCAACCATCCTTTCTAGATTAATTTTATATTAATTTGGACCTAACACATTTTAACAATAAAATTATATTGTCCATTGGTCCCTACCAAAGATCGCAAGTAAATTTTGAAAGTAAAAAATTTGTAATAAGCTAATAGTTATAGTTTTAGAATTTATATATATATATATATATATATATATATATATATATATATATATATTCATTAATAACTTTAAGTTAATAATTAATGAATGACTTAAATTCATTAATTAATAGTAACTTACATTAATTAATATATAAGTTAAAGTTATTAATGAGTATATATATATATATATATATATATATATATATATATATATATATATATATATATATATATATATAAGTTATTAATGAATGTATTAACTTACATTCATTAATAAATGTAAGTTATTAATGAACCAACAAGCAAAGAATAATATTTGAATTTAATGAAATTTAAATCTTTTCTGTATAACTTTCTTAACGTAAGTAATTAATATTAAAAAATATATCAAGGACACAAAACCGTTTTATAGGAGTAATATTGAAATATTGTGCAAGTACTATTCAATTCTGCAATCAGAGTGAGATAATATTTCTCCAAGTCAATAATCAATTGAAAAGGAAAAGAAAAGAAATTTCATGGCAATGAAAAACTCATCCTTGTGCTCTATTTTTGTCCTTGTTTGTCTATTTGCTTGCTATACTTGTGAAAATTCTGTATGGATCAAGGGAAGAGGGTTGTAAGTTTATAATTTCCCTTCTATTTTTCGTTTTTCCTTTTTTCTATATATATCCTCCTATTTTTTTAAATATAAATCTTATTGGGTCATTTAACTTTTCTCCAATTTTATTCTGCATATACTAACAAAAGTAGTACATTTACGCCATGTTTGTTTGCAAAGACTATAATCCCAAAATATATTCTCATGAATTATAATCTCAAGACTAAAAAATATTCATAGGATTAAATAGTCCTAGTAAATATGTTATTTAGAATAAGATTATATATGAGATAACTTAAAATAATCTCATATAGTGTTTGTTTTGTCAAAATTATTTAAAAGATTAGATAAAAACTTATTGTTTGAACTATTATACCCTTATCAGTAATAATAAAAAGGTCGTATGTCTATAAGCATGAACTGAATGACATAATAATAGTTCAATTTTGTGTTATCCTTACAAATAAGCATGCTCTTAGTGACATAATAATATTTGTAACAAATAATTATATTTCTTGTGTGCTCAACCACCAACTCTAACTACCCAAAGAAGGGATGTGTTGATTAGTTAGCATTAGACAATGCAATTGTAATAGTGTAATGAAAGGGATCCTAATCTATAAAACCCTATTAAACTTCATTTATTTATTTATTTTTATTTTTATCTTTTCTTTGTGCTAGCTTGGGGGTGAAACTGAAACACTATTGAATTTGATGATGCATATTGCAGATACCGGCTCCCACTTGGTGTGTGGCTAAGGAAACAGCGACAAATACTGCACTTCAGGCATTTATAGACTTTTGTTGCCGACGGTTGGACTACTTGCGCCATTATACGGCCCGGTGGCATGTGTTTCCAACCAAACAATCTAAGAGGCCATGGATCTTGGGCTATTGATCTTTATTATAGGACCAATAGGAATTGCCCGAATATTGGCATGCTGGTGTATGAAGATCCTTGTAAGTCTCTCTATCTCTATATATATGTTACTAATTAAAGCTAGCTAGGTCGCAACATATTTTAAATTGTTTGTTATGGTTAACTATGTATCTGTAATTTGACAGAGCAGTGTGATGTGGTGCAATGAGATGAAACATTTTTAAATTTAATTTTGTTGACAAAATTTATTTATTAAGAAAAAAATTAAAATACTGTTTTGTTACACAATTATAAAAGTGCTTTTGAATAACTAAAAGACAAAAAATACATAAAAGTGCGTGGTATCAAATTTAAATTTTCTTCAGGCATTGAAGGACAAATTTGTATATATATTTTGAGCAGAAAATGCTTCTGCATGACAAAGTCTAAAATGTGTAATATAATTACTATTTACACCTTACTTACCTTTATATTTATATACTTACAAGGGAAATATTAGAACTATATATTTTTGTTAATGCAAATGAGTGTAAATGTGTAACTATTAATGCATGCATATGGTAGGTTGATGCATGTCAGCATGTGTGAAAAACAAATGTACATATAGTATATAATCAATATATTATTAATAAAAAAGGTTTTTATAATCATTATTTTTAAAAAAGGTGACTGATATTGTCATACTAATAAATACCGATTAAAGTGTTGAGATTCGTAAAAATAATTGTAGAAGTGCGGTTAAATATGATTTTATATGGATAACATTTTTTACTCCAGCAATATCAATCGATATGTACAGTTTCATTAATTGAGGAAAAAAACTAGTAATAGATATATATATATATATATATATATATATATATATATATATATATATATATGTATATATAATTTTGTATAACTGAATTTCTGATTTTGTATTGATGGGTGCAGCTTATGGGAACTGCCTTTATATTTAACTACATTGCCGATGTGGGGTGAAAATGCAAGGGCAAGGATATATAATTCCTTCCTATCAATAAGGTGGTATGGTTCAAAGGGAACAAATGTACTGTTCTGCAGAAAAACTGAGAATTAAATAAAAGAGTTTGTTTGTTATGTAATCATTTTAATATGGTGCAAATATTTACTATTCAATTAATAATACTTTTATTTGTTTAGACAAACATACTGTTGAGGTGGGTAAGCTTTGACATACATACTGTTGATTAATTGATATTATTTGAAACAAATAGAATCCTTAAAAATAACAACAATGAAGAGTTCAACAATAGTGAGCAGCTAATTAAGAATTCAACAATTAATAGTTATACTTCTTGGAGTGGAATGCCTTTTGTGAACTTTTAATTTTGTTAACGCCAAGATTCGTTCACGCGCCTCAATAACCAATAGCGTGTACAATTCCTGCTTCGAGAAACAAAATTACATGGAGAAATTTGACGATTTGAACCGCTGGAGGATAACTCCGTTGTGAGAATAAGTGCATACTGAATAATGTTAACAATGGATGTATTAATTAAGCTTTAGTGCTTGAAAATAATGAGATACCTAAGAATTATAGTGTAGTCTTGTATTTATAATGATTACACCTCCTCCTACTAAATTGCTCTCAGTATGGAAATAGAATTCCTCATTAGGATAAAACCTTTAATAGAGAGAATTGAATCTCCTTAAAGAAATGAAGTGTCTAATTCTATCCGACTTTTTCCTTAGGAGTTAGAAATTAAATATAATTGTAATCTCGCATTCCTTAAATTTTTCCAACTGTCCAAAATAAATTCTTACGTGGGAAAACTTCCTCCACGTGAATTATGGCCCACCGAAACACCCGAGCTCAAATAACTATGCCATAACAAACTTTAGGCATGAATGGTTTCAAATATGAATAGATTAGAACACAATCATTGTGTTCCGTAATATATAGTATTATTTAATAAATATATATATAATAAAAGTAATTATAAAATGTCAAATATAACAAATAAATTGAGTCCTTTGAATTCACAAAAGTCTCCTTAAAGCAAATTTATTCCCTCACTTTGGTGCTAAAGGATTAAATGAATAATTGCTTCCCAAGATAAACGGATTTCCGATTCTTAATTGTAAGCACTTCAAAATTAAGAACACTACTAACATAACCTTGTGTTATGTCTTCGAAACGTATATGAATAATAATGCATGTATGCGAAACCATAAAAGTACGCAGAAATCATAAAAGTATACTGAAACCATAAAAGTATCTTTAAATGGGGAAAAAGCGAGAATGGGAAGGAGAAGGGAAACTTTATCGCAGCGGGAAGAACGAAGCAGATCGAGGGAGCGGAAAAATTTTATCGACAACGGAACTTACGTAGGAAGGGAAGAAACGGAAGAAATTTTGTGAAGAAACAGAGAGAAAATTTTTTATGTCATTTTCATACCACATCGACTATTTATAGAAAATATCCACGGTTGGTATATTCCCGTTGGCGCGGTTTATTTCCGTTGACGTTCGTTTATTTCCGTTGGCATTAAAATTACGTAGTATCACGACTGTAAGCAAAACTACGTAGTATCATGATAATTATTTTATCAAAATCTGATAAAACATTAAATAAATTTTGTCCAAAAATTATATATCAAATATGCCTTGGCCCACGACGGCGCGCGTGTGTGGGTTTCAACCATGCCTTGGCTAGGTCCTCTCCCTTCCACAAAAGTGGGGTGCCCCTTGGGGCCCTTACCATTGAGCATACATACCATATAAATGTTCTTCAATTTTTCCTCTAATGTCCTATGTGAGACTTTTGCAATTTACAACTTCAAGTAGGTGACTTTGGAGTCAATTTTCTCATTATATTCTTAATGAATTTGAACAAATAAATATACCAAGTTATACTCCTCATGAAGGAGAACACATTGGTGCAAAGACCCGACATTTTCGGAATGTGGGTCCCTCATTTAATTGAACCTCAAAATGCTCCAATATTTAATGTTTTCAAATCTCATTTCCAACAATCATTACACAACTGAACGTTTGGAAAAAGGGAATTAATATTTTCACATGTATTTTTTTTTTTTTTTACATGATCTTCTCTCACATGAGTATACATTGAGTCCCACTTTCATATAAAAAAAAAACAATATCAAAATATCAAAAACACATGTGGAAATAGTGCTCCCCTTAGAAAAACTGTTAGGACATGCATGTGAGCTGGTATATATATTTTGAAAGCTTATTTATTTTAATAAACTTGTTCAAGTTGGCATTTTCTGGATTGAGTTTGGGCCCAAAATTGGGTTGGCCAGACGCCTATTTAGGGACAAGGGAATTGATATTTGAGTTATTCAAAAGGGCCACATTAGTTAATTTTATGCTAATATATTTCACGGTGAAAATAATTAATGAAATTGCACCTGTAAATACATCAATATGCATGAGACCAGTGGCGGAACCACGGGGGCACCTGCTCCGGTAGGCTGATACTAAGGTTAAAGTTTGGAGGGAAAAAAATGATATTTACATATATTTTATATATTTTCTGTAAATTTTTTCTTATAGGTCCTACATCTCAATGCGAGTGAGAACGTAAATTTGAATTGTCTAAATAATGACAAAATGTTTGCAAATAAAAAACATAAAGAGGCGATTTTGTTTTGTTCAATATAAAATTATTATGAACTTTTTAAAATCAAATTAAGATATTTTTAAACTCTAAATTAATATAAATTTTTTAATTTTAAAATTTCTGAGGCACATGCTCTCAATAGTCAAAATCAATTAAAAGTCGCATGAAAACACAATTTATTTCTTATTTGATGCATTAGAAACTCCAAATTAGCCTTTAATTTAATTAATGGGTGATATAATAAGCATCTCGATTTTTAAATGCATTCTTCTCCGGAAAAACTTTAAATTAACCATTAGTTAATATGTAATCAAAAAATCTTTGTGAAGAGATTCAATCAAATATGCTCATTTCTATATTCCCCCAATTTTTACAAACACATTGAATTATTATATTTTCCCAACAATTGAAAACGAGCAAATTTTAAGACGTTTTCAAACTATACAGACTCGCATGATACAGTAGCCTCCTCTTAGTCGTACAACCGAAAGAAGCACTTCAAGCGTCAATAAATAAAATTTATTTATTGATATATTTTGACCCACTATATAAAACCTTCTCGATTCTCGCTTAACGCATGAGACATAACAAAGTCACGTTGCCCAGCTTGGATATTTAATTATAGAGTTTTTCCATATATTATATCCACAAGAGATTTGCTTTTCACATCTTCTAATTTCTTTGGGGATGATTGTAGCCACTTTTTAAAAAATCATGGTGCAGTTTTGGATCAATCCTTTAAACCTACATCAAATTCAGTCCCAAATTACTGAAAGTTTACTACGGGGTAAGTAAACGCAAGGGGTCTCAAACTTCTTTGTCTCTGTGCAATTATTTTCTTTAAAAAGCTACACCATAAATTACAATTTATCATTCAGCTGTCAGGTATATACTAATGCAAGGAACAAGTTATTGGTGGTTGATGAGATTATAGCCTAGTGATTAAGATTGAGGTATTTTGACTTTTAAGTTTCAAATTCGATTCTCACTTCTTCCTTTATGTGAAACTTTGTTTCCTTTTTATGTGAGTTTTTTCTTTCACTAGAGTTTGATTGGTTCTTCATATTATAACGATGAATGATATACTTATTTATGAAATTATTGTATTGCTAAAAAATAAAACTTTAAAAAAAAATTAAAATTACTCTTTGAGTTATTGAGATCCAAACCCATGAGATATACCAATTTTAATTGGTGATTTATCATGTGTGGAACACATGTGAATTTTAACCATTTAAGTGATTTTTTTTAACCGAGGAGGCACTTTTAATTTTTTAACACATGGGGGTTTTGATCTTCCTTCTGCCCAAAATCATCATCCACTTTGAAAGATCAAGGAAGAATTATAGCCACAAATCAAATGTATAAACACCTTTTATCAAAGTTATTTTTAGTTGTTTAAATCAAAACTTGAGTTTATGTTTTTAAACTTAAAAACCTTAGATCTACATGTTAATAAGTGTGTTATGGGTAGATCTATCACTTTTGAGTATCAAAAGTTGGATCTAAAGTAAGAAATGAAAACTAGTTTTTCAAAAATTAGAAAACCCTATTTTTTTTTTCTGCATTGTAAGCTTATAACTTGAGATCTATAACTTCTTTTTGCGATTTGTCAAACAAGAGTGCTAGATATATAAGTTAGCTAGTAAAACCAAGTGGCAACACTCAAAAATATTCATTTTACAAGTCATGGTGATTGCTTTAGCAAAAACAATCCAGATTTTTTCAAAAGGGAAAAAAGAGAGAACAAAGTTTCTGGCCAATCACTGCCAGGGGCAGTTTCATAATTTTTGTGTGCTTTAACAATTCTGAATTTTTTTTGGAGAGATAATATGAGAGGTTATGTGAGTCCTGTAAAACTGAGAATTTTTGGCCTTGTAAAATGAGAGTTATGACTGTTTTGATAAAGGACTACTTTCAAAAGTACACCCAAATAACTCTTGGTGATTAACTCCAAAAATTATGCAATTTTTACAGGAAGTATATATATATATATCAGGAACCTACCCTGTAAATTTCGGAAGTTTCTGACAAAGTTTTGAGTTTTGACTAATATAGCAAGATTTGGCTGTTTTGGACAATTTAAATATAGTAAATGAATTTTAAAAATTCTAGGAAAAATATATGTTCATAAAGGAGGCATATTCCACAAATCCCGAGAAAAGAAAAAGTTTTGAAAGCGATATGGTATTTTTCATATAAATGATTAAGTTATGAATAAATGAACAAAATAGGTTATGTGATGTTGAAAATTATAAAAATGTGATTTTATGACTTAAAGGCCCTTAATATGAAATATTAAGAATTTGGGGGGTATTTTGTTCACTTTTGATAAAATGTTATATTTAATTATGGCATTTTAGGTTTATTAAATAAGTGTTATAGTCAAGGATAAACAATTAATTAAATTATTTATAAGTATAATAAATGATTAAAATATTATTAAAAATTAAAATATTATATTAAAATTTTATTAAGTAATTAATAATATTTAGATTAAAATATTATTAAATGATTAATAATATTAGATTAAAGTTAAATTAAAATATTATTAAATTATTAATAATATTAAAGTGTAATTAAAATATTATTAAATGATTAATAATTAATAATATTAAAGTGTAATTAAAATATTATTAAATGATTAATAATATTAGTAAATGATTTAAATATTATTAAAAGATTAATAATACTAAAGTGTCATTAAAATATTATTAAATGATTAATAATATTAGTAAATTATTTAAATACTATTCAATGATTAATAATATTTTAGTTAATTAAAATATTCATAAAAGATTAATAATATTTGTAAATGATTAAGATATTTTAAATGATTTATAATATTTAGAAGTGATTAAAATATTATTAAAGGGTTAATAATATTTGCAAGCGAATAACATCTTATTAAGTGATTATTAAGAAATTAATAAAATATTATTAAATGATTAATAATATTAGTAAATAATTTAAATATTATTAAAAGATTAATAATACTAAAGTGTGATTAAAATATTATTAAATGATTAATAATATTAGTAAATGGTTTAAATACTATTCAATGATTAATAATATTTTTAATTAATTAATATATTCTTAAAAGATTAATAATATTTGTAAATAATTAAGATATTTTTAAATGATTTATAATATTTGTAAGTGATTAAAATATAATTAAAGGGTTAATAATATTTGCAAAGCGAATAACATATTATTAAGTAATTATTAAGAAATTAATAAAATATTATTAAATGATTAATAATATTAAATGAAAGTTTTAAGATGATAATGAAGTGATTGAAATATTATCGAAGACGATAATAATACTTATGGTTTAAGGTTTTATCTAATATTTGATTATGTGGCTAAATATTAGATAATTTATTTATAAAGTAGTAGTATTATAAGGTATGATATCATATGCTGATTGAAAAATCAATCTTAAAAATGATAGGTCTTTTCAATAAAGAGATTAAATTACATCACGTAGCGAAGAATCGACTTATCAAAGCAAGTTCCCTAACTCAAACTCGAGTTATTATTTCAAAGCATGTTAGTGGATAATTATTGTTGATTATTCCACATTTATGATTATTGATTTGCAATTAGTGCATGTTGCATATGTTCATCAGGTATGAAAGGCTAATAACCTTCATTACCATAAGGTTCAGTTAAATTTATTCATACCCAACATTATTAGTTCTGTCATTCAATTATTGAAATTCTAATTCATACTCTTTCACAATTATTAAGTTGTTGAAAAATTCAAAAGCTTATTAATGAATGAATGTTAATATTTTTTTTAATAAATACAATAATCAAGATTTCTAAATTATAATTCAAATAAATTTTCATCATTTTTGAAATTTAAATTTCAAAATGAATTCTCTACTTTTTAATGTTAGGGTGTTCATTATTAATAAGTAGATGTCCATTTTATAATGTCCGGAATAATCTTTGAAGTGTGTATGAATATTTATAATCTATAATTAGATTCAAAAGTTTACATTGAATATTTAATTATTTTTTCTTAAATAATTAATTAAAACTTTAATAATATGTTTATGTGAGTTTTATTTATTATTTATTCTCAATACATAGATTACATAGTTATAAAAAATTATTTTATTTCATTATATTTATGGAGAGTGTGAGTTATAATGTATGTGTGACAACTAGTTAATTCAATTTGATCCAAAATTGACATAGGCTTATTTAAATATTTTGACTTCTAGTTTCTAAATAATTGGACAAATGAAAGTGATAAATACTACCTCCATTCGAAAATTCATAAACATGAACCAATCTATTCAACCATCCTTTCTAGATTAATTTTATATTAATTTGGACCTAACACATTTTAACAATAAAATTATATTGTCCATTGGTCCCGCCTCAGCATCGCAAGTAAATTTTGAAAGTAAAAAATTTGTAACAAGCTAATAGTTATAGTTTTAAAATTTATATATATATATATATATATATATATATATATATATATATTCATTAATAACTT
The DNA here is from genome assembly GCA_020205605.1 of Panax ginseng. NCBI lineage: Eukaryota > Viridiplantae > Streptophyta > Magnoliopsida > Apiales > Araliaceae > Panax > Panax ginseng. Next base: position 94,317,025 of record CM035141.1, on the reverse strand, counting down.
TAAGTTAATAATTAATGAATAACTTCAAATTCATTAATTAATAGTAACTTACATTAATTAATATATAAGTTAAAGTTATTAATGAGTATATATATATATATATATATATATATATATATATATATATATATATATATATATATATATATAAGTTATTAATGAATGTATTAACTTACATTCATTAATAAATGTAAGTTATTAATGAACCAACAAGCAAAGAATAATATTTGAATTTAATGAAATTTAAATCTTTTCTGTATAACTTTCTTAACGTAAGTAATTAATATTAAAAAATATATCAAGGACACAAACCCGTTTTATAGGAGTAATATTGAAATATTGTGCAAGTACTATTCAATTCTGCAATCAGAGTGAGATAATATTTCTCCAAGTCAATAATCAATTGAAAAGGAAAAGAAAAAAATTTTCATGGCAATGAAAAACTCATCCTTGTGCTCTATTTTTGTCCTCGTTTGTCTGTTTGCTTGCTATACTTGTGAAAATTCTGTATGGACTGGGCAGAAGAGGGTTGTAAGTTTATAATTTCCCCTTCTATTTTTCGTTTTCCCTTTTTTCTCTATATATCCCTCCTATTTTTTTTAAATATAAATCTTATTGGGTCATTTAACTTTTCTCCAATTTTATTCTGTACATACTAACAAAAGTAGTACATTTACGTCATGTTTGTTTGCAAAGACTATAATCCCAAAAATATATTCTCATGAATTATAATCTCAAGACTAAAAATATTCATAGGATTAAATAGTCCTAGTAAATATGTTATTTAGAATAAGATTATATATGAGATAACTTAAAATAATCTCATATTGTGTTTGTTTTGTCAAAATTATTTAAAAGATTAGATAAAAACTTATTGTTTGAACTATTATACCCTTATCAGTAATAATAAAAAGGTCGTATGTCTATAAGCATGAACTGAATGACATAATAATAGTTCAATTTTGTGTTATCCTTACAAATAAGCATGCTCTTAGTGACATAATAATATTTGTAACAAATAATTATATTTCTTGTGTGCTCAACCACCAACTCTAACTACCCAAAGAAGGGATGTGTTGATTAGTTAGCATTAGACAATGCAATCGTAATAGTGTAATGAAAGGGATCCTAATCTATAAAACCCTATTAAACTTCATTTATTTATTTATTTTTATTTTTTATCTTTTCTTTGTGCTAGTTTGGGGGTGAAACTGAAACACTATTGAATTTGATGATACATATTGCAGATACCGGCTCCCACTTGGTGTGTGGCTAAGGAAACAGCGACAAATACTGCACTTCAGGCATTTATAGACTTTTGTTGCGGACAGTTGGATTGCGCCGCTATACGGCCCGGTGGCATGTGTTTCCAACCAAACAATCTAAGAGGCCATGGATCTTGGGCTATTGATCTTTATTATAGGACCAATAGGAATTGCCCGAATATTGGCATGCTGGTGTATGAAGATCCTTGTAAGTCTCTCTATCTCTATATATATGTTACTAATTAAAGCTAGCTAGGTCGCAACATATTTTAAATTGTTTGTTATGGTTAACTATGTATCTGTAATTTGACAGAGCAGTGTGATGTGGTGCAATGAGATGAAACACTTTTATATTTAATTTTGTTGACAAAATTTATTTATTAAGAAAAAATTAAAATACTGTTTTGTTACACAATTATAAAAGTGCTTTTGAATAACTAAAAGACAAAAATACATAAAAGTGCGTGGTATCAAATTTAAATTTTCTTCAGGCATTGAAGGACAAATTTGTATATATATTTTGAGCAGAAAATGCTTCTGCATGCCAAAGTCTAAAATGTGTAATATAATTACTATTTACACCTTACTTACCTTTATATTTATATACTTACAAGGAAATATTAGAACTATATATTTTTTGTTAATGCAAATGAGTGTAAAATGTAACTATTAATGCATGCATATGGTAGGTTGATGCATGTCAGCATGTGTGAAAAACAAATGTACATAGTATATAATCAATATATTATTAATAAAAAAGGTTTTTATAATCATTATTTTTAAAAAAGGTGACTGATATTGTCATACTAATAAATACCGATTAAAGTGTTGAGATTCGTAAAAATAATTGTAGAAGTGCGGTTAAATATGATTTTATATGGATAACATTTTTTTTACTCCAGCAATATCAATCGATATGTACAGTTTCATTAATTGAGGAAAAAAAACTAGTAATAGACATATATATATATATATATATATATATGTATATATAATTTGTATAACTGAATTTCTGATTTTGTATTGATGGGTGCAGCTTATGGGAACTGCCTTTATATTTAACTACATTGCCGATGAGGGGTGAAAATGCAAGGGCAAGGATATATAATTCCTTCCTATCAATAAGGTGGTATGGTTCAAGGGGAACAAATGTACTTGTTCTGGTAAAACTGAGAATTAAATAAAAGAGTTTGTTTGTTATGTAATCATTTTAATATGGTGCAAATATTTACTATTCAACTAATAATACTTTTATTTGTTTAGACAAACATACTGTTGAGGTGGGTAAGCTTTGACATACATACTGTTGATTAATTGATATTATTTGAAACAAATAGAATCCTTAAAAATAACAACAATGAAGAGTTCAACAATAGTGAGCAGCTAATTAAGAATTCAACAATTAATAGTTATACTTCTTGGAGTGGAATGCCTTTTGTGAACTTTTAATTTTGTTAACGCCAAGATTCGTTCACGCGCCTCAATAACCAATAGCGTGTACAATTCTGCACAGAAACAAAATTACATGGAGAAATTTGACGATTTGAACCGCTGGAGGATAACTCCGTTGTGAGAATAAGTGCATACTGAATAATGTTAACAATGGATGTATTAATTAAGCTTTAGTGCTTGAAAATAATGAGATACCTAAGAATTATAGTGTAGTCTTGTATTTATAATGATTACACCTCCTCCTACGTGCTCGTCTCCGTATGGAAATAGAATTCCTCATTAGGATAAAACCTTTAATGAGAGAATTGAATCTCCTTAAAGAAATGAAGTCGAATTCTATCCTGACTTTTTCCTTAGGAGTTAGAAATTAAATATAATTCGTAATCTCAGATTCCTTAAATTTTTCCAACTGTCCAAAATAAATTCTTACGTGGGAAAACTTCCTCCACGTGAATTATGGCCCACCGAAACACCCGAGCTCAAATAACTATGCCATAACAAACTTTAGGCATGAATGGTTTCAAATATGAATAGATTAGAACACAATCATTGTGTTCCGTAATATATAGTATTATTTAATAAATATATATATAATAAAACAGAATTATAAAATGTCAAATATAACAAATAAATTCGAGTCCTTTGAATTCACAAAGTCTCCTTAAAGCAAATTTATTCCCTCACTGGTGCTAAAGGATTAAATGAATAATTGCTTCCCAAGATAAAACGGATTTCCAGTTCTTAATTAGAAGCACTTCAAAATTAAGAACACTACGAACATAACCTTGTGTTATGTACTGAACTGTATGAATAATAATGCATGTATGCAGAAACCATAAAAGTATGCAGAAATCATAAAAGTATACTGAAACCATAAAAGTATACTGCAATGGGGAAAGAGCAGAATGGAACAGGAGAAGGGAAACTTTACTGCAACGGGAAGGAACAGAACAGAACGGGGAACGGAAAATTTTACTGACAACGGAACTTCTGTAGAAGGGAAGAAACGGGAAGAAATTTTGTGAAGAACAGAGAAAAAATTTTTATGTCTGTTTTCGGCGCCCACATCGACTATTTATAGAAAATATCCACGGTTGGTATATTCTCGTTCAATTGGCCGTTTATTTCGTTGACGTTCGTTTATTTCGCTGGCATTAAAATTACGTAGTATCACACATCGTAAGCAAAACTAATGTAGTATCATGATAATTATTTTATCAAAATCGATAAAACATTAAATAAATTTTGTCCAAAAATTATATATCAAATATGCCTTGGCCCACGACGCTGCCAGCGTGTGTGGGTTTCAACCATGCCTTAGCTAGGTCCTCTCCCTTCCATTAAAAAGTAGGGGTGCCCTCGGGGGCCCTTACCATCGAGCATACATACCATATAAATGTTCTTCAATTTTTCCTCTAATGCCCTATGTGAGACTTTTGCAATTTACAACTTCAAGTAGGTGACTTTGGAGTCAATTTTTCATCATATATTCTTAATGAATTTGAACAAATAAATATACCAAGTTATACCTCATGAAGGAGAACACATTGGTGCAAAGACCGACATTTTCGGAATGTGGGTCCCTCATTTAATTGAACCTCAAAATGCTCCAATATTTAATGTTTTCAAATCTCATTTCCAACAATCATTACACAACTGAACGTTTGGAAAAAGGGAATTAATATTTTCACATGTATTTTTTTTTTTTTACATGATCTTCTCTCACATGAGTATACATTGAGTCCCACTTTCATATAAAAAAAAAACAATATCAAAATATCAAAAACACATGTGGAAATAGTGCTCCCCTTAGAAAAACTGTTAGGACATGCATGTGAGCTGGTATATATATTTTGAAAGCTTATTTATTTTAATAAACTTGTTCAAGTTGGCATTTTCTGGATTGAGTTTGGGCCCAAAATTGGGTTGGCCAGACGCCTATTTAGGGACAAGGGAATTGATATTTGAGTTATTCAAAAGGGCCACATTAGTTAATTTTATGCTAATATATTTCACGGTGAAAATAATTAATGAAATTGCACCTGTAAATACATCAATATGCATGAGACCAAAGTGGCGGAACCACTTGGGGCACCTGCTTTCGGTGAGGCTGATACTAAGGTTAAAGTTTGAGGGAAAAAAATGATATTTACATATATTTTATATATTTTTCAGAATTTTTTCTTATAGGTCCTACATCTCAATGCGAAAGTGAGAACGTAAATTTGAATTGTCTAAATAATGACAAAATGTTTGCAAATAAAAAAAAACATAAAGAGGCGATTTTGTTTTGTTCAATATAAAATTATTATGAACTTTTTAAAATCAAATTAAGATATTTTTAAACTCTAAATTAATATAAATTTTTTAATTTTAAAATTTCTGAGGCACATGCTCTCAATAGTCAAAATCAATTAAAAGTCGCATGAAAACACAATTTATTTCTTATTTGATGCATTAGAAACTCCAAATTAGCCTTTAATTTAATTAATGGGTGATATAATAAGCATCTCGATTTTTAAATGCATTCTTCTCCGGAAAAACTTTAAATTAACCATTAGTTAATATGTAATCAAAAAATCTTTGTGAAGAGATTCAATCAAATATGCTCATTTCTATATTCCCCCAATTTTTACAAACACATTGAATTATTATATTTTCCCAACAATTGAAAAACGAGCAAATTTTAAGACGTTTTCAAACTATATGTATGCGATGATACAAAGAGCCTCCTCTTAGTCATACAACCCGAAAGAAGATTTCAAGCGTCAATAAATAAAATTTATTTATTGATATATTTTCAATTTCCCTATAAAAAAACCTTCCGATTACGCTCGCTTGCATGAGACATAACAAAGTCACGTTGCCCAGCTTGGATATTTAATTATAGAGTTTTCCATATATTATATCCACAAGAGATTTGCTTTTCACATCTTCTAATTTCTTTGGGGATGATTGTAGCCACTTTTTAAAAAATCATGGTGCAGTTTTGGATCAATCCTTTAAACCTACATCAAATTCAGTCCCAAATTACTGAAAGTTTACTACAGGGTAAGTAAACGCAAGGGGTCTCAAACTTTTTGTCTCTGTGCAATTATTTTCTTTAAAAGCTACACCATAAATTACAATTTATCATTCAGCTGTCAGGTATATACTAATGCAAGGAACAAGTTATTGGTGGTTGATGAGATTATAGCCTAGTGATTAAGATTGAGGTATTTTGACTTTTAAGTTTCAAATTCGATTCTCACTTCTTCCTTTATGTGAAACTTTGTTTCCTTTTTATGTGAGTTTTTTTCTTTCACTAGAGTTTGATTGGTTCTTCATATTATAACAGTGAATGATATACTTATTTATGAAATTATTGTATTGCTAAAAAATAAAACTTTAAAAAAAAATTAAAATTACTCTTTGAGTTATTGAGATCCAAACCCATGAGATATACCAATTTTAATTGGTGATTTATCATGTGTGGAACACATGTGAATTTTAACCATTTAAGTGATTTTTTTTAACCGAGGAGGCACTTTTAATTTTTTAACACATGGGGGTTTTGATCTTCCTTCCGCCCAAAAATCATCATCCACTTTGAAAGATCAAGGAAGAATTATAGCCACAAATCAAATGTATAAACACCTTTTATCAAAGTTATTTTAGTTGTTTAAATCAAAACTTGAGTTTATGTTTTTAAACTTAAAAACCTTAGATCTACATGTTAATAAGTGTGTTATGGGTAGATCTATCACTTTTGAGTATCAAAAGTTGGATCTAAAGTAAGAAATGAAAACTAGTTTTTCAAAAATTAGAAAACCCTATTTTTTTTCTGCATTGTAAGCTTATAACTTGAGATCTATAACTTCTTTTTGCGATTTGTCAAACAAGAGTGCTAGATATATAAGTTAGCTAGTAAAACCAAGTGGCAACACTCAAAAATATTCATTTTACAAGTCATGGTGATTGCTTTAGCAAAAACAATCCAGATTTTTTCAAAAGGGAAAAAAGAGAGAACAAAGTTTCTGGCCAATCACTGCCAGGGGCAGTTTCATAATTTTTGTGTGCTTTAACAATTCTGAATTTTTTTTGGAGAGATAATATGAGAGGTTATGTGAGTCCTGTAAAACTGAGAATTTTTGGCCTTGTAAAATGAGAGTTATGACTGTTTTGATAAAGGACTACTTTCAAAAGTACACCCAAATAACTCTTGGTGATTAACTCCAAAAATTATGCAATTTTTACAGGAAGTATATATATATATATCAGGAACCTACCCTGTAAATTTCGGAAGTTTCTGACAAAGTTTTGAGTTTTGACTAATATAGCAAGATTTGGCTGTTTTGGACAATTTAAATATAGTAAATGAATTTTAAAAATTCTAGGAAAAATATATGTTCATAAGGGAGGCATATTCTGTCAAATCCCAGAAAAGAAAAGTTTTTGAAACTGATATGGTATTTTTCATATAAATGATTAAGTTATGAATAAATGAACAAAATAGGTTATGTGATGTTGAAAATTATAAAAATGTGATTTTATGACTTAAAGGCCCTTAATATGAAATATTAAGAATTTGGGGGGTATTTTGTTCACTTTTGATAAAATGTTATATTTAATTATGGCATTTTAGGTTTATTAAATAAGTGTTATAGTCAAGGATAAACAATTAATTAAATTATTTATAAGTATAATAAATGATTAAAATATTATTAAAAAAATTAAAAATATTATATTAAAATTTTATTAAGTAATTAATAATATTTAGATTAAAATATTATTAAATGATTAATAATATTAGATTAAAGTTAAATTAAAATATTATTAAATTATTAATAATATTAAAGTGTAATTAAAATATTATTAAATGATTAATAATTAATAATATTAAAGTGTAATTAAAATATTATTAAATGATTAATAATATTAGTAAATGATTTAAATATTATTAAAAGATTAATAATACTAAAGTGTCATTAAAATATTATTAAATGATTAATAATATTAGTAAATTATTTAAATACTATTCAATGATTAATAATATTTTTAGTTAATTAAAATATTCATAAAAGATTAATAATATTTGTAAATGATTAAGATATTTTAAATGATTTATAATATTTGTAAGTGATTAAAATATTATTAAAGGGTTAATAATATTTATGTTTAATAACATCTTATTAAGTGATTATTAAGAAATTAATAAAATATTATTAAATGATTAATAATATTAGTAAATAATTTAAATATTATTAAAAGATTAATAATACTAAAGTGTGATTAAAATATTATTAAATGATTAATAATATTAGTAAATGGTTTAAATACTATTCAATGATTAATAATATTTTTAATTAATTAATATATTCTTAAAAGATTAATAATATTTGTAAATAATTAAGATATTTTAAATGATTTATAATATTTGTAAGTGATTAAAATATAATTAAAGGGTTAATAATATTTGCAAGTTGAATAATATATTATTAAGTAATTATTAAGAAATTAATAAAATATTATTAAATGATTAATAATATTAAATGAAAGTTTTAAGATGATAATGAAGTGATTGAAATATTATCAAGACGATAATAATACTTATGGTTTAAGGTTTTATCTAATATTTGATTATGTGGCTAAATATTAGATAATTTATTTATAAAGTAAGTAGTATTATAAGGTATGATATCATATCTTTGATTGAAAATCAATCTTAAAAATGATAGGTCTTTTCAATAAAGAGATTAAATTACATTGCAAGCAAAGAATCGATTGCCAAAAGCAAGTTCCCTAACTCAAACTCGAGTTATTATTTCAAAGCATGTTAGTGGATAATTATTGTTGATTATTCCACATTTATGATTATTGATTTGCAATTAGTGCATACGTATATGTTCATGTGTATGAAAGGCTAATAACCTTCATTACCATAAGGTTCAGATTAAATTTATTCATACCCAACATTATTAGTTACATCATTCAATTATTGAAATTCTAATTCATACTCTTTCACAATTATTAAGTTGTTGAAAATTCAAAAGCTTATTAATGAATGAATGTTAATATTTTTTTAATAAATACAATAATCAAGACTCTAAATTATAATTCAAATAAATTTTCATCATTTTGAAATTTAAATTTCAAAATGAATTCTCTACTTTTAATGTTCGTGTGTTCATTATTAATAAGTAGATGTCCATTTTATGTGTCGGAATAATCTTTGAAGTGTGTATGAATATTTATAATCTATAATTAGATTCAAAAGTTTACATTGAATATTTAATTATTTTTTCTTAAATAATTAATTAAAACTTTAATAATATGTTTATGTGAGTTTTATTTATTATTTATTCTCAATACATAGATTATATAGTTATAAAAAATTATTTTATTTCATTATATTTATGGAGAGTGTGAGTTATAATGTATGTGTGACAACTAGTTAATTCAATTTGATCCAAAATTGACATAGGCTTATTTAAATATTTTGACTTCTAGTTTCTAAATAATTGGACAAATGAAAGTGATAAATACTACCTCCAATTCATAAAATTCATAAACATGAACCAATCTATTCAACCATCCTTTCTAGATTAATTTTATATTAATTTGGACCTAACACATTTTAACAATAAAATTATATTGTCCATTGGTCCTTTCAAAGATCGCAAGTAAATTTTGAAAGTAAAAATTTGTAACAAGCTAATAGTTATAGTTTTAAAATTTATATATATATATATATATATATATATATATATATATATATATATATATATATATTCATTAATAACTTTAAGTTAATAATTAATGAATAACTTCAAATTCATTAATTAATAGTAACTTACATTAATTAATATATAAGTTAAAGTTATTAATGAGTATATATATATATATATATATATATATATATATATATATATATATATATGTAAGTTATTAATGAATGTATTAACTTACATTCATTAATAAATGTAAGTTATTAATGAACCAACAAGCAAAGAATAATATTTGAATTTAATGAAATTTAAATCTTTTCTGTATAACTTTCTTAACGTAAGTAATTAATATTAAAAAAAATATATCAAGGACACAAACCCGTTTTATAGGAGTAATATTGAAATATTGTAAAAGTACTATTCAATTTCGCAATCGAGTGAGATAATATTTTCCAAGTCAATAATCAATTGAAAAGGAAAAGAAAAAATTTTCATGGCAATGAAAAACTCATCCTTGTGCTCTATTTTTGTCCTCGTTTGTCCGCTTTTGCTTATACTTGTGAAAATTTCAGATGGATTTGGTAGTAAGAGGGTTGTAAGTTTATAATTTCCCCTTCTATTTTTCGCTTTTCCTTTTTCTCTATATATCCCTCCTATTTTTTTAAATATAAATCTTATTGGGTCATTTAACTTTTCTCCAATTTTATTCTGTATATACTTAACAAAAAGTAGTACATTTACGCTCATGTTTGTTTTGCAAAGACTATAATCCCAAAAATATATTCTCATGAATTATAATCTCAAGACTAAAAAAAATATTCATAGGATTAAATAGTCCTAGTAAATATGTTATTTAGAATAAGATTATATATGAGATAACTTAAAATAATCTCATATTGTGTTTGTTTTGTCAAAATTATTTAAAAGATTAGATAAAACTTATTGTTTGAACTATTATACCCTATCAATGTAATAATAAAAAGGTCGTATGTCTATAAGCATGAACTGAATGACATAATAATAGTTCAATTTTGTGTTATCCTTACAAATAAGCATGCTCTTAGTGACATAATAATATTTGTAACAAATAATTATATTTCTTGTGTGCTCAACCACCAACTCTAACTACCCAAAGAAGGGATGTGTTGATTAGTTAGCATTAGACAATGCAATCGTAATAGTGTAATGAAAGGATCCTAATCTATAAAACCCTATTAAACTTCATTTATTTATTTATTTTTATTTTTTATCTTTTCTTTGTGCTAGTTTGGGGTGAAACTGAAACACTATTGAATTTGATGATACATATTGCAGATACCGGCCCCACTTGGTGTGTGGCTAAGGAAACAACGACAAATACTGCACTTCAGGCATTTATAGACTTTTGTTGCGGACAGTTGGATTGCGCCGCTATCTATGCCCGGTGGCATGTGTTCCAACCAAACAATCTAAGAGGCCATGGATCTTGGGCTATTGATCTTTATTATAGGACCAATAGGAATTGCCTGAATATTGGCATGTTGGTGTATGAAGATCCTTGTAAGTCTCTCTATCTCTATATATATGTTACTAATTAAAGCTAGCTAGGTCGCAACATATTTTAAATTGTTTGTTATGGTTAACTATGTATCTGTAATTTGACAGAGCAGTGTGATGTGGTGCAATGAGATGAAACACTTTTATATTTAATTTTGTTGACAAAATTTATTTATTAAGAAAAAATTAAAATACTGTTTTGTTACACAATTATAAAAGTGCTTTTGAATAACTAAAAGACAAAAATACATAAAAGTGCGTGGTATCAAATTTAAATTTTCTTCATGCATTGAAGGACAAATTTGTATATATATTTTGAGCAGAAAATGCTTCTGCATGCCAAAGTCTAAAATGTGTAATATAATTACTATTTACACCTTACTTACCTTTATATTTATATACTTACAAGGAAATATTAGAACTATATATTTTTGTTAATGCAAATGAGTGTAAATGTGTAACTATTAATGCATGCATATGGTAGGTTGATGCATGTCAGCATGTGTGAAAAACAAATGTACATAGTATATAATCAATATATTATTAATAAAAAAGGTTTTTATAATCATTATTTTTAAAAAGGTGACTGATATTGTCATACTAATAAATACCGATTAAAGTGTTGAGATTCGTAAAAATAATTGTAGAAGTGCGGTTAAATATGATTTTATATGGATAACATTTTTTTTACTCCAGCAATATCAATCGATATGTACAGTTTCATTAATTGAGGAAAAAAAACTAGTAATAGACATATATATATATATATATATATATGTATATATAATTTTGTATAACTGAATTTCTGATTTTGTATTGATGGGTGCAGCTTATGGGAACTGCCTTTATATTTAACTACATTGCCGATGAGGGGTGAAAATGCAAGGGCAAGGATATATAATTCCTTCCTATCAATAAGGTGGTATGGTTCAAGGGGAACAAATGTACTTGTTCTGCAGAAAACTGAGAATTAAATAAAAGAGTTTGTTTGTTATGTAATCATTTTAATATGGTGCAAATATTTACTATTCAACTAATAATACTTTTATTTGTTTAGACAAACATACTGTTGAGGTGGGTAAGCTTTGACATACATACTGTTGATTAATTGATATTATTTGAAACAAATAGAATCCTTAAAAATAACAACAATGAAGAGTTCAACAATAGTGAGCAGCTAATTAAGAATTCAACAATTAATAGTTATACTTCTTGGAGTGGAATGCCTTTTGTGAACTTTTAATTTTGTTAACGTCAAGATTCGCTTCACGCTACTAATAACCAATAAGTGTACAATTTCGCATGTAAACAAAATTACATGGAGAAATTTGACGATTTGAACCATTTGGAGGATAACTTTGTGAGAATAAGTGCATCTTGAATAATGTTAACAATGGATGTATTAATTAAGCTTTAGTGCTTGAAAATAATGAGATACCTAAGAATTATAGTGTAGTCTTGTATTTATAATGATTACACCTCCTCCTACGTGCTTTCGCTCAGATGGAAATAGAATTCCTCATTAGGATAAAACCTTTAATGAGAGAATTGAATCTCCTTAAAGAAATGAAGTCGAATTCTATCCTGACTTTTTCCTTAGGAGTTAGAAATTAAATATAATTCGTAATCTCAGATTCCTTAAATTTTTCCAACTGTCCAAAATAAATTCTACGTGGGGAAAACTTCCTCCACGTGAATTATGGCCCACCGAAACACCCGAGCTCAAATAACTATGCCATAACAAACTTTAGGCATGAATGGTTTCAAATATGAATAGATTAGAACACAATCATTGTGTTCCGTAATATATAGTATTATTTAATAAATATATATATAATAAAACAGAATTATAAAATGTCAAATATAACAAATAAATTCGAGTCCTTTGAATTCACAAAGTCTCCTTAAAGCAAATTTATTCCCTCACTGGTGCTAAATGATTAAATGAATAATTGCTTCCCAAGATAAAACGGATTTCCAATTCTTAATTAGAAGCACTTCAAAATTAAGAACACTACGAACATAACCTTGTGTTATGTACTGAACTGTATGAATAATAATGCATGTATGCAGAAACCATAAAAGTATGCAGAAATTATAAAAGTATACTGAAACCATAAAAGTATACTGCAATGGGGAAAGAGCAGAATGGAACAGGAGAAGAGAAACTTTCAAGAATGCAACGGAAAGAACCAAAGAGCAGATCAGGAACGGAAAATTTTATCGACAACGGAACTTACGTAGAAGGGAAAAGCAGGAAGAAATTTTGTGAAGAAAAGAGAGAAAAAAATTTTATGTCTGCTTTCTAGCCACATCGACTATTTATGAAAATATCCACGGTTGGTATATTCCCGTTGGCGCGGTTTATTTCCGTTGACGTTCGTTTATTTCCGTTGGCATTAAAATTACGTAGTATCACGACTGTAAGCAAAACTACGTAGTATCATGATAATTATTTTATCAAAATCTGATAAAACATTAAATAAATTTTGTCCAAAAATTATATATCAAATATGCCTTGGCCCACGACGGCGCGCGTGTGTGGGTTTCAACCATGCCTTGGCTAGGTCCTCTCCCTTCCACAAAAGTGGGGTGCCTTGGGGCCTTACCATTGAGCATACATACCATATAAATGTTCTTCAATTTTTCCTCTAATGTCCTATGTGAGACTTTTGCAATTTACAACTTCAAGTAGGTGACTTTGGAGTCAATTTTCTCATTCAATTCTTAATGAATTTGAACAAATAAATATACCAAGTTATACTCCTCATGAAGGAGAACACATTGGTGCAAAGACCCGATATTTTCGGAATGTGGGTCCCTCATTTAATTGAACCTCAAAATGCTCCAATATTTAATGTTTTCAAATCTCATTTCCAACAATCATTACACAACTGAACGTTTGGAAAAAGGGAATTAATATTTTCACATGTATTTTAATTTTTTTTTACATGATCTTCTCTCACATGAGTATACATTGAGTCCCACTTTCATATGAAAAAAAAACAATATCAAAATATCAAAAACACATGTGGAAATAGTGCTCCTCTTAGAAAAACTGTTAGGACATGCATGTGAGCTGGTATATATATTTTGAAAGCTTATTTATTTTAATAAACTTGTTCAAGTTGGCATTTTCTGGATTGAGTTTGGGCCCAAAATTGGGTTGGCCAGACGCCTATTTAGGGACAAGGGAATTGATATTTGAGTTATTCAAAAGGGCCACATTAGTTAATTTTATGCTAATATATTTCACGGTGAAAATAATTAATGAAATTGCACCTGTAAATACATCAATATGCATGAGACCAGTGAGCGGAACCACGGGGCACTTCGCCTTGATGAATGATACTAAAGTTAAGGTTTGGAGGAAAAAAATGATATTTACATATATTTTATATATTTTTCGTCAGAATTTTTTTCTTATAGGTCCTACATCTCAATGCGAGTGAGAACGTAAATTTGAATTGTCTAAATAATGACAAAATGTTTGCAAATAAAAAAACATAAAGAGGCTTATTTTGTTTTGTTCAATATAAAATTATTATGAACTTTTTAAAATCAAATTAAGATATTTTTAAACTCTAAATTAATATAAATTTTTAATTTTAAAATTTTCGAGGCACATGCTCTCAATAGTCAAAATCAATTAAAAGTCGCATGAAAACACAATTTATTTCTTATTTGATGCATTAGAAACTCCAAATTAGCCTTTAATTTAATTAATGGGTGATATAATAAGCATCTCAATTTTTAAATGCATTCTTCTCTAGGAAAAACTTTAAATTAACCATTAGTTAATATGTAATCAAGAAATCTTTGTGAAGAGATTCAATCAAATATGCTCATTTCTATATTCCCCAATTTTACAAACACATTGAATTATTATATTTTCCCAACAATTGAAAACGAGAAAGCAAATTTTAAGACGTTTTCAAACTATACAGACTCACACATAATCGATTGCCTCCTCTTAGTAAATATACCGAAAGAAGATTTCAAGCGCCAATAAATAAAATTTATTTATTGATATATTTTGAATTTTCTATAAAAACCTTTCCGATTCTCGCTTAACGCATGAGACATAACAAAGTCACGTTGCCCAGCTTGGATATTTAATTATAGAGTTTTTCCATATATTATATCCACAAGAGATTTGCATTTCACATCTTCTAATTTCTTTGGGGATGGTTGTAGCCACTTTTAAAAAAATCATGGTGCAGTTTTGGATCAATCCTTTAAACCTACATCAAATTCAGTCCCAAATTACTGAAAGTTTACTACGGGGTAAGTAAACGCAAGGGGTCTCAAACTTCTTTGTCTCTGCAATTATTTTCTTTAAAAAGCTACACCATAAATTACCAGACAATTTATATCATTCAGCTGTCAGGTATATACTAATGCAAGGAACAAGTTATTGGTGGTTGATGAGATTATAGCCTAGTGATTAAGATTGAGGTATTTTGACTTTTAGGTTTCAAATTCGATTCTCACTTCTTCCTTTATGTGAAACTTTGTTTCCTTTTTATGTGAGTTTTTTTCTTTCACTAGAGTTTGATTGGTTCTTCATATTATAACAGTGAATGATATACTTATTTATGAAATTATTGTATTGCTAAAAAATAAAACTTTTAAAAAAAATTAAAATTACTCTTTGAGTTATTGAGATCCAAACCCATGAGATATACCAATTTTAATTGGTGATTTATCATGTGTGGAACACATGTGAATTTTAACCATTTAAGTGATTTTTTTTTAACCGAGGAGGCACTTTTAATTTTTTAACACATGGGGGTTTTGATCTTCCTTCTGCCCAAAATCATCATCCACTTTGAAAGATCAAGGAAGAATTATAGCCACAAATCAAATGTATAAACACCTTTTATCAAAGTTATTTTTAGTTGTTTAAATCAAAACTTGAGTTTATGTTTTTAAACTTAAAAACCTTAGATCTACATGTTAATAAGTGTGTTATGGGTAGATCTATCACTTTTGAGTATCAAAAGTTGGATCTAAAGTAAGAAATGAAAACTAGTTTTCAAAAATTAGAAAACCCTATTTTTTTTTTTCTCGCATTGTAAGCTTATAACTTGAGATCTATAACTTCTTTTTGCGATTTGTCAAACAAGAGTGCTAGATATATAAGTTAGCTAGTAAAACCAAGTGGCAACACTCAAAATATTCATTTTACAAGTCATGGTGATTGCTTTGGCAAAACAACAATCGATTTTTTCAAAAGGGAAAAAGAGAGAACAAAGTTTCGCCAATCATCGCTGAAAGCGATTTCATAATTTTGTGTGCTTTAAAAATTCTCAAATTTTTTGGAGAGATAATATGAGAGGTTATGTGAGTCCTGTAAACTGAGAATTTTTGGCCTTGTAAAATGAGAGTTATGACTGTTTTGATAAATGACTACTTTCAAAAGTACACCCAAATAACTCTTGGTGATTAACTCAAAAATTATGCAATTTTTACAGAAGATATATATATATATATATATATATATATATATATATATATATATATATATCGTGAACCTACCCTGTAAATTTAGGAAGTTTTCGACAAAGTTTTGAGTTTTGACTAATATAGCAAAGATTTTTGGTTTTGGACAATTTAAATATAGTAAATGAATTTTAAAAATTCTAGGAAAATATATATTCATAAGGAGGCATATTCTCACAAATCCCGTAAAAGAAAAGTTTTTGAAACCGATATGGTATTTTTCATATAAATGATTAAGTTATGAATAAATGAACAAAATAGGTTATGTGATGTTGAAAATTATAAAATGTGATTTTATGACTTAAAGGCCCTTAATATGAAATATTAAGAATTTGGGGGTATTTTGTTCACTTTTGATAAAATGTTATATTTAATTATGGCATTTTAGGTTTATTAAATAAGTGTTATAGTCAAGGATAAACAATTAATTAAATTATTTATAAGTATAATAAATGATTAAAATATTATTAAAAATTAAAATATTATATTAAAATTTTATTAAGTAATTAATAATATTTAGATTAAAATATTATAATATTAGATTAAAGTTAAATTAAAATATTATTAAATTATTAATAATATTAAAGTGTAATTAAAATATTATTAAATGATTAATAATATTAGTAAATGATTTAAATATTATTAAAAGATTAATAATACTAAAGTGTCATTAAAATATTATTAAATGATTAATAATATTAGTAAATTATTTAAATACTATTCAATGATTAATAATATTTTTAGTTAATTAAAATATTCATAAAAGATTAATAATATTTGTAAATGATTAAGATATTTTTAAATGATTTATAATATTTGTAAGTGATTAAAATATTATTAAAGGGTTAATAATATTTTGTTTAATAACATCTTATTAAGTGATTATTAAGAAATTAATAAAATATTATTAAATGATTAATAATATTAGTAAATGATTTAAATATTATTAAAAGATTAATAATACTAAAGTGTGATTAAAATATTATTAAATGATTAATAATATTAGTAAATGGTTTAAATACTATTCAATGATTAATAATATTTTTAATTAATTAATATATTCTTAAAAGATTAATAATATTTGTAAATAATTAAGATATTTTTAAATGATTTATAATATTTGTAAGTGATTAAAATATAATTAAAGGGTTAATAATATTTGGTGTCGAATAAATATATTATTAAGTAATTATTAAGAAATTAATAAAATATTATTAAATGATTAATAATATTAAATGAAAGTTTCAAGATGATAATGAAGTGATTGAAATATTATCGAAGATCTATAATAATACTTATGGTTTAAGGTTTTATCTAATATTTGATTATGTGGCTAAATATTAGATAATTTATTTATAAAGTAGTAGTATTATAAGGTATGATATCATATCTTTGATTGAAAAATCAATCTTAAAAATGATAGGTCTTTTCAATAAAGAGATTAAATTACATCACAGTAGTTAAAGAATAATATCGACAGTCAAAGCAAGTTCCCCTAACTCAAACTCGAGTTATTATTTCAAAGCATGTTAGTGGATAATTATTGTTGATTATTCCACATTTATGATTATTGATTTGCAATTAGTGCATGTTGCATATGTTCATGTGTATGAAAGGCTAATAACCTTCATTACCATAAGGTTCGATTAAATTTGTTCATACCCAACATTATTAGTTTCATCTATTCAATTATTGAAATTCTAATTCATACTCTTTTCACAATTATTAAGTTGTTGAAAAATTCAAAAAGCTTATTAATGAATGAATGTTAATATTTTTTAATAAATACAATAATCAAGACTCTAAATTATAATTCAAATAAATTTTCATCATTTTTGAAATTCTAAATTTCAAAATGAATTCTCTACTTTTTAATGTTCGTGTGTTCATTATTAATAAATAGATGTCCATTTTATGTATCGGAATAATCTTTGAAGTGTGTATGAATATTTATAATCTAT
The DNA here is from genome assembly GCA_020205605.1 of Panax ginseng. Classification (NCBI taxonomy): domain Eukaryota; kingdom Viridiplantae; phylum Streptophyta; class Magnoliopsida; order Apiales; family Araliaceae; genus Panax; species Panax ginseng. Next base: position 94,298,599 of record CM035141.1, on the reverse strand, counting down.
AATTAGATTCAAAAGTTTACATTGAATATTTAATTATTTTTTCTTAAATAATTAATTAAAACTTTAATAATATGTTTATGGGAGTTTTATTTATTATTTATTCTCAATACATAGATTACATAGTTATAAAAAATTATTTTATTTCATTATATTTATGGAGAGTGTGAGTTATAATGTATGTGTGACAACTAGTTAATTCAATTTGATCCAAAATTGACATAGGCTTATTTAAATATTTTGACTTCTAGTTTCTAAATAATTGGACAAATGAAAGTGATAAATACTACCTCCAATTGAAAATTCATAAACATGAACCAATCTATTCAACCATCCTTTCTAGATTAATTTTATATTAATTTGGACCTAACACATTTTAACAATAAAATTATATTGTCCATTGGTCCCGCCAAAGATCATGAAGTAAATTTTGAAAGTAAAAAATTTGTAATAAGCTAATAGTTATAGTTTTAGAATTTATATATATATATATATATATATATATATATATATATTCATTAATAACTTTAAGTTAATAATTAATGAATGACTTAAATTCATTAATTAATAGTAACTTACATTAATTAATATATAAGTTAAAGTTATTAATGAGTATATATATATATATATATATATATATATATATATATATATATATATATATATATGTAAGTTATTAATGAATGTAAGTTAATACATTAATAAATGTAAGTTATTAATTATATATATATGTATTAACTTACATTCATTAATAAATGTAAGTTATTAATGAACCAACAAGCAAAGAATAATATTTGAATTTAATGAAATTTAAATCTTTTCTGTATAACTTTCTTAACGTAAGTAATTAATATTAAAAAATATATCAAGGACACAAAACCGTTTTATAGGAGTAATATTGAAATATTGTGCAAGTACTATTCAATTCTCGCAATCGGTGAGATAATATTTCTCCAAGTCAATAATCAATTGAAAAGGAAAAGAAAAGAAATTTCATGGCAATGAAAAACTCATCCTTGTGCTCTATTTTTGTCCTCGTTTGTCTATTTGCTTGCTATACTTGTGAAAATTCTGTATGGACTGGGCATAAGAGGGTTGTAAGTTTATAATTTCCCCTTCTATTTTTCGTTTTCCTTTTTTTCTCTATATATCCCTCCTATTTTTTTTAAATATAAATCTTATTGGGTCATTTAACTTTTCTCCAATTTTATTCTGTACATACTAACAAAAGTAGTACATTTACGTCATGTTTGTTTGCAAAGACTATAATCCCAAAAATATATTCTCATGAATTATAATCTCAAGACTAAAAATATTCATAGGATTAAATAGTCCTAGTAAATATGTTATTTAGAATAAGATTATATATGAGATAACTTAAAATAATCTCATATTGTGTTTGTTTTGTCAAAATTATTTAAAAGATTAGATAAAAACTTATTGTTTGAACTATTATACCCTTATCAGTAATAATAAAAAGGTCGTATGTCTATAAGCATGAACTGAATGACATAATAATAGTTCAATTTTGTGTTATCCTTACAAATAAGCATGCTCTTAGTGACATAATAATATTTGTAACAAATAATTATATTTCTTGTGTGCTCAACCACCAACTCTAACTATCCAAAGAAGGGATGTGTTGATTAGTTAGCATTAGACAATGCAATCGTAATAGTGTAATGAAAGGGATCCTAATCTATAAAACCCTATTAAACTTCATTTATTTATTTATTTTTATTTTTTATCTTTTCTTTGTGCTAGTTTGGGGGTGAAACTGAAACACTATTGAATTTGATGATGCATATTGCAGATACCGGCTCCCACTTGGTGTGTGGCTAAGGAAACAACGACAAATACTGCACTTCAGGCATTTATAGACTTTTTTGTGTTGGATAGTTGGATTGGCGCTTTATACGGCCTGGTGGCATGTGTTTCCAACCAAACAATCTAAGAGGCCATGGATCTTGGGCTATTGATCTTTATTATAGGACCAATAGGAATTGCCCGAATATTGGCATGCTGGTGTATGAAGATCCTTGTAAGTCTCTCTATCTCTATATATATGTTACTAATTAAAGCTAGCTAGGTCGCAACATATTTTAAATTGTTTGTTATGGTTAACTATGTATCTGTAATTTGACAGAGCAGTGTGATGTGGTGCAATGAGATGAAACACTTTTAAATTTAATTTTGTTGACAAAATTTATTTATTAAGAAAAAAATTAAAATACTGTTTTGTTACACAATTATAAAAGTGCTTTTGAATAACTAAAAGACAAAAATACATAAAAGTGCGTGGTATCAAATTTAAATTTTCTTCATGCATTGAAGGACAAATTTGTATATATATTTTGAGCAGAAAATGCTTCTGCATGCCAAAGTCTAAAATGTGTAATATAATTACTATTTACACCTTACTTACCTTTATATTTATATACTTACAAGGGAAATATTAGAACTATATATTTTTTGTTAATGCAAATGAGTGTAACTGTGTAACTATTATTGCATGCATATGGTAGGTTGATGCATGTCAGCATGTGTGAAAAACAAATGTACATAGTATATAATCAATATATTATTAATAAAAAAAGGTTTTTTATAATCATTATTTTTAAAAAAGGTGACTGATATTGTCATACTAATAAATACCGATTAAAGTGTTGAGATTCGTAAAAATAATTGTAGAAGTGCGGTTAAATATGATTTTATATGGATAACATTTTTTTTACTCCAGCAATATCAATCGATATGTACAGTTTCATTAATTGAGGAAAAAAAAACTAGTAATAGACATATATATATATATATATATATATATATATATATAATTTTGTATAACTGAATTTCTGATTTTGTATTGATGGGTGCAGCTTATGGGAACTGCCTTTATATTTAACTACATTGCCGATGATGGGTGAAAATGCAAGGGCAAGGATATATAATTCCTTCCTATCAATAAGGTGGTATGGTTCAAGGGGAACAAATGTACTTGTTCTGCAGAAAACTGAGAATTAAATAAAAGAATTTGTTTGTTATGTAATCATTTTAATATGGTGCAAATATTTACTATTCAATTAATAATACTTTTATTTGTTTAGACAAACATACTGTTGAGGTGGGTAAGCTTTGACATACATACTGTTGATTAATTGATATTATTTGAAACAAATAGAATCCTTAAAAATAACAACAATGAAGAGTTCAACAATAGTGAGCAGCTAATTAAGAATTCAACAATTAATAGTTATACTTCTTGGAGTGGAATGCCTTTTGTGAACTTTTAATTTTGTTAACGTCAAGATTTGTTCACGCGCCTCAATAATCAATAGCGTGTACAATTCTGCACAGAAACAAAATTACATGGAGAAATTTGACGATTTGAACCGCTGGAGGATAACTCCGTTGTGAGAATAAGTGCATACTGAATAATGTTAACAATGGATGTATTAATTAAAGCTTTAGTGCTTGAAAATAATGAGATACCTAAGAATTATAGTGTAGTCTTGTATTTATAATGATTACACCTCCTCCTACGTGCTTTCGTCTCTCAGATGGAAAATGTAATTCCTCATTAGGATAAAACCTTTAATGAGAGAATTGAATCTCCTTAAAGAAATGAAGTCAAATTCTATCCTCGACTTTTCCTTAGGAGTTAGAAATTAAATATAATTCGTAATCTCGGATTTAAAATTTTCCAACTGTCCAAAATAAATTCTTACGTGGGAAAACTTCCTCCACGTGAATTATATTACCAAAACACCGAGCTCAAATAACTATGCCATAACAAACTTTAGGCATGAATTGTTTCAAATATGAATAGATTAGAACACAATCATTGTGTTCCGTAATATATAGTATTATTTAATAAATATATATATAATAAAACAGAATTATAAAATGTCAAATATAACAAATAAATTCGAGTCCTTTGAATTCACAAAGTCTCCTTAAAGCAAATTTATTCCCTCACTGATGCTAAAGGATTAAATGAATAATTGCTTCCCAAGATAAAACGGATTTCAGTTCTTAATTGAAGCACTTCAAAATTAAGAACACTACGAACATAACCTTGTGTTATGTACTGAACTGTATGAATAATAATGCATGTATGCAGAAACCATAAAAGTATGCAGAAATCATAAAAGTATACTGAAACCATAAAAGTATCTTGAATGGGAAAAAAGCGAGAATGGAACAGAGAAGGAAAACTTTATCGCAGAACGGGAAGGAAGTAAGAGTAATCGGGGAACGGAAAATTTTACTGACAACGGAACTTTTTGTAGAAGGGAAGAAACGGGAAGAAATTTTGTGAAGAAACAGGAGAAAAATTTTTTATGTCTGCTTTTTACTTTACATCGACTATTTATAGAAAATATCCACTATTGGTATATTTCCGTTGGCGCGGTTTATTTCCGTTGACGTTGGTTTATTTCCGTTGGCATTAAAACTACGTAGTATCACGACTGTAAGCAAAACTACGTAGTAACATGATAATTATTTTATCAAAATCTGATAAAACATTAATTAAATTTTGTCCAAAAAATATATATCAAATATGCCTTGGCCCACGACGGCGCGCGTGTGTGAGTTTCAACCATGCCTTGGCTAGGTCCTCTCCTTTCCACAAAAGTGGGGTGCCCCTTGGGTCCCTTACCATTGAGCAAACATACCATATAAATGTTCTTCAATTTTTCCTCTAATGTCCTATGTGAGACTTTTGCAATTTACAACTTCAAGTAGGTTACTTTGGAGTCAATTTTCTCATTCAATTTTTAATGAATTTAAACAAATAAATATACCAAGTTATACTCCTCATGAAGGAGAACACATTGGTACAAAGACCCGACATTTTTCGGAATGTGGGTCCCTCATTTAATGGAGCCTCAAAATGCTCCAATATTTAATGTTTTCTCATTTCCAACAATCATTACACAACTGAACGTTTGGAAAAAGGGAATTAATATTTTCACATGTATTTTAAATTTTTTTTACATGATCTTCTCTCACATGAGTATACATTGAGTCCCACCTTCATATGAAAAAAAAACAATATCAAAATATCAAAAACACATGTGGAAATAGTGCTCCCCTTAGAAAAACTGTTAGGACATGCATGTGAGCTGGTATATATATTTTGAAAGCTTATTTATTTTAATAAACTTGTTCAAGTTGGCATTTTCGGGATTGAGTTTGGGCCCAAAATTGGGTTGGCCAGACGCCTATTTAGGGACAAGGGAATTGATATTTGAGTTATTCAAAAGGGGCCACATTAGTTAATTTTATGCTAATATATTTCACGGTGAAAATAATTAATGAAATTGCACCTGTAAATACATCAATATGCATGAGACCAAGGGCGGAACCATTTGCATGGGGCACACGCTTGCAGTGAGGCTTGTAATACTAAGGTTAAGGTTTGGAGGGAAAAAAAATGATATTTACATATATTTTATATATTTTATGTAAATTTTTTCTTATAGGTCCTACTTCTCAATGCGAGTGAGAACGTAAATTTGAATTGTCTAAATAATGACAAAATATTTGCAAATAAAAAACATAAAGAGGCGATTTTGTTTTGTTCAATATAAAATTATTATGAACTTTTTAAAATCAAATTAAGATATTTTAAACTCTAAATTAATATAAATTTTTTAATTTTAAAATTTCTGAGGCACATGCTCTCAATAGTCAAAATCAATTAAAAGTCGCATGAAAACACAATTTATTTCTTATTTGATGCATTAGAAACTCCAAATTAGCCTTTAATTTAATTAATGGGTGATATAATAAGCATCTCGATTTTTAAATGCATTCTTCTCCGGAAAAACTTTAAATTAACCATTAGTTAATATGTAATCAAGAAATCTTTGTGAAGAGATTCAATCAAATATGCTCATTTCTATATTCCCCCAATTTTTACAAACACATTGAATTATTATATTTTCCCAACAATTGAAAACGAGCAAATTTTAAGACGTTTTCAAACTATACAGACTCGCATGATACAGTTGCCTCCTCTTAGTTGTACAACCAAAAGAAACACTTCAAGTGTCAATAAATAAAATTTATTTATTGATATATTTTGACCCCCCTATAAAAACCTTCTGATTCTGCCACTGCATGAGACATAACAAAGTCACGTTGCCCAGCTTGGATATTTAATTATAGAGTTTTTCCATATATTATATCCACAAGAGATTTGCTTTTCACATCTTCTAATTTCTTTGGGGATGATTGTAGCCACTTTTTAAAAAATCATGGTGCAGTTTTGGATCAATCCTTTAAACCTACATCAAATTCAGTCCCAAATTACTGAAAGTTTACTACGGGGTAAGTAAACGCAAGGGGTCTCAAACTTCTTTGTCTCTGTGCAATTATTTTCTTTAAAAAGCTACACCATAAATTACCAGACAATTTATCATTCAGCTGTCAGGTATATACTAATGCAAGGAACAAGTTATTGGTGGTTGATGAGATTATAGCCTAGTGATTAAGATTGAGGTATTTTGACTTTTAGGTTTCAAATTCGATTCTCACTTCTTCCTTTATGTGAAACTTTGTTTCCTTTTTATGTGAGTTTTTTTCTTTCACTAGAGTTTGATTGGTTCTTCATATTATAACAGTGAATGATATACTTATTTATGAAATTATTGTATTGCTAAAAAATAAAGCTTTTAAAAAAAATTAAAATTACTCTTTGAGTTATTGAGATCCAAACCCATGAGATATACCAATTTTAATTGGTGATTTATCATGTGTGGAACACATGTGAATTTTAACCATTTAAGTGATTTTTTTTAACCGAGGAGGCACTTTTAATTTTTTAACACATGGGGGTTTTGATCTTCCTTCTGCCCAAAATCATCATCCACTTTGAAAGATCAAGGAAGAATAGCCATAAATCAAATGTATAAACATCTTTTATCAAAGTTATTTTTAGTTGTTTAAATCAAAACTTGAGTTTATGTTTTTAAACTAAAAAACCTTAGATCTACATGTTAATAAGTGTGTTATGGGTAGATCTATCACTTTTGAGTATCAAAAGTTGGATCTAAAGTAAGAAATGAAAACTAGTTTTTCAAAAATTAGAAAACCCTATTTTTTTCTGCATTGTAAGATTATAACTTGAGATCTATAACTTCTTTTTGCGATTTGTCAAACAAGAGTGCTAGATATATAAGTTAGCTAGTAAAACCAAGTGGCAACACTCAAAAATATTCATTTTACAAGTCATGGTGATTGCTTTGGCAAAAACAATCCAGATTTTTTCAAAAGGGAAAAAAGAGAGAACAAAGTTTACGGCCAATCACTTTGAGGCAGCTTCATAATTTTGTGTGCTTTAAAAATTCTGAATTTTTTTGGAGAGATAATATGAGAGTTATGTGAGTCCCTGTAAACCTGAGAATTTTGGCCTTGTAAAATGAGAGTTATGACTGTTTTGATAAAGGACTACTTCCAAAAGTACACCCAAATAACTCTTGGTGATTAACTCCAAAATTATGCAATTTTTACGGGAAGTATATATATATATATATATATATATATATATATATATATATATATATATATATATATATATCAGAACCTACCCTGTAAATTTCGGATGTTTCTGACAAAGTTTTGATTTTTGACTAATATAGCAAGATTTGGCTGTTTTGGACAATTTAAATATAGTAAATGAATTTTAAAAATTCTAGGAAAAATATATGTTCATAAGGGAGGCATATTCTGTCAAATCCCAGAAAAGAAAAGTTTTTAAAACTGATATGGTATTTTTCATATAAATGATTAAGTTATGAATAAATGAACAAAATAGGTTATGTGATGTTGAAAATTATAAAAATGTGATTTTATGACTTAAAAGGCCCTTAATATGAAATATTAAGAATTTGGGGGGTATTTTGTTCACTTTTGATAAAATGTTATATTTAATTATGGCATTTTAGGTTTATTAAATAAGTGTTATAGTCAAGGATAAACAATTAATTAAATTATTTATAAGTATAATAAATGATTAAAATATTATTAAAAAATAAAAATATTATATTAAAATTTTATTAAGTAATTAATAATATTTAGATTAAAATATTATTAAATGATTAATAATATTAGATTAAAGTTAAATTAAAATATTATTAAATTATTAATAATATTAAAGTGTAATTAAAATATTATTAAATGATTAATAATTAATAATATTAAAGTGTAATTAAAATATTATTAAATAATTAATAATATTAGTAAATGATTTAAATATTATTAAAAGATTAATAATACTAAAGTGTCATTAAAATATTATTAAATGATTAATAATATTAGTAAATTATTTAAATACTATTCAATGATTTTAATAATATTTTTAGTTAATTAAAATATTCATAAAAGATTAATAATATTTGTAAATGATTAAGATATTTTTAAATGATTTATAATATTTGTAAGTGATTAAAATATTATTAAAGAGTTAATAATATTTGCAAGCGAATAACATATTATTAAGTGATTATTAAGAAATTAATAAAATATTATTAAATGATTAATAATATTAGTAAATGATTTAAATATTATTAAAAGATTAATAATACTAAAAGTGTGATTAAAATATTATTAAATGATTAATAATATTAGTAAATGGTTTAAATACTATTCAATGATTAATAATATTTTAATTAATTAATATATTCTTAAAAGATTAATAATATTTGTAAATAATTAAGATATTTTTAAATGATTTATAATATTTGTAAGTGATTAAAATATAATTAAAGGGTTAGTAATATTTGCAAAGCGAATAACATATTATTAAGTAATTATTAAGAAATTAATAAAATATTATTAAATGATTAATAATATTAAATGAAAGTTTCAAGATGATAATGAAGTGATTGAAATATTATCGAAGGGCGATAATAATATTTATGGTTTAAGGTTTTATCTAATATTTGATTATGTGGCTAAATATTAGATAATTTATTTATAAAGTAGTAGTATTATAAGGTATGATATCATATGCTGATTGAAAAATCAATCTTAAAAATGATAGTCTTTTCAATAAAGAGATTAAATTTATCATTGCGTAGATAAAGAATCCACAGTCAAAGCAAGTTCCCTAACTCAAACTCTCGAGTTATTATTTCAAAGCATGTTAGTGGATAATTATTGTTGATTATTCCACATTTATGATTATTGATTTGCAATTAGTGCATGTATTGCATATGTTCACGTCGGTATGAAAGGCTAATAACCTTCATTACCATAAGGTTCAGTTAAATTTGTTCATACCCAACATTATTAGTTCTGTCATTCAATTATTGAAATTCTAATTCATACTCTTTCACAATTATTAAGTTGTTGAAAAATTCAAAAGCTTATTAATGAATGAATGTTAATATTTTTTTTAATAAATACAATAATCAGTACTCTAAATTATAATTCAAATAAATTTTCATCATTTTTGAAATTCTAAATTTCAAAATGAATTCTCTACTTTTTAATGTTCAGGTGTTCATTATTAATAAGTAGATGTCCATTTTATGTGTCTGGAATAATACTGAAGTGTGTATGAATATTTATAATCTATAATTAGATTCAAAAGTTTACATTGAATATTTAATTATTTTTTTCTTAAATAATTAATTAAAACTTTAATAATATGTTTATGGGAGTTTTATTTATTATTTATTCTCAATACATAGATTACATAGTTATAAAAAAATTATTTTATTTCATTATATTTATGGAGAGTGTGAGTTATAATGTATGTGTGACAACTAGTTAATTCAATTTGATCCAAAATTGACATAGGCTTATTTAAATATTTTGACTTCTAGTTTCTAAATAATTGGACAAATGAAAGTGATAAATACTACCTCCACCCGAAAATTCATAAACATGAACCAATCTATTCAACCATCCTTTCTAGATTAATTTTATATTAATTTGGACCTAACACATTTTAACAATAAAATTATATTGTCCATTGGTCCCTTCAAAGATCATGAAGTAAATTTTGAAAGTAAAAAATTTGTAAAAAGCTAATAGTTATAGTTTTAAAATTATATATATATATATATATATATATATATATATTCATTAATAACTTTAAGTTAATAATTAATGAATAACTTAAATTCATTAATTAATAGTAACTTACATTAATTAATATATAAGTTAAAGTTATTAATGAGTATATATATATATATATATATATATATATATATATATATATATATATGTAAGTTATTAATGAATGTATTAACTTACATTCATTAATAAATGTAAGTTATTAATGAACCAACAAGCAAAGAATAATATTTGAATTTAATGAAATTTAAATCTTTTCTGTATAACTTTCTTAACGTAAGTAATTAATATTAAAAATATATCAAGGACACAAAACCGCTTTTATAGGAGTAATATTGAAATATTGTGCAAGTACTATTCAATTTTGCAATCAGAGTGAGATAATATTTCTCCAAGTCAATAATCAATTGAAAAGGAAAAGAAAAGAAATTTCATGGCAATGAAAAACTCATCCTTGTGCTCTATTTTTGTCCTCGTTTGTCTATTTGCTTGCTATACTTGTGAAAATTCTGTATGGACTGGGCAGAAGAGGGTTGTAAGTTTATAATTTCCCCTTCTATTTTTTCGTTTTCCCTTTTTTTCTCTATATATCCCTCCTATTTTTTTTAAATATAAATCTTATTGGGTCATTTAACTTTTCTCCAATTTTATTCTGTACATACTAACAAAAGTAGTACATTTACGTCATGTTTGTTTGCAAAGACTATAATCCCAAAAATATATTCTCATGAATTATAATCTCAAGACTAAAAATATTCATAGGATTAAATAGTCCTAGTAAATATGTTATTTAGAATAAGATTATATATAAGATAACTTAAAATAATCTCATATTGTGTTTGTTTTGTCAAAATTATTTAAAAGATTAGATAAAAACTTATTGTTTGAACTATTATACCCATATCATTAATAATAAAAGGTCGTATGTCTATAAGCATGAACTGAATGACATAATAATAGTTCAATTTTGTGTTATCCTTACAAATAAGCATGCTCTTAGTGACATAATAATATTTGTAACAAATAATTATATTTCTTGTGTGCTCAACCACCAACTCTAACTATCCAAAGAAGGGATGTGTTGATTAGTTAGCATTAGACAATGCAATCGTAATAGTGTAATGAAAGGATCCTAATCTATAAAACCCTATTAAACTTCATTTATTTATTTATTTTTATTTTTTATCTTTTCTTTGTGCTAGTTTGGGGGTGAAACTGAAACACTATTGAATTTGATGATGCATATTGCAGATACCGGCTCCCACTTGGTGTGTGGCTAAGGAAACAACGACAAATACTGCACTTCAGGCATTTATAGACTTTTGTTGCGGACAGTTGGATTTGCGCTATACATTGCCCAGTGGCATGTGTTTCCAACCAAACAATCTAAGAGGCCATGGATCTTGGGCTATTGATCTTTATTATAGGACCAATAGGAATTGCCCGAATATTGGCATGCTGGTGTATGAAGATCCTTGTAAGTCTCTCTATCTCTATATATATGTTACTAATTAAAGCTAGCTAGGTCGCAACATATTTTAAATTGTTTGTTATGGTTAACTATGTATCTGTAATTTGACAGAGCAGTGTGATGTGGTGCAATGAGATGAAACACTTTTAAATTTAATTTTGTTGACAAAATTTATTTATTAAGAAAAAAATTAAAATACTGTTTTGTTACACAATTATAAAAGTGCTTTTGAATAACTAAAGACAAAAATACATAAAAGTGCGTGGTATCAAATTTAAATTTTCTTCAGGCATTGAAGGACAAATTTGTATATATATTTTGAGCAGAAAATGCTTCTGCATGCCAAAGTCTAAAATGTGCAATATAATTACTATTTACACCTTACTTACCTTTATATTTATATACTTACAAGGGAAATATTAGAACTATATATTTTTTGTTAATGCAAATGAGTGTAAATGTGTAACTATTAATGCATGCATATGGTATATAGGTTGATGCATGTGTGACAAACAAATGTACATAGTATATAATCGATATATTATTAATAAAAAAAGGTTTTTTATAATCATTATTTTAAAAATGGTGACTGATATTGTCATATTAATAAATACCGATTAAAGTGTTGAGATTCGTAAAATAATTGTAGAAGTGCGGTTAAATATGATTTTATATGGATAACATTTTTTTTACTCCAGAAATATCAATCGATATGTACGGTTTTATATATATATATATATATATATATATATATATATAATTTTGTATAATTGAATTTCTGATTTTGTATTGATGGGTGCAGCTTATGGGAACTGCCTTTATATTTAACTACATTGCCGAAGAGGGGTGAAAATGCAAGGGTAAGGATATATAATTCCTTCCTATCAATAAGGTGGTATGGTTCAAGGGGAACAAATGTACCTGTTCTACAGAAAATTGAGAATTAAATAAAAGAGTTTGTTTGTTATGTAATCATTTTAATATGGTGCAAATATTTACTATTCAATTAATAATACTTTTATTTGTTTAGACAAACAGTATAGGGTAAGCTTTGACATACATACTGTTGATTAATTGATATTATTTGAAACAAATAGAATCCTTAAAAATAACAACAATGAAGAGTTCAACAATAGTGAGCAGCTAATTAAGAATTCAACAATTAATAGTTATACTTCTTGGAGTGGAATGCCTTTTGTGAACTTTTAATTTTGTTAACCCCAAGATTCGTTCACGCGCCTCAATAATCAATAAGTGTTCAATCGCACTGTGAAACAAAATTACATGGAGAAATTTGACGATTTGAACCATTGGAGGATAACTTTCGTTGTGAGAATAAGTGCATCTTGAATAATGTTAACAATGGATGTATTAGTGCAAAATTAGGGTTCATGACCTAATTGAATTAAATGCACAATTAGGGTTCCACGACCTCATTAAATGTGCAAATTAGGGTTCGCGTAACCTAATGGAATGAAGATGGAAAAATCGAAATAAATGTCTTTGAACCGGGATAAGCCTCCACGTGTCCGGCGGAAGACTAAATGGAAGGCGGCTCGTTTTGGGAATTGATTGAGGATTGGATTGGTGGTAGAGAAGGGCAGGGCAATATGAGGCATTATTACAATGACTAAAGGGTATTTGGAATTTCCACGAAATCATGTGCCTTGCACATGACTACTTTCGAAGAACCTATAAATACCCCCTTCCATTCCATTGGGAAAAGGGGGACACAAGACTTGGACCCTTTTGGTGACTTAAAGGCTTGGATTTTTCCACCTAAAAAGCACTAAAGAGTTTGAGACTTCTCTTGGACTCAAGACTTGGACTCTTGGAAGATCAAAGAGACCCTTTTGGTGACTTAAAGGCTTGGAGATTCCACTAAAAAGCACCGAAAGGGGTTTGGACATTCTCTCGACTTGAAGGACTCGAGAAGGCTCTTGGAATCCTGTTACCTAACACGGTTCCGGATTCTAGGAGTTACGCCGCAGCGTCGTTAGATAATCGCCCACTGTCATTCTCCCTCTTGATCAATCGATCAATTTAGTACTTTTTCGTGGATTTCTCTCCTCCTCGTGACCACGAAACCCTAACCCCTAGCAAAGTGCGATTTCCTTGCCCACATTTCTTTAGCGACTCTTTTTGGGGAGGTGTAGAATTCGTGAAAGGTATGCCCCTGACTTCGAAGTGGGAGAACTACGGGAAAGAGCCACTTCACCTGACAAATAGCATTACCTCCGGATCCGGTTCAAGGCAAGTAACTCAAGCATTCAAAGCGTAAATCTGGATTTTGACCAACCACTTATTAAAGGCGGCTTGGAAGGAGTTCAACATCACTATACATGGCGATCAACAACAAACCAGCGAGAAAGGCAAGGCGAGGATCAAGTGGAGAACAAATGAATCTTTGTGCAAGCTGGAGATGCTCAAAGCATTGAAGGAAGCCGCAGGAAGGACAAGGTATGATGATGGCCATGATCTTTGGAGATCTGAAAGAAGCAAGAAGAGATGTGGAATTTTCGCGCGTGATTGATCGAGATCCCTACCTTGAGGCCATGTTCCCGGGCAATTCGCATGGAGAACAAGTAGGAGTGGAGGACAACAACAATGGCGGCAACAACAAAGAGAACAGCAGTTGTACCTCCATTGGCGGAAAGTCGATCGGTTCCGATAATCAACTTGGAGCTCGAGCGGTGGTGGCGGGCCCTGACCTAGGTTGGAAGCAAAGCCGACCTCAAGCGAACATCATCCCATCATTTTCACGGTGCAAATGCCAAACATTTCAAGCAATGTCCGTGAGTGAGCAACAACTTCCACGGTGCGGTTGTGCATGATCTGGCGTGCATCAACCAACCTCTCTACCATACACATTGCCGTCGGCGGTATATCACAACACCCCGGAGAGTTCACGCATACAAGCGATGCGTGGCGAAGGATGATATGATCGGCGTGATCAATCAACCCAGCGAGACAGACATCTCGACCCTCGGAGTTAGACTTTACTCCTCCTTACCTGCACACATTCGGAGGCAACCTTACCCAGCGGGGTATATTGAGCACCACCGCGGTTTCCAAAATCTGATGGGGAGAAAAAAATGCGGAGAACACGTTGCGAGGTTCGTGAAGTCGATGTCTCCATGGCTAGGATATGATGAAGTAAACAACCACAACTTGTTGATGAGGGAATTCAACAAGACTTTGTGGATAGTGCCTTGATTGGTACTACAATTTGGAGAAGGATCGATCCATGATTGGGATGATCTAAAATTGCAATTTTAAGAAATTCTTTTATAATGCGAAGCAGGTAACCATCGTAGAGCTCATGCGATTCAGCGAAGCCAAGCGAGGCTGTCAGATTATGTGGATAGGTTGGGGCCAAAAACGCGAAGTGTGCGAGCCAATTGAAGAAAAGAACTTGGTTAGCATATGCAACAATGGTGCTTTTAGGCGCCTTGAAGCCCCACCTCATCACCGAGGCTTGTGATTCCTTTGCAAATCTCTCATCTTTTGCACAAGACTTGGGGAATCATGACATTTCCACCGGTCATGCGATGGATACATGGAAGAAGCGAGAGGGCGACAAGCTGTGGCTTTAGTGGATTCTCGGTCAAAATCACAAAGGGGCGAGAGAGGAAGAATGAGAAATTTGAGCAAGCAGAGAAAAGCACGAGGGACAAGTATACTAGAATGCGATTAGGAGGCTATCACATCACGTGAGAAGGCGTTCGAGAACTGTCTGAACAATGGGTCGAATCTGGAGATAGTGAAACCTCAAGGCCCGATCGGTTTATGGCGAAGAAATGAAAAGAAGATCGAGACTTTTGTGTATACCACCAATATGCGAGGACATTCCACTATGAACTATTATAGTCTGCGGAGGATATATACATGAGAAGTTGGCGGTAGGAGAGATTGAACTAGGAGAAAAGCGTGCAATCTATCACCCGTAGTGCGATCCCAAAGTCGAGAACCAAATCTTGGTTCTACCATCGAAAAAACTCTGAACTACAAATGAATTAAAAATCCACTCAAGATGGTGGTCCACCAAAAATGGTGGTTTAAGTCCTCAGGAATATCCTTTGCCAAGTAAATTGGATGACCAAGGGAGGAGGCACGAAATTGTGAAAAAAAAAACCACCCAGATGGTGGTCCACTCTAAGCAGTGGTCAGAGTCTCGTGTGCGCACTTGACAAGAATTAGGCGACCCAGTGGCGAGGCACCCGATTTCAAGTCCTCGTAAAGTACTTTAACTTGCGAAGAAATTAGGCGACCAGTGGCGAGGCACCCGATTTTAAGTCCTCGTAGTATTTGCACTTGCCAAAATATTGGGCGACCAGTGACGAGGCACCGAGTGTTACACTTTATCATCAAAAGTGAATGAGGCTTTTTTGTTATAAGCCCTCGGACACGAAAAAGTTACACTTTATCTCTAAAAGTGGTGAGCGTTATGCTTTCGCAAACAAAAGCAAGATTTATTATATATGAAATGTTATGCTTTTCGTTAAAAGCAATTTTATTATCAATAAATTGACAAACTTTCACTTATACTTGAGCGCTTTTTTTAAAAAATTTCTTAAAAAAAAAAAAAAAAAGAAAAAGAAAAGAAAAGTATAGATTCAAGTGTTAGTTTGTATGAAATAAATGTACATGATTTTACGATACAAGAAATGAAAAGAACTTCTGACGATTCATGATCGAAAAGGTCATGACTGTCGAATTGAAAATAGAGGAATACCTAAAGCTTGGTCTTGAGGCCATCGGTTGGTCTTGATCTTTATCGATAGATCTTGAAAGCTATTATCGGGCCTTGATGCTTTATCGAGGCCTTGAAGCTATCGGTGAGTCTTCAACACTATCAATGAGGACTTGAGGCTATCGGGCCTTGAAAGCTATCGAACCTTCACGAAATGTTTGGTTCTCGATGACTTCTTGATTCCAAAAGAAAGAAATTTCAAGAGATGGTAAGAAAGATTAGATTGAAGATTTTCAAAATATCCCGGAGAGCTCCTCTAAGGCTCGCCCTTACAGGGTTTGCTCCTAGAGGTTCCCTCTCTAGGACTTTCGTTTTTGAGGATTGCAAAACATCAAGCCCATGAAGTGTTGGACACCTTTGGAATCGAAGACTTTGACACTTATAATATTTTTTTGCGATCATCTCACCAAAGGCGTGACTCACTTGCATGGGGCAAAATACTTAGAAAGAAAGGGCATAGACATCCTCCGGAGTAAAGGTGCATTCACCCTGAGCGATGATGAATATGTAGGTCTATTGGATATGAATGTTCTACATGCATTTGGATCTGAAAGTTATCCACATAATCGGCATTCCTAAGTAGCTAGTCGATCGATGTTCTTTATTCTTGAAGGTGGTTAGATGAATCGAGACAAGAAGTCATCCCAACTTCCACTGGCCGTTGGATATAGAAAACAAGCCTTCCTTACATGGTGGAGGAAAAGTTATGCAGGCATAAGTTTGGACTTGCTTCCAAAAGGCAGCGAAAAAGACCAAAGGAGGAACCCTTTTCCAATCATTGAAAGCGGGGCCTCCTTGGTTGTTCCCAAATCTGTGAGAATGTTCAACAGGGAGGGCTGCAAGAAAAAAAAAAGAGTTGACATAAAGGGATCTAAAGAAAGCAAGGAAGGGCGTCAAATAAAGTACTTGAGCTCGAAATGCTCACCATGCCAAAGAGGAATATCAAGAGTAAAGCTTCAAAAACACACGAAAAGAAGATGAAACAATGTCGAGAAAGAGTTAGGGTTCACCCCACAGGGTTCGGCTCCACAAGGGTTCGGCTCCTGAGGCGGTTTCACTTTGCATCTAGAGCATTTTTCTTCCCCGTGTTCTTCGTGGATGAAAGCGTCAAGTCTTTCTTTATTATCAGGGAAAAAACCAAGATGTAATCAAGGTAATGGGGCTCGGAAGACAAAAGAAAGATTGGGGAGTCTAAAAAAAAATTTTTGAGGGTTCCGCCCCCAAGGGTTCGACCATGTTGGCTTTGTAGGTCTCCTCGCTAGCCCGTTTGATATATTATGGGCTCAGAAACTCCAAGCAGTCAAAAGTTATGATCAAAATAGTAGTTGCTCCTCCAAAAACTTCATTTTTCATTAAAACTTCATTTTTCCCATAGGGTTCGGCCATGTTGCCTTAGGCCACCTAGGGTTCGGTCGTATTGGCTTTGTAGGGCTTGTCGATATCTTCATTTTGATATATTATGGGCCCCGAAACTTGAAGCGAGTCAAAAGTTATGATCGAAATATAGCTTTATTCTTCCAAAAACTTTATTTTCCCCATAGGGTTCAGCCATGTTGCCTTAGGCTACCTAGGGTTTGAGCCATATTGGCTTTGTAGGGCTCGTCGATATCTTCGTTTTGATATATTATGGGCCCCGAAACTCCAAACAGTCAAAATTTATGATTAAAATAGTAATTGCTCCTCAAAACTTCATTGTTCCCCTAGGCCATGTTGCCTTAGGCCACCTAGAAGCGCGACCATGTTGCCTTAGGCCACCTAGAAGCGACCATGTTGCCTTAGGCCACCTAGGGGTCGTTCTTTTCACCCTTAAAAAAAAAAAAAAAAATCTATGTGAGGCTTGGCCATGTATAGTCTTCGACCATATAAGCCTCTCATTACACAGAAATTTTACCCTTCATTACCTTTGAGGTCTGTTGCTCTATCAATCAATTTGCTTGAAATGAATGCTCCTTCTTGCATGAAGATTTTCCAAAAGATAAGTATCTTTGAATTCATTTCTAAATAAAAATATATAAAGATATTATTTGCTAAATATAAAGAAGATTTAGTTTTATTCCCGATAAGGGGTAATTTTGAAAATAGATATTTATTATTTATATGCATATATATATTTATATATATATATATATATATAAATAAGTAAAATCTTTTGCTTTCAAATAAAGAAAGATTTGGTTTATTTCCAAAATATAGAAAGATTTGATTTATTTCCAAAAAAAAAAGCTTTGATTTTATTTCCAAAATAAGATTAAGATTTGATTTATTTCCAAAAAAACAAAAGCTTTGATTGTATTTTCCAACATAAGATTAAGATTTGATTTTATTTTGAAAAAAAATAATATTAATTAAGGTGCGATTTACCAAAGAAGGATTTTATTAGATTAAAATTTATTTATATTTGATTATATTTCCTTGTTTCCATTGCGAGAAAAAAAAAATAAGAAACAAATATTGGACAAGATATGGAAAGATTTTGGAGAAGTTCCCAATTTGTCTAAGAAAAAAGAGCCTGCAAAAATCATTGAAAGGCTTATAATTTTCTTTGCGATCATCTATTTGGGAATCGACTCTCTCATGTGAGGGCAAATGTGGGCCCAAGTGCAAAATTAGGGTTCAGCATGACCTAATTGAATTAAATGCACAATTAGGGTTCCACGACCTCATTAAATGTGCAAATTAGGGTTCGCGTAACCTAATGGAATGAAGATGGAAAAATCGAGAAATAAATGTCTTAGACCGGGATAAGCCTCCACGTGTCCGAAGGCGGAAGACTTCGTGGAGGCGGCTCGTTTTGGGAATTGATTGAGGATTGGATTGGTGGCTAGAAGACGAGAGGCAATATGAGCATTATTACAATGACTAAAGGGTATTTTGGAATTTCCACGAAATCATGTGCCTTGCATGACTACTACTCGAAGAACCCTATAAATACCCCTTCCATTCCATTGGGAAAGGGAGACACAAGACTTGGACCCTTTTGGTGACTTAAAGGCTTGGATTTTTCCACTAAAAAGCACTAAAGAGTTGAGACTTCTCTTGGACTCAAGACTTGGACTCTTGGAAGATCAAAGAGACCCTTTTGGTGACTTAAAGGCTTGGAGATTCACAAAAAAAGCACCGGAAAGGGGTTTGGACATTCTCTCGACTTGAAGGACTCGAGAAGGCTCTTGGAATCCTGTTACCTAACACGGTTCCGGATTCTAGGAGTTACTGTAAATACCGCAGCGTCGTTAGAGTAGATCGCCCACTGTCATTCTCCCCTCTTGATCAATTCAAACTTCTTTGTCTCTGTGCAATTATTTTCTTTAAAAGCTACACCATAAATTACCAGACAATTTATCATTCAGCTGTCAGGTATATACAAATGCAAAGAACAAGTTATTGGTGGTTGATGAGATTATAGCCTAGTGATTAAGATTGAGGTATTTTGCTTTTTTTTTTAGGTTTCAAATTCGATTCTCACTTCTTTCTTTATGTGAAACTTTATTTCCAATTTTTTATGTGAGTTTTTTTTCTTTCACTAGAGTTTGATTGGTTCTTCATATTGTAACATTATGAATGATATACTTATTTATGAAATTATTGTATTGCTAAAAATAAAGCTTTTAAAAAAATTAAAATTACTCTTTGAGTTATTGAGATCCAAACCCATGAGAGATATACCAATTTTAATTGGTGATTATATCATGTGGAACACATGTGAATTTTAACCATTTAAGTGATTTTTTTTAACCGAGGAGGCACTTTTTAATTTTTTAACACATGGGGTTTTGATCTTCCTTCTGTCCAAAATCATCATCCACTTTGAAAGATCAAGGAAGAATAGCCACAAATCAAATGTATAAACACCTTTTATCAAAGTTATTTTTAGTTGTTTAAATCAAAACTTGAGTTTATGTTTTTAAACTTAAAAACCTTAGATCTACATGTTAATAAGTGTGTTATGGGTAGATCTATCACTTTTGAGTATCAAAAGTTGGATCTAAAGTAAGAAATGAAAACTAGTTTTTCAAAAATTAGAAAACCCTATTTTTTTCTGCTTTGTAAGCTTATAACTTGAGATCTATAACTTCTTTTTGCGATCCGTCAAACAAGAGTGCTAGATATATAAGTTAACTAGTAAACCCAAGTGGCAGCACTCAAAAATATTCATTTTACAAGTCATGGTGATTGTTTTGGCAAAAACAATCCAGATTTTTTTAAAAGAGAAAAAAGAGAGAACAAAGTTTCTGGCCAATCACTGCCAGGGACAGTTTCATAAATTTTTTGTGCTTTAAAAATTCTGAATTTTTTTTGGAGAGATAATATGAGGTTATGTGAGTCCTGTAAAACTGAGAATTTTTGGCCTTGTAAAATGAGAGTTATGACTGTTTTGGTAAAGGACTACTTTCAAAAGTACACCAAAATAACTTCTTGGTGATTAACTCCAAAATTATGCAATTTATATATATATATATATATATATATATATATATATATATATATATATATATATATCGTGAACCTACCTCAGAAATTTAGGAAGTTTCGACAAAGTTTTGATTTATGACTAATATAGCAAGATTTGGCTGTTTTGGACAATTTAAATATAGTAAATGAATTTTAAAAATTCTAGGAAAAATATATGTTCATAAGGGAGGCATATTCTGTCAAATCCCAGAAAAGAAAAGTTTTTGGAACTGATATGGTATTTTTCATATAAATGATTAAGTTATGAACTGATATGGTAATTTGTGTGAACTGAGTACGTCTGTGAAGGAGACTATCTGAGATAGTGAGATGAAGGAGAGTCGGAGACAAACTAACGCCAGGCAATTGTGAAGGACTGAAGGAGACGAACGTGATTCTGTGAAGGAGACTAATACTATCGGACCAATATGCTATTTAAGGGGGCCCTAAAAATTTTTGAGCCTAAAGCCCGGGCACCTTGGGCATTAGCCCAGGGCCGGTCCTGGTGATGAGGACTAGGGTTTTCGATTTCTACCGATTAAACCTCTTATGATTAAAATATTAGTAAAAGATTAAAAATATTATATTAAAATTTTATTAAATAATTAATAATATTTAGATTAAAATATTATTAAATGATTAATAATATTAGATTAAAGTTAAATTAAAATATTATTAAATTATTAATAATATTAAAGTGTAATTAAAATATTATTAAATGATTAATAATATTAGTAAATAATTTAAATATTATTAAAAGATTAATAATACTAAAAGTGTGATTAAAATATTATTAAATGATTAATAATATTAGTAAATGGTTTAAATACTATTCAATGATTAATAATATTTTAATTAATTAATATATTCTTAAAAGATTAATAATATTTGTAAATGATTAAGATATTTTTAAATGATTTATAATATTTGTAAGTGATTAAAATATAATTAAAGGGTTAATAATATTTGCAAGCGAATAACATATTATTAAGAAATTAATAAAATATTATTAAATGATTAATAATATTAAATGAAAGTTTCAAGATGATAGTGAAGTGATTGTAATATTATCGAAGGACGATAATAATACTTATGGTTTAAGGTTTTATCTAATATTTGATTATGTGGCTAAATATTAGATAATTTATTTATAAAGTAGTATTACTGTGACGCCCCCAAAATTAGGTATACATCACCCATCTTGAGTCGCCAAATACATGGTACAAAATTCAAATACAACTTAATTATACAATAGTAGTGTAAAATACGACAAAACATATGCTGTGAGTTTGAATATAAATATTGTCATCTAGAGAGTATACAAACTCAATGGAGTCCTCATTACAATTATTATCACACTATTTCACATAATAGTGAGGACTATTAATGCACCATCTAGGACCATCACTCCGTTCCCCGACTAGTCCCAGCTACGTTCTTATTTTCTGAAGAGAACAGTGAAAGAAAGGGTGAACTCAACTAGCCCAGTAAGAAATATTATGACTAAGATAATGCAGAATAAATTATCATTAGCCTTAAACAGTGTTAAACTAATACAATATAACAACCATCAAGTTTAACTTCAGTGGAACAAGCAATCCATTAAAAGAGTCAAGTAGAAAATAAAATCTACTATCTTTTATGATTTAAAAGGTTTTTTATCACTTTTATCGCTGAGACTCAGCTTAATAAATATTCCACATCATCGAATCACCCTTGCACTACGGCCAAGGATATTCTTTAGTATCACGACCACAATTATCCATGCACTGCGGGCCAAGAATATTTGTGTATTCATTAATGGTCATGATCATGCCAACAACTGTCCATCAATGCACTACGGGCCAATGAGGACTTTTACCACATCACTTGTAACATTTCGGTAATGATTACACCGAATAATTTCTGGTCATAATCACACCAAGTCCATCTATGCACTACAGGCCACAGATGACTTTCAACAAAATATAAACATGAGGATGATGACAATGATATAAAAATTCAATAAAACAAGTTCAAGAATTAATTTATCTAGGAACTGATAACGTCCAAATTGTCAACATGATACTGTTTTGTAAAGTAAAATTCAAGAATACTCAGAAGAATATTTCCATGAAAAGATACTGGATGAAGCACAAATATCAAGGATATTCCACTAATTTCATAGAGTATAGAAGTCAAAACTTTAATCAACTGAGTATACTAAAGAATGGAATAACAAAAGAAATCACCATGCATGCGGTACTTCACATAGGCAGGTTATTCCAACAGAATACTAAATAACGGAACTAGGTCGGTGAAATTGCATCAAGCGGGATGTTCCAACAGAATAATAAAGAATGGAATAACAACATAAATCACCATGTATGCGTTACTTCGCATAGACAGGTTATTCCAATAGAATACTAATAAAGACGGAATCGGTAGGCGTAAAACGCATGCGAATGAGGATATTCCAAGCAGAATAATAATAAAGAGCGGAACCAGTCCCACAGTAAAAAGCATATAGATAGGATATTCCAATGTAATAATAAAGGCGAAATCGTGTCCCAGAAACGAAACGCATGAGACGGGATATTCCAACAGAATAATAAAGATGGAATAATAGAAGAATGTCACCAAGTAAGATAAATGGCATCACGTATACAAGTTATTCCAATGTAATAATAAGAAATGGAATAACAACAGTTCTCTTCATGAATAAGAAAGAATAACACCCTTACCGTAAAAGGCGAATATAAGAGTAGGGAAGTAGCATAATACTTTTCTATAGTTTCTCTATAATTTTTCTCTTTGGAGTTTCAGTGAATTCGTAAGAAATAATGAAGGAATGAACTTCTATTTATAGGAGAATAGAAGTGTACTGTTCATGAACGAATTATTTCTGTAAAATCATTTTTCAATTAACTAACAATTAAATCAAACAATTAACCAATAACATTATAACAAAAATTAAAAAATATAATACATATATATAAACACATGTTTTCAACTTATATATATCATTATTATATATACACCACTTAATTTTTCTCCCCCATAACCAACATCAATCCCCCACCCACCCAATAAACAAATTCACTACACTCTTACACATCACTATCACACTATCACTTTCACTCTTTCTTTTTCCCCACCATTTTCCACTCACACATATAATATATATACACACATCATATACATATATATACCTCCATACGTATACTCTTCCATTTCTAAAATCATTTTTCCAACACATATGGGCTTCTTACGTGTGGCCCACATAATGGGCCCCACCTTTAAATAATTTTCTACCGATTATTTTGAAAATTGGGTAAAATAGGGATCCATAAAATAAGCAAAACTTCATAAAAATTACCTTAATAATTTTAACAACATTTATCATCTTTATTATAATTCACAATATTAATCGATCAGGTCGTTAGTCTCCCTATTGGCGCGCAATTAGGTGACCAAACCTCTCCTTGACAGAACTTCTAGACATCGTTAATATTGCAAATAATAATATTAATAACTTTGTCGTCTCAATTATTAATTTTAACAATATAATAAATATCGACAATAATTGAATCAACTAACGTGAAATACTATGCAACAATTACTATAACAATAATTGAACAAAACTGAATTACTTCTCACGTAAGCATCAATAATTAATATCGTGTGCTACTATGCAACCACGCCAGACATCGTACTTTTACTACAAAGTAGTTCAACAAAGATCACCCAGTAAAACTTCCGTAGTTATTTTCATAAAAATATTTTGTCGTTTTCTCAATCTGACAATAATTATGTTGTGGGGTCCACCAATGATTGCGCCGTTGTACGAATATTCTCTGCTAAAACGAATATTCTCCGACCAATCGAATATAATATAACAACTTGCATAATATGCAAAATTTATAAATATTACCCACAACTATAACTTTATATCAATTTCACTCCATAATATTCAAAAATAATATTTATAGAAAATTCATCTTTATTCAAAAAATTGGGGTTTTACAAGTATTATACGGTATGATATCATATGCTGATTGAAAAATCAATCTTAAAAATGAAAAGTCTTTTCAATAAAGAGATTAAATTACATTCATAGTAGCTAAAGATATTAATCGAATGAGCCAAAGCAAGTTCCCTAACTCAAACTCGAGTTATTATTTCAAAGCATGTTAGTGGATAATTATTATTGATTATTCCACATTTATGATTATTGATTTGCACTTAGTGCATGTTGCATATGTGACGCCCCCAAAATAGGTATACATCACCCATTCTGAGTCGCCAAATACATGGTACAAAAAATAAATACAACTTCAAAGAATATAATTGTAAATGCGTAATGCGACAACGCCTATATATCGTAAGTTTGAATACAAATATTATATACTAGAGAGTATACAAACTCAAAAGGAGTCCTCATTACAATTATTGATACACTATTTTACAAAGATAGTGAGGACTTCTAAATAGCTATCTCGAATCATCACTCCATACCCCGGCTAGTTCCTGCTAAATTTTCTCTTCCTGAGAAGAACAATGGAACAAAAAGGGTGAGCTCAACTAGCCCAATAAAGGATATTATGACTAAGATAATATACAACAAAATTATCGTTAGTCTTCAACAAGGAAAAATCTGATAAAATATAATAGACAACAAGTTTTAGATCAACAATCGCAATGAACAACAATCCATTTAGAAAGTCGAGTAAAGAAAGAATTCTACTATCTTCAAGATTTAAAAGTTCATCATCTATATTTTATCAGTAACATCAATCAATATACATCTTGAATCAAATATTCATCTTTGCACCTACTGCCAAAGATATTCATTTATATCATCGATTGGTCATATTCATCTCAACACTGTTCATCTTTGCACTCACGGGCCAAAAATATTCATTAGGTAATCATTCATCTTTACTTCTGAGCCAAAGATATTGAGAATATCATCATTTAGGGGTGAGGATGATGAAAAATATTTTAAAGAAAAGCGAATCCAATTGAAACAAAAGGACAAATATTAGGGATTAGTATTACAGTTTATCCAAGTTCAATAATACTCCATAATAACCAATTTTGAAAGTAATTCAAAAATAAAGATCAAAACATGGATACAATCAAAGAAAGTAACCATAATAGACAACTTGGACAAAAAAGAAGAAAATTTCATTTTCTATGAATAGTGCAGACACGTGAATAAGACAGTATACGTGAATAGTAACCACGACACAAAAGTTCTAAATTTGATAAAAAGTTTATACCAATATTTCAAAGATAATGATATTGAAGAAAATATCATTTTAAGAAGAATATAACACCCTTACCTCAAAATATCGCATTCTTGATCGGAATATCAGTATAAAAGGTCAAGAAAACTTGCAGCGATGAATAGAAACTCACAAAATATCTAAATACTCACAAAATACACTCAATAATCTAGAGAGAAAGAGAGAAAACTTGTTTAAAGGTGTGATTTTCAATTCTAACTTAGCCCTCTATTTATAGGAAAATGTTAGTACGCCGAAGCAGACTTGACCTGCAACCTGATGGCTTTACCTGCTAGTATTGTCACCCACTACATTTGAAATAAAATTCAGCACATTTCTTCACCAACCATAAGTGGGGCCCACTCAATTCTAGAATTTTCCACCAAAATCATTTATAAACCTAATTTCCAGAATCACCACCTCTTAAAATTCATAACAAATCATACGTTCATTTTTAACGGTTCAAAATTTGTGGACATATACTCAACTTATATATGTATAACATATCCAAAATTCCAACGATCCAACGGTCGGATTAAAAATACAACTCTACATAATATATCTCAAAAAACCTTTGCTTTTGATTTTTAATACCTCAATCCGACAAAATATCGATAAAACACCTCAACATTAATTCCTTCATTTATAACCACATAAATAAATACATCCTTTATATGCACATAAAATAAATATTTTCTTATCATATGAATTAATAATTAATTATTCACAAATAATATTACAGAATCACATTTATGACAACCAGTTGTTGTTCGGGAAGAGGGCTTTTCGATAAGGATTTCTCTAAGCGGGCGTTGCAATTAGGTGACCAAACCTCTCCTTGATGTAACTTTCTAGACATTGCCAATAATGCTATCTAATAATATTATTCCAAATAATATGAATTATTGATCTGATAATGGAGATGATGTTCAGTGACAATTATTGAACACGCGACATACTTAGCGTTAAGGCGAGTCTATAGGCCACAGTTCCTACTCAATCGAGGATTTCAAATAAATCGAATGTAAGACCCCGAATTTTTTTTAATAAAATGAAATTTCCTCTATTTATTATTTTGAAATAATAAGGGTTGATTTGATTAATGTGGTTAGTTATGGGTAAAATGCGCAAATATTTCAAATAAGCAAGTGGTTATAAAATATTCATTGTTGTATTAAAGGGAATATTCGTTTGGTCGTGGAATATTCGATTGTGAGGGAATATTAAATTACTACAGTAGCGACCTTGTGTGTGGCCCCATGTGAAAGCGATTGGATGAAGAAAGCGACAAATATAAGTTGTTTATAAATAATCGCAGGCGTAGTTATTCTTAATTATCTTGTTGAAATACTCAATGGTTAAAACACAAGAAGACACCGGTATTGCACCAATTATTGATTCTACGTAAGAAGGCCTACTCAATAATTGTTACGAGTAATTCTTTGTCAAATTATTTTATTTTATTGATTCAATAATTCTGCGTTGATATTTTATATTATTGTTGTTTTGATAATTGTCATTACGATGATTTTCTATTATCAGACAATAATTCATATTATCCGAATAATATTATTTGATAACATTATTGGCAATGTCTAGAAAGTTACATCCAAAAGAGAGGTTTGGTCACCTAATTGCTTGTGATAAGGAGAAATCTTTATTCGAAAGCCCCTCTTCTCAGGAGAACTGGTTGCCGAGATTGTGATTCTGTAATATTATTTGTGAATAATTAATTATTAATTTATATGATGAGGAAAATATTGATTTTATGTGGATATAGATGGAGAAAATTTTAATGTGACAATTGTTAAAATTGAAATTTTATCTTTTACGATAAAATAATTATTTAAATATATTATTATATTTTAATAATATAATAATGATGATATTTTTATGATGAATGTGGGATATATGAGTATATGTGGAGAAGGAGTATTTTTTGTTACCAAAAATATTTAAAGCATGTTTTATGTGTCGGTGGACCCCATTTCTTGATGAAATTTGATTATAGCACCGTAAAAATCGTCCATTTGTGGATTTTGGTCGAACATTTGGAATTTGGAAAACTTTCTTACGCAAAGTTGTAGAAAATTGAATTTCCTATATAAAGTCGCTAGATTCGAATTTTACTACAAAAAAGGGCTATTTATTGTGAATTATTGAAGTTCTTAAGCTCCGAAATAATTAATTTTTGGAAGTTTAAAATGTTTTAAATAATAAAAACATTTTTTCAATGTTTTAGCATGTGTATCTTGATGTTGTGAAATTTGGTAGTGGACGTATGAGTTTGAAAAAAAATTATATTAATATTTTTATTAAATTTTCTACTTTGTGTTCTAAGTAATTTCCTATAAATAGGTGCTTGGGTTAGAATTGAAAATCACCTTGTAAATCAAGTTTTCTCTCTATATTATCGAGCGTATTCTTGTAAGTATTTTGAGTATATTTTGAGTATTGCTATACGGTTTAAGTTCAAGTCATAGCCTATATCCGGTGTTTCAACTAGAAGTACTGATCTTTCGAGGTAAGGGATGTTATTTTCTTCTCAAATGATATTATTTCTTCAATATCATTATGTTGAAATATTGGTTGGAACTTTTTATCAAATTTGAAACTTTTTCATGTCTAGAGTTATTATTCATGAGTCTTTATTCATGAGTTCTTATTCACGAGTACTATTCACGAAGCGTGATGATATTTTTTGTGAAATTTTTATCTTTTGGTGTCGGAGTTACTATTCACGTATACGGAACTATTCACGAATACGGCACTATTCACCGAAAAATAAAATTTCTTCTTTTTGTCCAAAATATCTATTCTGGATACTAGCTTTGATTGTATCCATGTTTTGATCATTCTTGAATTTTACCCCACTCTGGTTATTTATGAAGAATTTTGAATGGGAATTGTTTAAAGTACGGATCCTTAATATTTGTTCTTTTGTTTCCTTTGGATTCGTTTTCTTTAAAATATTTTTCATCATCCTCGATCCTAAATGATGATATTATTGAATATCTTTGGCACCGTAGTGCAAAGATGAATGATTTCTTGATGAATATCTTTGGCCCGTAGTGTAAAGATGAGCAGTGTTGAGATGAACATATTGATCGATTAATATCTTTGGCCCGTAGTGCAAAGATGAACATGTGTTTAGATGAAACATGACCATCTGATGAATATCTTTGGCACATGAGTGCAAAGATGAATATTTGATTCGAGATATATATTGATTGATGTTACAGGATAAAATATCGACGATGAACTTTTAAATTCATATATAGAAGATAGTAGTTTGTATTCTCTACTTAACTCTTCTAATGAATTATTATTTCATTGCGAAGATTGATTTAAAACCTGGTTGTCTATTGTATTCTATTAGATTTTTTCTGTTGAAGACTAAAGATAATTTGTTGTATATTATTTTAGTCATAATATTCTTTCTTGGGCTAGTTGAGCTCACCCTTTTCCTTGTTGTTCCATTTTTCTTCTCGGGAGGCGAGAATGTAGCGAGTACAGTCGGGTATGGAATGATGGTTACAGAGAGAGTTGTTTAGTAGTCCTCACCATTTTTGTAAAATAATGTATCAATAATTATGATGAGGATTTATTTGTATGTGGATATTGTCTAGATGGCAATATCTGTATTTAAACTCACAATTTATATGTTGTAATAATAAAGTTGTAGTTGTTTCTGTACCATGTATTTGGCGACTTAGAATGGGTTGGATGGAATGGACCTATTTTGGGGGGCGTCATAGTTGAGTATCGAGCTTAGGGATATGATCTCTGGCGGAGATCGGGGAATAGAACTAGGAGGGAGGCAGGTAAATCCTTGCTTAGGTGTGTCTACCTAAGCTTATTTGTTAGTTGGTCGAGTATATAGGGATATTATGTGATATGTGATTTCCTTAATTAACCCTTGTTTTATGGCGGATTTGAGAATGTCGATTGAGAATGTTATGATGGATTAAATGAGACCGTGGAGAGGCCTTTGTACTCACCAACGAGAGAAACGTGCAACAGTGGCAATGTTCCTCCTGTAAACAACGCCCATGGCGAGATGATGAGCAGCCAGGATGTTTAGAAGCTTTTTGCGGTTCATGCAAAATCGAGACGAGGAGACTCGTGTTCAAAATACGAGGAGGAAATGATAGCAATTCACGGGTTATCATGGTTTAGCGATTCAAAGAATTGGGACCACGAGTGCAGGGA
Source organism: Panax ginseng (assembly GCA_020205605.1). Taxonomy (NCBI): domain Eukaryota; kingdom Viridiplantae; phylum Streptophyta; class Magnoliopsida; order Apiales; family Araliaceae; genus Panax; species Panax ginseng. The sequence continues at coordinate 94,268,358 of CM035141.1, read as the reverse complement.
AAGCGGATCCGATTAAAGAAGAGCGTGGGTCAAAACAAATCACCAAGATATTCGATGTCTTGGGATGCGGAGGAGAGCGAAGGTGCCATTCGCCACCTTTATGTTCCGTGAGGAGATGCGATGGGAGTCTGTGAAGCGTACCCATCCAGCCACACTCATCATGTCTTAGGAGACGTTTCAGAAACTTTTCAACGAAAAATACTTTCCTGAGAGTATTCACCATATGAAAGAGGTAGAGTTTATTAGACTAGAACAAAACAACATGACGGTGTCCCAATACGAGGCAAAGTTTGCAGAGTTATCCAGGTTTGTACCTCATTTGGTGGAGAATGAGGCATTATGACACCGGATGTTTTACGAGAGGTTTGAAACCCGGCATACGTCGGTATCTCATTTCTCATAAATTTTCTCTATATTGAGATGTTGTCAACAGGCTCAATTATTAGGCGAGATAACGAAAGCACGTTCAAGTGAGGACCATGCTTGAGGATCATCTAGGATGTGACGATCATGGAGAAGCATAAGAGGGAAAGAAAAATGCGGACAAGAGTGGCAACTACTCTGGTGGTAATCACAGCCATGAGAATAGAAGAAGCGAGTCGGGAGGAGATTTTAAAAAGAGGAGATTCAACAACGACCATGTGAAGACGTCAGCGCCAGTAGCAACTGGTTCCAAGGGAGGAGAAAGACCACCGGTCATATGCTATAAATGCGGGAAAGAGGGACATATCAGCCCAAACTGTCCACAACAGTTTAAGGTATGCTATAATTGTGGAAAGGAAGGACATATCGCTCGAGAGTGCATGGTAGCGAAACCAAGTCCAGCGGGGATGGTGACTCAAAAGGATGTCCCAGAAAAGTCAAAGTCAATGGTTCCTGGAAGAGCGTTTGTCGTGACCGGTCAAAATGCGAGGAACCCGAACGAGTTTAGCACGGGTTAGTTAATTATAATTCTTGCGAAGTTTATACCTTACTAGATACCGGTTCTACCCATTCTTTTATCTCTCTTGCTTGCGCTCAACGTTTGAACTTGACAACGGAGAAATTAGACTTTGACCTATCTATGGAGACTCCGTTAGGAGAAACTTTCATTACATCTGTTGTTTAGAAATCTTGCTTGATTCAGGTTGGCACTGTCACATTACATGTCGACCTTATTTCTTTAAAGATACTTGCTTTTGATGTGATTTTGGGGATTGATTGATTAACTACTCATCATGCCAAAATTAATTTCTTTCGTAAGGTTGTTAGTTTTCATATTCCTAAGCAACCTGATATTCTAACTCAAGCAATCAAACCATTAAAGTTAAACAATTTTATATCAAGCCATGAAGTCATTCGTTTATTGAAAAATGGATGTCATGTTTTCTTAGCCCATGTCATGGACTTGAACAAAAGTACGTCAGATTTGAATGATATTTCTGTTGTTAGTGAATTTTCCGCGTATTTTCCAAGAATTTCTTGGCCTACTCTCGAGGCGTGATATTGAATTTGTATCGACTTTGAATCCGGTACAAAACCCATTTCTAAAATCTCATATTGAATGGTTCCTATTGAACTTCAGGAGTTAAAAACCCAACTATAGAAGGTGATACCCGAGCCTCTAACTGGTGACTTCCTTTGTGGAATACACAGAAGCCAGACTCTCCGTAGGGGATGCCATATTAAAGCGGTAGTAAACCGATAGGTGTCATTGTGGCATGCTATCCAAGATTGGGATATGAGTCACAGTTTGAGAGCAACCTAAATTCGAAGAATCAAAATCGTAGCTTTCTAGACTTAGTTGGTTATTATCGGAGATTCGTGGAAAGATTTTCTCAAATCACTAGTCCATTAACTTTCGGTGACTCGTAGAGATACAAAATTGAATGGAGCAAGGAATGTGGGAAGAGCGAAAAACTCAAGAAGAGACTCATTTTAAGCACATGTTACGACCATACCATCACGGAAAAGCGAGCGTGGTAGGTGGCGTATTGAGTAGAAGATCGTATATGAGTCTGAGTGCGATATTGTCAAAGACTCATTTCATTATAACTTACAAATAATAGAGATGGAGATGAAAACTCTAGGTACCCATATGATGATATACGAGTATAATCAACTTTAATCGATAAAGTTAAAGTTGTTCAAGCTACACACCGAAGCTGATGAATTTGAAGAAGGAGGTGCAAGAAGTAATTATTTCAAAAGCGAGAATCGACGATGTGAGGAAAGCTCAAAACCTTCGATTTATTGGTTCATTTGAAATTTTCGATCGAATAGGAACTGTGTCCTATAGACTCGTTTTATCGCCAAGTATGTCGCGTGTTCATAACTTTTTTTTTCACGTATCGATGTTACGTAAATATGTGGACGATTCGAACCATGCTATTGAGTTAGAACCGGACAAGATAGCCGAAGACTTAACGTACGAGGAGGTACCTGTCAAGATCTTGGATTGGAAGGAGCATGTCCTACGCACAAAGGTCATACCACAAGTTAAAGTTTTGTGGAGAAACCATGCTATTGAGGAAATGACGTGGGAGTTGGAAACGAAAATGAAAGCGAGGTATCCTCATCTTTTCGAAATACTGGGTACGTACGTCAATTTCGAGGATGAAATTTCATAAGGAGGGGAGGTTGTAAGACCCCGAATTTTTTTAATAAAATGAAATTTCCTCTATTTATTATTTTGAAATAGTAAGGGTTGATTTGATTAATGTGGTTAGTTATGGGTAAAAAAATGTAAATATTTCAAATAAGCAAGTGGTTATAAAATATTCATTGTTGTCGGGAATATTCGTTTGGTCGTGGAATATTAAATGCTTGTCGGGGAATATTCGTATGAGCCTGGCAAATGACCTTATGTGGAGCCCCATAGCTTAAAGCGATTGGATGAAGAAAGCGACAAATATAAGTTGTTTATAAATAGCTAGCGTAGTTGTTACAGATTAATCTTTGTTGAAATACTCGATGGTTAAAACACGAAGATAGCACGGTATTGTTGCACCAATTATTGATTCTTACTTAAGAAGGCCTTACTCAATAATTATTACGGTAATTCTCGCTCAGGTATTTTATTTTATTGATTCAATAATTCTGCGTTGATATTTTATATTATTCTTTGTTTCAATAATTGTTATTTACAGTATTTTCCATTATCGAACAATAATTCATATTATCCGAATAATATTATTAGATAACATTATTGGCAATGTCTAAAAGTTACATCTAAGGAGAGGTTTGGTCACCTAATTGCTGGTGATGAGGAGAAATCTTTATTGGAAAGCCCCTCTTTCACGGGAACATTTGGTTGTCGATCTTGTGATTACGTAATATTATTTGTGAATAATTAATTATTGATTTATATGATGAGAAAATTTTTATGGATATAGATGGAGAAAATTTTTAATCGACAATTGTTGAAAATTGAAATTTTATCTTTTTACGATAAAATAATTCATTTAAATATATTATTATATTTTAATAATATAATAATGATGATATTTTATGATGAATGTGGGATATATGAGTATATGTGGAGGAAGAGTATTTTTGTTACCAAAATATTTAAAGCATGTTTTGTGTGTCGGTGGACCCCATTTCTTGGTTCGAATTTGATTATAGCTTTGTAAAATCGCTGGTTTGTGGATTTGGTCAATTTATGTTTGGAATTTGGAAAAACTTTCTTCTGCAAAGTTGTAGAGAATTGAATTTCCTATAATAGTCCGCGAAAAACGTAACATCGATACGTGAAAAACGTTATGAACACGCGACATACTTAGCGTTAAGGCGAGTCTATAGGCCACAGTTCCTACTCGATCGAGGATTTCAAATAAATTGAAGGCTTGAGCTTTCTTCTCTTCATCGACTCTTATTTCTAGAATAACGCATTCTTGCACCTTTTATATTCATCAGCTTTAGTGTGTAGCTTGAGCGGTTTAAACTTTATCAATTATAGTCGATTCTACTCGTATATCATAACGTGGGTACTTGGAGTCTTTAACTCTATCTCCATCCTTTGTAAGTTATACAACATAGGTCTTTGTGTTCGATAATATCGCACTCTTTTCGTAGATAATCGATCATCTACTCAGCGAATTGACCTACCACGTTCGCTTTTCTAGGATGGTATGGTCAGAACAGGTGCCGAAATGAGTTGTATCTTGAGCTCTTGAAAAATCTTCTCGCATTCGTCGCTCCATACAAATTTTGTATCTTTCTGAGTCAGCTAAGTTAATGGATTAGCGATTCGAGAAAACCTTCCATGGATCTCCGATAGTAACCAGCTAAGCCTAGAAAGCTACGTATTTCGATTGCTGACTTAAGTTGCTCTCAATTGTGACTCATATCCCAATCTTGGATAGCACGTCACAATAACACCTATTGTTTTATCACCAAACAAATATAGCGTCCCCTACGGAGAGTGCGGCTTTGGTGCATTCTACAAAGGAAGTTACGGATAAAGGCTTGAGTACCAACTCTTGTAGTTGGGTTTTAACTCTGAAGTTCAATAGAGCCATTCGATAAGAGATTTTAGAAATGGGTTTTGTAGCGGGTTCAAAGTCGATACAAAATTCAATATCATCTTTCTGAGGGGTAACCAGGGAAGTTCTTCAAGAAATACGTTAGGACATTCACTAACAATAGAAATAGTATTCAAATCGGCGTGTTTTTGTTCAAGTCGTGACATGGGCTAAGAAAGCTTGACATCCATTTTTCAATAAGCGAATGGCTTTATAGCTTGATATGAAAGTGTTTGACTTCAATGATTTGGTTTCTTGAATTAGCATAATAAAGGTTAGTTAGGAATATAAAACTAACAACCTTAAGAAAATAATCAATTTTGGCATGATGAGTAGTTAACCAATCAATCCCTAAAATTACGTCAAATGCAAGTATCTTTAAAGAGATAAGATCAATGAGGTAATGTGGATTTGTGCCCATTTGGATCAAACAAGATTTATAAATCGTGGATATGATAACAGTATCTCCTAACGGAGTCTCCACAGATAAGTCAAAGTCTAATTTCTCCAGAGTCAAGTTTAAACGTTGATCACAAGAAGGAGAAATAAAAAAAGTGTAGTAAAGCAAGTATTTAATAAGGTATAGACTTTGAAAGAATTTATAATTAACTTCTTAAAGTGCTAAATTTGTTCAAGATTACGACTTTGAGAAGTCACAAAAAACACTCTTCCACGAAACCCCACAGACTTTGTTTTTATTCTGTATCCACCTTTGGTGCCATAGTCCCAAATTGGACTTGATTTCTCTGGGACAAAATCGAGCTATGTGGACCGTCTTTTCTACAACTAAAACATACCTTGGAAGGTTTTTGAGCAGTTTGGCCTTATATGTCCCTCCTCTCCGCATCTGTAGCATCTAACTGGCGGTCGTTCTCCTCCCCTAGAATTTGTTGTTGGTCTTTAGTCTTTGTTGCCGATGTCTTTCGTCATCGTTAAATCTTCTCTTCATAGATCGGACATCTCTTTCCACAATATATCAGCGCGATAAATGGCTTTTTTACCCATGCATCACTCATTCTCACTCGTTTAGTTGTTTCTTCTTTTCACTCGATTCTAGCTTTATCATCTTATACTCTGCCAAAGAGTGCTTCTGTTCAAGCATCACATATCGGGTAACACAAGATTGAATCGTTTCATCCTTTTGCTCCACGACCGCCTGTCGTTCTTCAACCTGCTCTTTTAACTCATGAATACGATTTTGCAATTCTATATTTTGATCATATAATACCTCTAATAAATTCTCCTCAGGTACCTCTTCTTCCTCTTCTTCCTAACTCTCAGCTGTTACCTCTGCGACTATCTCGGGTGCAACTATCAATTCTTCACTCACCACATGGATATCTCTAATTCCTTCTTCACCTGACATCACATTATCATGGTTGGTGATTAGAGGTGTCTCCATGATCTCATTCACTCCATTGTTAACGTTCTCAGCTGTCATTCTTAAATACTGCCATAAAATAAGGGTTAATAGTCATGTCATATATTATCTCTATACTCTGACTAACCAAATAAATACCAAATAAACTTTAACAGGGTCATACTAGCGAAGAATTCCCCATCTCTCTCCCTCCTAGTTCTTGTCTCACATCTCAAGAATGGATCATATCTCTAAGCTTTGATACTATTTGTGGCGCCCCAAAATAGGTATACATCACCCATTCGAAAGTCGCCAAATACATGGTATAAAAACAAATACAACTTCAAGTAATATAATTGTAAATGCGAGAATACGACAACGCCTATACTGTAAGTTTGAATACAAATATTGTATACTAGAGAGTATACAAACTCAAAAGGAGTCCTCATTACAATTATTGATACACTATTTTACAAAGATAGTGAGGACTTCTAAAACGACTATCTCGAATCATCACTCCATACCCATTTAGTTCTCTCGCTAAATTTTCTCTTTCCTGAGAAGAACAATGAAACAAAAAGGGTGAGCTCAACTAGCCCAGTAAAGGATATTATGACTAAGATAATATACAAAAAAATTATCGTTAGTCTTCAACAGGTAAAAATCTGATAAAATATAATAGACAACAAGTTTTAGATCAACAACTGCAGCGGAACAACAATCCATTAGAAGAGTCAAGTAGAGAAAGAATTCTACTATCTTCTAAGATTTAAAAGTTCATCATCTATATTTTATCCCTGTAACATCAATCAATATACATCTTGAATCAAATATTCATCTTTGCACTACAGGCCAAAGATATTCATTTGTATCATCAGTTGGTCATGTTCATCTCAACACCTGTTCATCTTTGCACTACGGGCCAAAAATATTCATTAGGTAATCATTCATCTTTGCACTCTGAGCCAAAGATATTCGAAGAATATCATCATTTAGGACTGAGGATGATGAAAAATATTTTAAAGAAAACGAATCCAGTGAAACAAAAGGACAAATATTAGGGATTCGTATTACAGTTTATCCAAGTTCAATAATACTCCATAATAACCAATTTTGAAACAGAATTCAAAAATAAAGATCAAAACATGGATCAATCAAAGAAAAGTAACCATAATAGACAACTTGGACAAAAGAAGAAAATTTCATTTTTAGGTGAATAGGCCGTATCGTGAATAAGTGTGATATATCGTGAATAGTAACTCCGACACAAAAAGTTCTAAATTTGATAAAAGTTTATACCAACATTTGGTATAATGATATTGAAGAAAATATCATTTTAAGAAGAATATAACACCCTTACCTCAAAATATCAATCTTACGATCGGAATATCGGTATAAAACTGAAGAAAACTTGCACTGATGAATAGAAACTCACAAAATATCTAAATACTCACAAAATACACTCAATAATCTAGAGAGAGAAAGAGAAAAAACTTGTTTCTGGTGTGATTTTCAATTCTAACTTAGCCCTCTATTTATAGGAAAATGTTAAAGACGTGGCAGACTTGATTTTGCAACTTTGATGGGTTTACTGCTAGTATTGTCACCACTACATTTGAAATAAAATTCAGCACATTTCTTCACCAAACCATAAGTGGGGCCCACTCAATTCTAGAATTTTCCACCAAAATCATTTATAAACCTAATTTTGAATCGTCACCTCTTAAAATTCATAACAAATCATCGTTCATTTTTAAGCGGTTCAAAATTTGTGGACATATACTCAACTTATATATGTATAACATATCCAAAAATTCCAACGATCCAACGGTCAGATTAAAAATATAACTCTGCAATATATCTCAAAACCAACATTTGATTTTAATACCTCCAATCCAGACAAAATCTTGATAAAACACCTCAACATTAATTCCTTCATTTATAACCACATAAATAAATCCATCCTTTATATCCACATAAAATAAATATTTCCTTATCATATGAATCAATAATTAATTATTCACAAATAATATTCTGTAATCACATTTATGACAACCAGTTTGTTCCCAGGAAAGAGGGCTTTTCGATAAGGATTTCTCTTCTTGGCGGCAGCAATTAGGTGACCAAACCTCTCCTTGACAGAACTTTCTAGACATTGCCAATAATGCTATCTAATAATATTATTCCAAATAATATGAATTATTGATCTGATAATGGAGATGATGTGCAGTGACAATTATTGAAACAACAATAATATAAATATCAACGTAGCAATTATTGAATCAATAAAATAAAATATTGAACAGTAACTACTGTGACAATTATTGAGTAGTGCCTTCTTACGTAAGGATCAATAATTCAACAATACTGTGCAATACCGTGTGCTACTGTGCAACAACGCGTATTACTTTACTTTACCCACCGGGTATTCCAACAGTGTTAACGGTAACAACTACGCCGTTATTCAATTTTGTCGTTTTCTTCATCCGATAGTTATTCTATTATGGGGCCCACAAATGACTGCGCCGTCGTACGAATATTTCCCAACAACAAGAATATTCCACGACCAAATGAATATTCCCCGACAATAATGAATATTTTATAACCACTTGCTTATTTTGCAAAATTTGCACATTTCACCCATAACCAAAGTATTATATCAAATTAATACCTTATTATTCACAATAATAAATAGAGAAAATTAATTTTATTCATTAAAAAGTTGGGTTCTTACAACCTCCCCTCCTTATGAAATTTCGTCCTCGAAATTGACGTACGTACCTGGTGTTTCAAAAAGGTGAGGATACCTCGCTTTCATTTCTGATTCTAACTCCCAGTTCATTTCTTCAATAGCATGGTTCTTCCACAAAACCTTAACTTGAGGTATAACCTTTGTGTATAGGATTCTTTCCTATCCAAGATACTGACAGGTACCTCATCGTACGTTAAATCTTCGGCTATCTCGTCTGGTTGTAACGCAATAATGTGGTTTGGGTCGTCCACATATTTACGTAACATCGATACGTAAAAAACGTTATGAACACGCGACATACTTAGCGTTAAGGCGAGTCTATAGGCCACAGTTCCTACTCGATCGAGGATTTCAAATAAATCGAAGGCTTGAGCTTTCTTCTCTTCATCGACTCTTACTTCTAGAATAATGCATTCTTGCAACTTTTATATTCATCAGCTCTAGTGTGTAGCTTGAGTGGTTTAAACTTTATCAATTATGTCGATTCTACTCGTATATCATAACGTGGGTACTTGGAGCCTTTAACTCTATCTCCATCCTTTGTAAGTTATACAACATAGGTCTTTGTGTTCGATAATATCGCACTCGTACTCGCATACGATCATCTACTCAACAGGTCAGCTACCACATTCGCTTTTCTAGGATGGTATGGTCAGAACAGGTGCCGAAATGAGTTGCATCTTGAGCTCTTGGAAAATCTTCTCGCATTCTTCGCTCCATACAAATTTTGTATCTTTCTGAGTCAGCTAAGTTAATGGATTAGCGATTCGAGAAAATCCTTCCATGGATCTCCGATAGTAACCAGCAAAGCCTAGAAAGCTACGTATTTCGATTGCTGACTTAAGTTGCTCTCAACTGTGACTCATATCCCAATCTTGGATAGCACGTCACAATAACACCTATTGTTTTATCACCAAATAAATATAGCGTCCCCTACGGAGAGTCTGGCTTTGGTGCATTCTACAAAGGAAGTTACCAGATAAAGGCTTGAGTACCAACTCTTGTAGTTGGGTTTTTAACTCCTGAAGTTCAATAGGAGCCATTCGATAAGAGATTTTAGAAATGGGTTTTGTAACGGGTTCACAGTCGATACAAAATTCAATATCACGCTCTGGGGGTAGACCGGGAAGTTCTTCAAGAAATACGTTAGGACATTCACTAACAATAGAAATAGTATTCAAATCTGACGTGTTTTTGTTCAAGTCCGTGACATGGGCTAAGAAAGCTTGACATCCATTTTTCAATAAACGAATGGCTTTATAGCTTGATATGAAAGTGTTTGACTTCAATGATTTGGTTTCTTGAATTCGCATAACAGGTTAGTTAGGAATATAAAAACTAATAACCTTAAGAAAATAATCAATTTTGGCATGATGAGTAGTTAACCAATCAATCCCTAAAATTACGTCAAATGCAAGTATCTTTAAAGAGATAAGATCAATAGGTAATGTGACTGTGCCCATTTGGATCAAACAAGATTTATAAATCGTGGATATGATAACAGTTTCTCCTAACGGAGTTTCCACAGATAAGTCAAAGTCTAATTTCTCCAGAGTCAAGTTTAAACGTTGAGCACAAGAAGGAGAAATAAAAAATGGTGTAGAACCAGTATTTAATAAGGTATAGACTTTGAAAGAATTTATAATTAACTAACCCGTGCTAACTTCGTTCGGGTTACTCGCTCTTTGAGAAGTCACAAAAAAACACTCTTCCTGAAACCACAGACTTTGTTTTGTCTGTATCCACCTTTGGTGCCACCGTCCCAATGGACTTGATTTCTCTACAGGACAAAATCGAGCTATGTGACCGTCTTTTCCACAACTAAAACATACCTTGGAAGGTTTTGAACAGTTTGGCCTTATATGTCCCTCCTCTCCATGATCTCAGAGCATCTAAGCTGCAAGGCCGTTCTCCTCCCCTAGAATTTGTTGTTGGTGCTGGTGCTGTTGTCGATGTCTTCTCGTCATCGTTAAATCTTCTCTTCATAGATCGGACATCTCTTTCCACAATATATCAATGCGTCGTGCGGCTTTTACCCATGCATCACTCATTCTCACTCGTTTAGTTGTTTCTTCTTTCAGCTCAGATTCTAGCTTTATCATCTTATACTCTGCAAAAGAGTGCTTCTGTTCAAGCATCACATATCGGGTAACACAAGCTTGAATCGTTTCATCCTTTTGCTCCACGACCGCCTGTCGTTCTTCAACCTGCTCTTCTAACTCATGAATACGATTTTGCAATTCTACATTTTGATCATATAATACCTCTAATAAATTCTCCTCAGGTACCTCTTCTTCCTAACTCTCAACTGTTACCTCTGCGACTATCTCGGGTGCAACTATCAATTCTTCACTCACCACATGGATATCTCTAATTCCTTCTTCACCTGACATCACATTATCCTGGTTGGTGATTAGAGGTGTCTCCACGATCTCATTCACTCCATTGTTAACGTTCTCAGCTGTCATTCTTAAATACTGCCATAAAACAAGGGTTAATAGTCATGTCATATATTATCCCTATACTCTGACCGACCAAATAAATACCAAATAAACTTAGTCAGGTCATACTAGCGAAGGAATTCCCCATCTCTCCCCTCCTAGTTCTTGTCTCACATCTCAGCCAGGGATCATATCCCTAAGCTTTGATACCAACTGTGACGCCCCCAAAATAGGTATACATCACCCATTCTGAGTCACCAAATACATGGTACAAAAACAAATACAACTTCAGTAATATAATTGTCGTGCAGAATACGACAACGCCTATACTGTAAGTTTGAATACAAATATTGTATACTAGAGAGTATACAAACTCAAAAGGAGTCCTCATTACAATTATTGATACACTATTTTACAAAGATAGTGAGGACTTCTAAACAGCTATCTCGAATCATCACTCCATACCCCGGCTAGTTCCTGCTAAATTTTCTCTTCCTGAGAAGAACAATGGAACAAAAAGGGTGAGCTCAACTAGCCCAGTAAAGGATATTATGACTAAGATAATATACAAAAAAATTATCGTTAGTCTTCAACAGTGAAAAATCTGATAAAATATAATAGACAACAAGTTTTAGATCAACAACTGCAGCGGAACAACAATCCATTAGAAGAGTCAAGTAGAGAAAGAATTCTACTATCTTCTAAGATTTAAAAGTTCATCATCTATATTTTATCCCTGTAACATCAATCAATATACATCTTGAATCAAATATTCATCTTTGCACTACTACAAAAGCCAAAGATATTCATTTGTATCACCAGGTTGGTCATGTTCATCTCAACACTGCTCATCTTTGCACTACGGCCAAAAATATTCATTAGGTAATCATTCATCTTTGCACCACTGAGCCAAAGATATTCAAGAATATCATCATTTAGGATGAGGATGATGAAAAATATTTTAAAGAAAATGAATCAAATTGAAACAAAAGGACAAATATTAGGGATTCAGATTACGGTTTATCCAAGTTCAATAATACTCCATAATAACCAATTTTAAAAAGAATTCAAAAATAAATATCAAAACATGGATACAATCAAAGAAAGTAACCATAATAGACAACTTGGACAAAAGAAGAAAATTTCATTTTTTCTATTGAATAAGGTATAAATATCGTGAATAGTAACCCGACACAAAAAGTTCCAAATTTGATAAAAGTTCATACCAACATTTCGGTATAATGATATTGAAGAAAATATCATTTTAAGAAGAATATAACACCCTTACCTCAAAATATCAAGATTTTACGACCGGAATATCGGTATAAGGTCAAGAAAACTTGCACCGATGAATGAAACTCACAAAGTATCTAAATACTCACAAAATACACTCAATAATCTAGAGAGAGAAAGAGAGAAAACTTGTTTACGTGTGATTTTCAATTCTAACTTAGCCCCTTTATTTATAGGGAAAATGTTAGACGCCAAGGCAGACTTGACTGCAACCTCGATGGCTTTACTCGCTACTATTGCCACCCACCACATTTGAAATAAAATTCAGCACATTTCTTCACCAACCATAAGTGGGGCCCACTCAATTCTAGAATTTTCCAACAAAATCATTTATAAACCTAATTTCCGAATCAGTCACCTCTTAAAATTCATAACAAATCATACGTTCATTTTTAACGGTTCAAAATTTGTGGACATATACTCAACTTATATATGTATAACATATCCAAAAATTCCAATGATCCAACGGTCGGATTAAAAAATATAACTCTTGTAATATATCTCAAAAACCACTTGTTTGATTTTTAATACCTCCAATCCGACAAAATATTGATAAAACACCTCAACATTAATTCCTTCATTTATAACCACATAAATAAATCCATCCTTTATATCCACATAAAATAAATATTTTCTTATCATATGAATCAATAATTAATTATTCACAAATAATATTACGTAATCACATTTATGACAACCGCATTTCCTGTGGAAAGGGGGCTTTCCGATAAGGATTTCTCCTTTCATAGCGCTTGTAATTAGGTGACCATACCTCTCCTTGATGTAACTTTCTAGACATTGCCAATAATGCTATCTAATAATATTATTCCAAATAATATGAATTATTGATCCGATAATAGAGATGATGTGCGTTGACAATTATTGAAACAACAATAATATAAATATCAACATAGCAATTATTGAATCAATAAAATAAAATATTGAGCAAGAACTCATCGTGACAATTATTGAGTAGTGCTTCTTCACGTAAGGATCAATAATTCAACAATCTGTATAACACTGCAGTGCTACTATGCAACAACGCCAGTATTAATTTACTTTACCCACCGTATTCCAACAAAGGTTAATTGCTGTAATAACTACGCTCGTTATTCAATTTTGTCATTTTCTTCATTAAACGCTTATTCATTATGGGCCCATGAATGATCTAGCGCTACGTTGTATTTAATATTTCCCGACAACAAGAATATTCCACGACCAAACGAATATTTCTCGACAATAATGAATATTTTATAACCACTTGCTTATTTTGTAAAATTTGCACATTTCACCCATAACCAAAGTATTATATTAAATTAATACCTTATTATTCACAATAATAAATAGAGGAAATTGATTTTATTCATTAAAAAGTTGGGTTCTTACAGCATATGTTCATCAGGTATGAAAGGCTAATAATCTTCATTACCATAAGGTTCAGTTAAATTTGTTCATACCCAACATTATTGGTTCTGTCATTCAATTATTTAAATTCTAATTCATACTCTTTCACAATTATTATGTTGTTGAAAAATTCAAAAGCTTATTAATGAATGAATATTTTTTTTAATAAATACAATAATCAGTACTCTAAATTATAATTCAAATAAGTTTTCATCATTTTTGAAATTTTAAATTTCAAAAAGAATTCTCTACTTTTTAATGTTCAGGTGTTAATTTTTAATAAGTAGAGCGCCCATTTTATGTATCCTGAATAATCTTTGAAGTGTGTATGAATATTTATAATCTATAATTAGATTCAAAAGTTTACATTGAATATTTAATTATTTTTTCTTAAATAATTAATTAAAACTTTAATAATATGTTTATGGGAGTTTTATTTATTATTTATTCTCAATACATAGATTACATAGTTATAAAAAAATTATTGTATTTCATTATATTTATGGAGAGTGTGAGTTATAATGTATGTGTGACAACTAGTTAATTCAATTTGATTCAAAATTGACATAGGCTTATTTAAATATTTTGACTTCTAGTTTCTAAATAATTGGACAAATGAAAGTGATAAATACTACCTCCACCCGAAAATTCATAAACGTGAACCAATCTATTCAACCATCCTTTCTAGATTAATTTTATATTAATTTGGACCTAACACATTTTAACAATAAAATTATATTGTCCATTGGTCCCGCCTCTCGGCATCGCAAGTAAATTTTGAAAGTAAAAAATTTGTAACAAGCTAATAGTTATAGTTTTTTAAATTTATTTATATATATATATATTTATATATTCATTAATAACTTTAAGTTAATAATTAATGAATAACTTAAATTCATTAATTAATAGTAACTTACATTAATTAATATATAACTTAAAGTTATTAATGAATTTATATATATATATATGTAAGTTATTAATGAATGTATTAACTTACATTCATTAATAAATGTAAGTTATTAATGAACCAACAAGCAAAGAATAATATTTGAATTTAATGAAATTTAAATCTTTTCTGTATAACTTTCTTAACGTAAGTAATTAATATTAAAAAATATATCAAGGACACAAACCCGTTTTATAGGAGTAATATTGAAATATTGTGCAAGTACTACTCAATCCTGCAATAAGAGTGAGATAAATCAAGTCAATTATCAATTGAAAAAGAAAAGAAAAGAAATTTCATGGCAATGAAAAACTCATCCTTGTGCTCTATTTTTGTCCTCTTTTATGCATTTGCTTTGCTATACCCGTGAAAATTCATATGGATTTGAAAGCGTAAGAGGGTTTTAAGTTTATAATTTTCCCTTCTATTTTTCGTTTTCCCTTTTTTCTCTATATATCCCTCCTATTTTTTTTAAAATATAATTCTTATTGGGTCATTTAACTTTTCTCCAATTTTATTCTGTACATACTAACAAAAGTAGTACATTTACGACATGTTTGTTTGCAAAGACTACAATCCCAAAAATATATTCTCATGAATTATAATCTCAAGACTAAAAATATTCATAAGATTAAATAGTCCTAGTAAATATGTTATTTAGAATAAGATTATATATGAGATAACTTAAAATAATTTCATATTGTGTTTGTTTTGTCAAAATTATTTAAAAGATTAGATAAACTTATTGTTTGAACTATTATACTCTTATCATTATACTCTTATCAGTAATAATAAAAAGGTCGTATGTCTATAAGCATGAACTGAGTGACATAATAATAGTTCAATTTTGTGTTATCCTTGCAAATAAGCATGCTCTTAGTGACATAATAATATTTGTAACAAATAATTATATTTCTTGTGTGCTCAACCACCAACTCTAACTATCCAAAGAAGGGATGTGTTTATTAGTTAGCATTAGACAATGCAATCGTAATAGTGTAATGAAAGGGATCCTAATTTATAAAACCCTATTAAATTTCATTTATTTATTTATTTTTATTTTTTATCTTTTCTTTGTGCTAGCTTGGGGTGAAACTGAAACACTATTGAATTTGATGATGCATAGTGGAGATACCGGCTCCCACTTGGTGTGTGGCTAAGAAAACAGCGACAAATAATGCACTTCAGGCATTTATAGACTTTTGTTGCGGACAATTGGATTCTTACCGCTATATATGCCCAGTGACATGTGTTTCCAACCAAACAATCTAAGAGACCATGGATCTTGGGCTATTGATCTTTATTATAGGACCAATAGGAATTGTCCGAATATTGGCATGCTGGTGTATGAAGATCCTTGTAAGTCTCTCTATCTCTATATATATGTTACTAATTAAAGCTAGCTAGGTCGCAACATATTTTAAATTGTTTGTTATGGTTAACTATGTATCTGTAATTTGACAGAGCAGTGTGATGTGGTGCGATGAGATGAAACACATTTAAATTTAATTTTTTTGACAAAATTTATTTATTAAGAAAAAAATTAAAATACTGTTTTGTTACACAATTATAAAAGTGCTTTTGAATAACTAAAAGACAAAAATACATAAAAGTGCGTGGTATCAAATTTAAATTTTCTTCAGGCATTGAAGGACAAATTTGTATATATATTTTGAGCAGAAAATGCTTCTGCATGCCAAAGTCTAAAATGTGTAATATAATTACTATTTACACCTTACTTACCTTTATATTTATATACTTACAAGGGAAATATTAGAACTATATATTTTTTGTTAATGCAAATGAGTGTAAATGTGTAACTATTATTAATGCATGCATATGGTTGGTTGATGCATGTGTGAAAAACAAATGTACATAGTATATAATCGATCGATATATTATTAATAAAAAAAGGTTTTTTATAATCATTATTTTTTAAAAAGGTGACTGATATTATCATATTAATAAATACCGATTAAAGTGTTGAGATTCGTAAAAATAATTGTAGAAGTGCGGTTAAATATGATTTTATATGGATAACATTTTTTTTACTCCAGCAATATCAATCCATATGTACGGTTTCATTAATTGAGGAAAAAGACTAGTAATATATATATATATATATATATATATATATATATATATATATATATATATATATATATATATATATATATATAATTTTGTTTAATTGAATTTCTGATTTTGTATTGATGGGTGCAGCTTATGGGAACTGCCTTTATATTTAACTACATTGCCGATGAGGGGTGAAAATGCAAGGGCAAGGATATATAATTCCTTCCTATCAATAAGGTGGTATGGTTCAAGGGGAACAAATGTACCTGTTCTGCAGAAAATTGAAAATTAAATAAAATAATTTGTTTGTTATGTAATCATTTTAATATGGTGCAAATATTTACTATTCAATTAATAATACTTTTATTTGTTTAGACAAACATACTGTTGAGGTGGGTAAGCTTTGACATACATACTGTTGATTAATTGATATTATTTGAAACAAATAGAATCCTTAAAAATAACAACAGTGAAGAGTTCAACAATAGTGAGCAGCTAATTAAGAATTCAACAATTAATAGTTATACTTCTTGGAGTGGAATGCCTTTTGTGAACTTTTAATTTTGTTAACGCCAAGATTCGTTCACGCGCCTCAATAACTAATAGCGTGTTCAATCCTGCACAGAAACAAAATTACATGGAGAAATTTGACGGTTTGAACCGCTGGAGGATAACTCCGTTGTGAGAATAAGTGCATACTGAATAATGTTAACAATGGATGTATTAATTAAGCTTTAGTGCTTGAAAATAATGAGATACCTAAGAATTATAGTGTAACCTTATATTTATAATGATTACACCTCTTCCTACGTGTTGTCTCCATATGGAAATAGAATTCCTCATTAGGATAAAACCTTTAATGAGACAGAATTGAATATCCTTAAAGAAATGAAGTCGGATTCTATCCTGACTTTTTCCTTAGGAGTTAGAAATTAAATATAATTCGTAATCTTAGATTCCTTAAATTTTTTCAACTGTCCAAAATAAATTCCTACGTGGGGAAACTTCCTCCACGTGAATTATGGCCCACCGAAACACCCGAGCTCAAACAACTATGCCATAACAAACTTTAGGCATGAATGGTTTCAAATATGAATAGATTAGAACACAATCATTACACAACTGAACGTTTGGAAAAAGGGAACTAGTTTTTTCACATATATTTTAAATTTTTTCCACATGATCTTCTCTCACATGAGTATACATTGGGTCCCACCTTCATATGAAGAAAAAACAATATCAAAATATTAAAAACACATGTGAAAATAGTGCTCCCTTAGAAAAACTGTTAGGACATGCATGTGAGCTGGTATATATTTTTTGAAAGCTTATTTATTTTAATAAACTTGTTCAAGTTGGCATTTTTTGGATTGAGTTTGGGCCCAAAATTAGGTTGGCCAGACGCGTATTTAGGGACAAGGGAATTGATATTTGAGTTATTCAAAAGGGCCACATTAGTTAATTTTATGCTAATATATTTCACGGTGAAAATAATTAATGAAATTGCACCTGTAAATACATCAATATGCATGAGACCAGTGGCGGAACCAGGAGGGCCAGGAGGGGCACCTGCCCTCGGTAGGCTGGTACTAAGGTTAAGGTTTGAAGGGAAATTAAATATAATTCGTAATATTAGATTCCTTAAATTTTTCCAACAGTCCAAAATAAATTCCTACGTGGGGAAACTTTCTCCACGTGAATTATGGCCCACCGAACACAATCATTACACAACTGAACGTTTGGAAAAAGGGAACTAATATTTTCATATGTATTTTTAATTTTTGGGTCTTTTACATAAGTATACAACATTTAGAAAGTAATTACACTATTAGTGCACTCATAAAATATTTACAAAATTAATACACTTTATATATTTATTTACAATATTAGTGCAATTAAGATTCCTTAATTTAGGGAATTAGTATAGGATTCAATTCATAATAATAAGGAAACCTAAAATTAAGGAGAAATAACTACCATAATTAATAATTCAAATTCAAATATCTTGGATCTAACAAACAAAATAAATTTAAATTCAAAAATAATAATTAAAATTCAAATATTCAAAGTTTGCCAACGTCATCTTCTTCCTCCCCTTCGCCGGTTATCTTCCTCTTCCCCTTCGCCGCCGCTTCAACACCATGGACGCCGGCCATCTTCTTCCGTTTCACCATGGACGCCGGTCATCTTCCTCCGCTTCACCATGGACGCCGGTATGACTGTTTGGTAACCAACTGCATGGAGTTTGGTTACCAACTGCATTCAAAATAAATTGGTAACCTAAGTTGGTAACCTAATAAAACTGAATTGGTTACCTTCATACCAAGGTAACCAACCCTTCATATCAATGTAACCAAACTTTCATAATAAGGTAACCAAACCTTCATAACAAGGAAACCTTCATATTAAGGTTCGGTTACCTTGTTATGAAGGTTTGGTTACCTTGGTATGCCTATTTGGTTACCAACATATTAAGGTTTGATTACCGGTGGAGTTGGAGAACGGATCGGTGGTGGAGGGGAAGCAACGGGTGGTGGAGGGGCCTCCATCGCTGCCAGTGGCGGGGTCTCCACCGACGGCCACCTTGGATCGATCTGGGGGAGGAGGAGAGAGGCGGGAGGAGGCGGAGGAAGAGGAAGGGAGGGAGGGAGGGGTGGGGTGGGGTGGGGTGGGAAGGGAGGAGAAAGGGGGGCAGGAGGAGGAGAAAGGGGGAGGTGGTGGGGTGGGCGGGCGTGGGGGGGGAGGAGAAGGGAGGCGAGGAAGGGAAGGAGGGTGTGGGGCGGGGGGTGGGGGGAGGAGGAGAAGCGGGGAGAGGGAGGGTGGGGCCACGGTGGGAGGCGATGGGGGGAGTAAGGTGAAGAAGATCTGCATCGCAGAGGAGGAGGAAGAAGGCGCAATGAGGAGGAAGAAGAAGGCGGTTACTCCATTGATTCGTTAGATAAGAATATGGAGGTTGATGAGAGAGAGATAAAATTTAAATCCCTACAAACATGGCCATTATCAATAACTCATTAAATCAGTCAACTAAATAAAAGGGATAAGATTGCACTCTTTTTGTAATTAAATATTGCATATGCACTCTTTTTGTAATTATTTTGTTTGTGCACTTTTTTTGTAATATTTTAGTAAAATGTACTATTATATGTAATTAATCCTTAATTTTTTTCACATGATCTTCTCTTACATGAGTATACATTGGGTCTAGACCATGCGGGTCCGCCCCACCAAAAAACCAAGACTTTAATGATTTTTCCAAATTTCACCAAAACCAGTTTTTGGCCTACCGTGAAGGCCCTATTCATAACGTGGCCCATGAACTTTTTTTTTTATATAAATAAAATGTTACTACTTGTGGGTTGTGAGGCTTGAACACAAGACTTGTAAGTAAATAAATAAGAGTTCAAACCAACTGAGCTATAACAGCAATTTATTTTTAATGCAATCTTCAATATATTTAAACTATAATTGAAAACTATAATTAAGATATGTAGTTAATGTAGGTAATTAATTAATAATACTAATTTATAATACTATTAAAATTTTAATTGATTAAGATATGTAGTTAATGTAGGTAATTAATTAATCGTGTTTGTTTGTATTATTGTTTATTATTAATTATTTTATTATTTTTAATATTTATTATTATTACTATTTCTGGTGTATCAAAGAGTTTGTAAAAAAAAAAAAATTAAAGGGAGAAGCCCGCAGGCCACGGACCTTATATTTCCAGTCCACCAAAACTCGGGCCTTTTTGGCTCGGCCCGACCCGGCCGTTTGCCAGGTCTAATTGGTTCCCACCTTCATATGAAAAAAAAATATAAAAATATCAAAAATACATGTGAAAATTGTGCTCCCCTTAAAAAAATTGTTAGGACATGCATGTGAGCTGGTATATATATTTTGAAAGCTTATTTATTTTAATAAACTTGTTCAAGTTGGCATTTTCTGGATTGAGTTTGGGCCCAAAATTAGGTTGGCAAGACGCGTATTTAGGGACAAGGGAATTGATATTTGAGTTATTCAAAAGGGCCACATTAGTTAATTTTATGCTAATATATTTCACGGTGAAAATAATTAATGAAATTGCACCAGTAAATACATCAATATGCATGAGACCCGATTAAAGCGGAACTGAGGGGCCATGAGGTACCTACCCCGTAGACCGGGTACTAAGGCTAAGATTTGGAGGAAAAAAATGATATTTACATATATTTTATACTTTTTCTGTAAATTTTTTCTTATAGGTCCTACATCTCAATGCGAGTAAGAAACGTAAATTTGAATTGTCTAAATAATGACAAAATATTTGCAAATAAAAAACATAAAGAGGCGATTTTGTTTTGTTCAATATAAAATTATTATGAACTTTTTAAAATCAAATTAAGATATTTTTAAACTCTAAATTAATATAAATTTTAAAATTTTAAAATTTCTGAGGCACATGCCCTCAATAGTCAAAATCAATTAAAAGTCACATGAAAACACAATTTATTTCTTATTTGATGCATTAGAAACTCCAAATTAGCCTTTAATTTAATTAATGGGTGATATAATAAGCATCTCAATTTTTAAATGTATTCTTCTCCGGAAAAACTCCAAATTAACCTTTAGTTAATATGTAATCAAGAAATCTTTGTGAAGAGATTCAATCAAATATGCTCATTTCTATATTCCCCAATTTTTACAAACACGTTGAATTATTATATTTTTCAACAATTGAAAACGAAGCAAATTTTGAGACGTTTTCAAACTATATCTGACTTCGCGTAATCTGATTGCCTCCTCTTAATCGTATAAACCGAAAGAGCATTTCAAGCGTTAATAAATAAAATTTATTTATTGATGATTTTTCACATTTTGAAAACCTTTCGGTTCCGCCTACTGCATGAGACACATAACAAAGTCACGTTGCCCAGCTTGGATATTTAATTATAGAGTTTTTCCATATATTATATCCACAAGAGATTTGCATTTCACATCTTCTAATTTCTTTGGGGATGATTGTAGCCACTTTTTAAAAAATCATGGTGCAGTTTTGGATCAATCCTTTAAACCTACATCAAATTCAGTCCCAAATTACTGAAAGTCCTTACAGAATCTAATTATTAAATTTCCAAAAAATGGATTGCATTGAATTAATTGTGGCTTTTTTTTAACACTTGACAAAGTAGTCCAGCTGCATTCTGAAAGTATTTTCACTATTTTGTTATTATGCTGCTACTTAACAGATTTTCTACACTACGGGTGAGTAAACGCAAGTTACGCAAGGGGTCTCAAACTTCTTTGTCTCTGTGCAATTATTTTCTTTAAAAAGCTACACCATAAATTATCAGACAATTTATCATTCAGCTGTCAGGTATATACTAATGCGAGAAACAAGTTATTGGTGGTCGATGAGATTATAGCCTAGTGATTAAGATTGAGGTATTTTGACTTTTAGGTCTCAAATTGGATTCTCACTTCTTCCTTTATGTGAAACTTTGTTTCCTTTTTATGTGAGTTTATTTCTTTCACTAGAGTTTGATTGGTTCTTCATATTATAACAGTGAATGATATACTTATTTATGAAATTATTGTATTGCTTAAAAATAAAGCTTTTAAAAAAAATTAAAGTTACTCTTGAGTTATTGAGATCCAAACCCATGAGATATACCAATTTTAATTGGTGATTTATCATGTGTGGAACACGTGAATTTTAACCATTTAAGTGATTTTTTTTAACCGAGGAGGCACTTTTAATTTTTTAACACATGGGGGTTTTGATCTTCCTTCTGCCCAAAATCATCATCCACTTTGAAAGATCAAAGAAGAATTATAGCCACAAATCAAATGTATAAACACCTTTTATCAAAGTTATTTTTAGTTGTTTAAATCAAAACTTGAGTTTATGTTTTTAAACTTAAAAACCTTAGATCTACATGTTAATAAGTGTGTTATGGGTAGATCTATCACTTTTGAGTATCAAAAGTTGGATCTAAAGTAAGAAATGAAAACTAGTTTTTTCAAAAATTAGAAAACCCTATTTTTTTCTGCTTTGTAAGCTTATAACTTGAGATCTATAACATCTTTTTGCGATCCGTCAAACAAGAGTGCTAGATATATAAGTTAACTAGTAAACCCAAGTGGTAGCACTCAAAAATATTCATTTTACAAGTCATGGTGATTGCTTTGGCAAAAACAATCCAGATTTTTTTCAAAAGGGAAAAAAGA
This sequence comes from Panax ginseng, assembly GCA_020205605.1. Lineage (NCBI taxonomy): Eukaryota > Viridiplantae > Streptophyta > Magnoliopsida > Apiales > Araliaceae > Panax > Panax ginseng. The sequence goes on along the minus strand of CM035141.1, from coordinate 94,245,371 downwards.
GAGAACAAAGTTTCTGGCCAATCACTGCCGGGGGCAGTTTCGTAATTTTTTTGTGCTTTAAAAATTTCGAATTTTTTTGGAGAGATAATATGAGAGGTTATGTGAGTCCTGTAAAACTGAGAATTTTTGGCCTTGTAAAATGAGAGTTATGACTGTTTTGGTTAAATATGGATTTATATTGATTACACTTTTTTTTACTCCAGCAATATCAATCGATATGTACTGTTTCATTAACTGAGGAAAAAAAAACTAGTAATAGATATATATATATAATTTTGTATAACTGAATTTCTGATTTTGTATTGATGGGTGCAGCTTATGGGAACTGCCTTTATATTTAACTACATTGTCGATGAGGGGTGAAAATGCAAGGGCGATGATAATTCCTTCCCACCAATAAGGTGGTATGGTTCAAGGGGAACAAATGTACATGTTATGGTGCAAATATTTACTATTCAATTAATAATACTTTTATTTGTTTAGACAAACATACTGTTGAGGTGGGTAAGTTTTGACATACATACTGTTGATTAATTGATATTATTTGAAACAAATAGAATCCTTAAAAATAAGAACAATGAAGAGTTCAACAATAGTGAGCATCTAATTAAGAGTTCAACAATTAATAAACAATTAATTGTTATACTTATTGGAGTGGAATGCCTTTTGTGAACTTTTAATTTTGTTAACGTCAAGATTCGTTCACGCGCCTCAATAACCAATAGCATGTTTAATCCTGCACAAAAATATAATTATACGGAGAAACTTGACGGTTTGAACCGCTGGAGGATAACTCCGGTGTGAGAATAAATGCATACTGAAAATAATGAGATACCTAAGAATTATAGTGTAACCTTGTATTTATAATGATTACACATCCTCCTACGTGCCCGTCTCCGTATGGAAATAGAATTCCTCATTAGGATAAAACCTTTAATGAGACAAAATTGAATCTCCTTAAAGACAGGAAGTCGAATTCTATCCTGACTTTTTCCTTATGAGTTAGAAATTAAATATAATTCGTAATCTTAGATTCCTTAAATTTTTTCAATTGTCCAAAACAAATTCCTACGTGGGAAAACTTTCTCCACGTGGATTATGGCCCACCGAAACACCCGAGCTCAAACAACTATGCCATCGGGGATTTAAACCGACTAGGAGTGAGGGGACCATGCCCCCCCCAAGATTTGAATTTATTTTTTTTGCTAAGTGATGTGAACAATTTTTTAGGCCCACTTGTTCAATAATATATTTTCTTGCTCAAGGCATGGCCCAATAACTCTACTATATTATTTTCAATACATGCTCGTTGATCCGACCTATCGCCTGATTTTTGGCAGCGCCATCAAACTCATGCCCTCATTATTTTCCAAATCACCTTCCACCTCTAATGCTCCAATATTCTTCCCTCAGATACTTCCGATCTCGGTTAGTCATCCACACACATATACATACATATTTTTATAAATCAATTTGCAATGGTTAGGGTTTTGATGTCTGACTATTTCTAAGGTGTATATATGGATTAGCTTAACATTTGTGGTTATATTGTTTATCCTTTTGGACAGTGATACTTGTTGGATTAAATTGGATACTTGCGTATATTCTATTTCATCTTTACCTGATATTCACGATAATGTACTAATCATTTACTGATTTCTAGTGTGAAGTTGAACCTTGGGATCTTAAAAAACCTTACTTTACATGCTTTTATGTGTCTCATTAGATATATTACCTATGTACTAGTCTACTAGGCTTTCTAAGTGTTTAAGAGCTCTAGCACGGTTCATACAAATGAGTGAATATCTTAGCACCACACATACACACAATAAAAATGTTATGTATATTCTAAAGTTGAATTTTTTATTTTTTGTTTTAGAATCATGGGAAAATCATATACTATTGATTCATTTTTCAAGAGAAAGCAATCAACTCATGTTGACACTCTCTACTGACCCATGAGCCTAATGTTCAAACATATTTGTCTACCCCTGAACAAGAACAATGCCTCTAAAATCACCAAGAATTAAAGGTAAAGAATGGGATATTAATTATTTGGAGCGTGATCCTGGAAAACGTATCGAGATATGGAAATGTCGTAGTGATCTAATTGATGAAGTTCGACGAGCTTACATCATTTACGGTCAATTTCAATGCTTTCTTCTAGAGTACCCTTTTTTGTATCTGAAAAACATCCTAACCGCTTTCAATCATCATGGTTCAAGGTATTTCAATCTTGTTTAGAGTATTAATTCCCCTTCAAAGGATATCACATTTTGTCTACCTTGTTATCTCTTTAACAAAGAAGGTGTAAAACATGGGCAAAATACTTTTGCAAAGGATGAATTTAATATATAGTTGGAAGAAAGTAAGGAATGGGAAGACTTGTGCATTTTTGAATCATGTGGGAAAAGATCCAAATTCATTACATAAAATTTCTCAAAACTCATGCGATGATCTAATGAATCAATCACAACATATTCAAAAAGTTGTTGAGAAACAAACTTCTAAATAGCGTGCAAACAATCGGTTGCGACTTAAAGCCTCAATTGATTTAGTTCGCTATCTTACACTCCAAGGTTTGGCTTTAAGAGGTCGTGATAAAAGCAAAAGTTCCATCAATCGTGGCAATTTTCTTGAATTGATAAGCCTTGTTGCTAAGTATAATGAAAATGTTGCAAATGTTGTGTTAGATAGGGCTCCTCAAAATACATCATATACGTCATCCAAAGTCCAGAAAGAGATTTTACTTGTTTACTCAATGAAAATTAGAAAGGCAATTTGTGAGGAGATCGGTGATGCAAAATTTTGTATTCTTGTTGATGAAGCTCGAGACCAGTCAAAAAGGGAGCAAATGGCTATTTTTATTAGATTTGTTGACAAAGATGGTTTTATTTGGGAGCAATTTTATGGTTTCATACATGTACCAGATACGAAGGCGTTAACTCTAAAGAATGAGATATTTTCTACTCTTTCCCGTTATGATCTTGAATTTTACAATATTCGAGGTCAAGGATATGACGGAGCAAGTAATATGCGAGGTGAATGGAATGGGTTACAAGCTCTAGTTGCTAATGAATGTTTGTATGCATATTATGTCCATTGTTTTGCTCATCGTTTGTAATTGGCATTAGTTTCAACATCTAGAGAAGTTACTTTTGTACATCAATTTTTTCAAAATTAAGTTTTATTGTAAATATTGTGGGCACTTCTTGTAAACGTAACGATGAATTAAAAGCTGCTCAATCTTCCGATGTTGCTCATTTGATTTCCACTGAAGAGCTTGAGACTGGGACATGAATGAATCAGATTGGTACTTTACAAAGAGCTGGAGATACACGATGGGGTTCTCACTTAAGGTCTCTTTCTAGCTTGATAAAGATGTTTAGTGCAACTTGTCAGGTTTTATTGAACATCATCTATGATGGAACTTGGGATCAACGTGGAGATGCTGATTCGTCTTACACCTCTTTGACTTCTTTTGAGTTTGTGTTCAACTTGCATCTTATGAAAGCAATTATGGAAATCACTGATATGCTTTCTCAAGCTTTGCAGCGCAAATTTCAAGATATTTTAAATGTTATGCACCTTGTGAAAACCACAAAGAAACTTCTTCAGAAGTTGAGAGATGATAGATGTGATACTTTCATAGTAAAGGTGAAGTCTTTTTGTGAACGACATACAATAGATGTCCCAGATTTAGATTCTTTATATTTTGAGAGAAGAGGTCGAGCTCAACATCAACAAGATAAATTTACAGTGATTGAGCATTATCGGATTGATATATTTGCAGCTATAATAGACTCTCAATTGCAAGAGCTAAACAATAGGTTTAGTGAGCATGCGGTGAGGTTACTTGTTCTCAGCTCTACATTGGATCCTCAAAATGGGCATACGTCTTTCAGTATTGATGATATTTGTAAGCTTGTACGTGGATGAATTTTACCCCAGACTTCACAGAGAATGAGAAAGAAGACTTAAGGATACAATTGCAACATTACGAGTTTGATGTACTCCAACATCAAGAATTTCAAAAGTTATCCACAATTTCGGATCTCTGTCAATGGTTGTTGAAAACAAGAAAATCAACAATCTATCCACTAATCGATAGACTGATCAGGCTTGTTCTAACTCTTCCAGTTTCTACTGTAACTACAGAACGTGCATTTTCAGCTATGAGTCTTGTCAAATCTGAACTTCAAAACAAGATGGAGGATGAATATCTTACAAATTCTCTTATTGTCTACATTGAAAAAGAAATTGCGAAACAGTTTAGTACATAATCAATAATAGATGAATTTCGTGATTTGAAAGAACGTCGGTTATATAGATGAATTTATAGAATATAAATGGGTTAGGTTGTTTGTAATATTATAGACAATCTAGTTTACACATCCATACCCCTTGTCCTTGTGGTCTCTCAAAGTCATTGTCAAAGCTTCACAAAACTCCACCTCCACGTCATCAAAATCCCATTAACTCATGGAATTTACAGGCAATAAATTCCAGATCTGTAAACTGTTTTCCATTTGAGATCAGATTCCAATTCATGGATCGAAGATTATGAAACTTTTTTTCTTGATTTTGGGGACCGAGGCGGCGGGGTCGATGTTGTTAGTTAGGGAAAGAGTTTGGATCGGAGAGATAGTGGTTGAGATGGATGAATTGATCGTTGTTGTTAGTTAGGGAAAGAGGTTGTGTCACAGAGAGAGTGGTTAAGATGGTTGAATTGAATCATTTCGAAACGAGAGAGCAACATAATAGGAATTTTAGATCGGAGATATACATATACAGATCGGAGATACTTGAATTAACAACTAGTTTTGAGAAGATAATTACCAGCAAATCTTGTAGGAGTTTTATAAAATAATCTTCATCTCTCGATTTCACCATGCTAGATAAACCCTCGTGTTTCACACCGCCTTGTAATTTTTAGGGTCTAAGCAATGTGGTTGCCGGTTGGTCCTCAATATATATAATCTCTCTTATCGACCAAATGGGATGCAAATGGGATAACTCCATAAATTTAGCCTCGTATTGCGACACGGTCATATTGTTTTGTTCCAATTTGATAAACTCAACTTCTTTTATGTGACGAATACTCTCGGGAAAGTACTTGTCGTTGAATAGCTCTTGGAACTTCTCCCAAGACATCTTGAGTGCGGCCAGTCAGTACGCTTTACTGATTCCCACCAAGATGTCGCCTCTTCACGCAACATGAATGTGGCGAAGGGAACCTTTTGCTCCTCGGAGCATCCCAAGACATCAAATATCTTGGTGATCTGCTTTAACCACGTCTCCGCCTTAAGTGGTTCTGGCTTTCCCAAAAACTCCGGTGGTCCCAGCTCCTTGAATTGCTTAGCGATGACCAACCGTGGGTTGCCATTGTTTCCTCCTGCATTATGAACAGGAGCCATCTTCGCCTGATATTGCATGAATTCAAAAAATCTCCTAAACGTACCGTCGTTCGTCAATTGATCAGTGTTGTTGTTTACAGGAGGATTATCGTCATCCTGTTGCACATTGTCCTGATTATTGATCTGTGGAGAATCAACGGTCTCCTGTGCTCCATTGCTATTCTCAACATTCTCGGATGTCATTTTCAGATACTACCACAAAACAAAGGTTAATTGACATGTAACATATTATCCTTATACTTTGACCGACCCATTAAATACCAAATAAATTTAGGTAGGTCATACTAGCGAAGGAATTCCCCGTCTCTCCCCTCCTAGTTCTAGTCTCACATCTTAGCCAGGGATCATATCCCTAAGCTTTGATACCAACTGTGACGCCCCCAAAATTAGTATACATCACCTATTCTGAGTCGCCAGATACATGGTACAGAATACAAATACAATTTAATTATACAACTGTCGTGTAAAATACGACAAAACATAAGCTATGATTTTTAATACTAATATTGTCGTCTAGACAATATACAAACTCAAATTCAATATTATTACATTTATTTTCCACTATTTCACTGAATAGTGAGGACTACTAATCTTTATCATCCGTCCGTCACTCCGCTCCCCCGACTAGTCCTCGCTACGTTCTCATTTCAAGAGAATAATAAAAGTAAAAGGATGAGCTCAACTAGCCCAAGATGGGAAATATTATGACTAAGATAATGCGAGAATATATTATCGTTAGCCTTCAATAAAGTGTTAAACCGATACAATATAACAACCATCAAGTTTAAACTGCGGTGAACAAGCAATCCATTAAAAAGAGTCAAGTAGAGAATAAAATCTACTATCTTTTATGATTTAGAAGGTTTTTCATCACTTTTATCATTTGGGACTCAAATTTTAATAAATAATCCACATCATCGAATCACCCCTGCACTACGGCCAAGGATATTCTTTAGTATCACGACCACAATTATCCATGCACTACGGGCCAAGAATATTTGTGTATTCAATAATGGTCATGATCATGCCAACAACTGTCCATCAATGCACTACGGGCCAATGAGGACTTTTTCCACATCATTTGTAACATTACGGTCATGATTACACCGAATAATCCCTGGTCATAATCATACCAAGTCCATCTATGCACTATAGGCCACAGATGACTTTCGACAAAATATAAATATGAGGATGATGACAATGATATAATAATTCAATAAAACAAGTTCAAGAATTAATTTATCCAGGAACTAATAACGTCCAAATTGTTAACATGATAATGCTTTGTAGAGTAAAATTCAAGAATGCTCAGAAGAATAATTCAATGAAAAGATACTGGATGAAGCGCAAATATCAAGGATATTCCACTAATTTCATGGAGTATAGAAGTCAAAACTTTAACCAACTGAGTATAATAAGGAATGGAATAACAAAAGCAATCACCAGGCATGCGATAGACCGCAAGACAGGCGGGAGTTATTCCAATGTAATAATAAATAACGGAATCAAAGTCCCGCAGAAAAAGCGCATGATGGGATATTCCAACAGAATAATAAAGGCGGAATCAGTCCGGCAGTAAAAACGCATAGACATGATATTCCAATGAGAATAATAAAGACGGAACCAGTCCCAAGATAGAACTCACAGACAGATGTTCCAAATGAATGATAAAGAATGGAACAATGATGAATTTCACCAAGTATAGGGTAGTCGCGTATCACAAAGTTATTCCAATGAATAATAAAGAATGGAATAATAGAAGTTCTCTTCATGGATAAGAAAGAAATAATACTCCCTACCTTAGAAAAACTGGATACTGGAATAGTGAGATAGCAGACTTCTCTTCTTCTTTCTATAATTTCTCTCTATAATAATCGCTCTAAAGCTTTTGTGAATTGGTGAAAAATGAAGGAAGAATGAGCTTCTATTTATAGAAAAATATAGTTTCGATAATTTCACGTTTTGGGGCTCGAAAAATTACAGTACAATACCTCTAACTTTTCCTTTATTTTTAATTTAGTAATGGAAGTATTATCAAACTTGCACCACCTCCCCTAATAGTAAATAATGTGATTCAATAGTAAAATATATGAATCAATAGTTCTAATCATGTGATAAAAACAACTACAGTATAGTACCTCCATCTATACCTCCATTTTTAACTTAGTCATGCAAGTATTATCAATCTTGCACCAACTCCCCTAATAGTAACAAGAATGTGAAACAATAGTATACACATATGAACAAATAGTTATAATCATGTGAAATAATAGCAATCAATTACTCATTTATCCGGTTAAATACCCGATTGGTCAATATAACCTCCAGCATCAATTATTATCGAAATAATTGTCAATTTTCACTAACACAAATAATTCCAACACAATGAAACCATTTTTATCAAAAATATAAATTTTGAAATTTCGAAGTTTGACTTTTCTTGAAAAAGTCAACTGTTGACTTTTTGACCAAATAGTGAATTTCAGAAAATTTTGTGTTTATAGACTATTTTTACTAATTTCATCGCTCCGGACTCAAATATCACGTCCGTGTATCCAAATTCAACTCTGAACACAACTTCAATTTTAATAACATTCATCATTAATATTATAACTCACAATATTTATCAATCAAGTCGTTCCCAGGAAAGAGGGGGCTTTCAATAAGGATTTCTCCTATTGGGCGCCGCAATTAGGTGACCAAACCTCTCCTTGACAGAACTTCTAGACATTATAAATATTGCAATTTAATAATATGAATAACTTTGTCGTCTCAATTATTGATTTAATAAAATAACATATTATGCAGATGATACTGTGACAATAATCGAATCAATAATATGAGAGATATGATGCAACAATTCTTGAAAGCAATAATTGAGTATAACCGAGTGACTTCTCACGTAACCATCAATAATCAATACAGGTGCTACTATGCAACCATGCCAGACATCGTAGCATTTTTACTAACCGGGTAGTTCAACCAGTATTAACGGTAAAACTTCCGCCGTTATTTTCATAAAATATTTTTGTCGCGTTTTCTCAATCCGATAATAATTACATTATGGGGTCCGCTTAATGATTGTACTGGCCGCACGGATATTCCCCGACAAAAAGAATATTCCCCGACCAATTGAATATTATATAACAACTTGCGTACTTTGCAAAATATATAAATATTACCCACAACTATAACATTATATCAAATCCACACCATAATATTAAAAAATTTATTTCGAGAAAATTAAATATTTATTCATAAAATCTGGGGTCTCACAATCCATCCTACATCAATTCATCACCTAGCAGCGCACACCTGTGTAGACGGGCCCAATAAGTATGTTGGACCACCTCCTTACCTAAAAGGTTAACCTATTAGGTTGAGGCTGTGACGCCCCCAAAATAGGTATACATCACTCATCTTGAGTCGCCAAATACATGGTACAAAATTCAAATACAACTTAATTATACAAAAGTTGTGTAAAATACGACAAAATATATGTTGTGAGTTTGAATACAAATATTTTCATCTAGAGAGTATACAAACTCAATGGAGTCCTCATTACAATTATTATCACACTATTTCACGTAATAATGAGGACTACTAAACAATTATCTAGGACCATCACTCCGTTCTCGACTAGTCCCAACCACGTTCTCATTTTTTAAAAAGAATAAAGATCGATATGTAAAAAAGTTGTTAGAACACTTTTCTTCTTTCTCTCTATAGTTTATCTCTAGAGTTTCAAAGTGAATTCATAAGAAAATAATGAAGGAATGAGCTTTTATTTATAGAAAATGGATCAGATAAGAATTAACTCATGAACGATCCGTATTGATTTACTTTAATATCTGACTGGTCCATATTTAAAGAAAAATCTTTTAAATAAAATATAATATATTCTATTTATAATCTAATAAAACGAATAACTTTATAAAAGATTTTACTATGCAAACACTATGCAGACACTATGCAAATACTATGTATAATAAAATATTATATATTCTAATTATTGTCTAATAAAATAGATAACTTTATAAAAGTATTATGTTTTATATAAAAAGATTTTACTATGCAAAATACTATGCAGACACTATGCAACACTATGCATACACTACACCAAAAATGGCCTCTAGCGAAGGAAATTTTGTGAAGAAATTTATTCCTTCACATGAGGAGTTGTTTAGCGAAGGAACAGTGAAGGAAAAAAGTATAGTGACAATATAGTTATTAGCGAAAGAAACATCCTTCACAATTTATATTTTTTTCCTCGCAAAATTTGGGCGATAGAAAGATTTTTGGAGCCGATTTATGATTAAAATTTGCGAGGAAAAAATATATTTAGTGAATGAATTATTACTCACTATATATCATTATTCAGAAGTTTTTTGCGAGGGATAAAATTGGTTACTATCTTGTTCTAAATAATTTTTTGAATTAATTGTGGTGAATATAAATTATAATATAAATACATTAATTTTTTTTTTATATTAGTAAATTTACTTATAATAATCACACTTTTTAAGTAACTTAATTACAATATTATTTGTAAAAGAGTTGTTTTTTTAAAAATGTCATCTAACTTCTTTTTGGAAAAGATAATATATATTCCGTATTATCTTATATTTTTCCTATTATTTAATATTCGATGTTATAATTTTATCTAATATATATATATATATATATATATATATATATATATATATATATCATATGTTATCTAATAATATTATGTTATTGTCTGGAGAGTAAAGCTAGGTTTTCCTTAGCCAAAATTAGAAGTTTCAATTTGGATCATAGATGGGCTAGCAAATATATTTTAAAATTATATGCTTGGTTACAATTTGTGTTGCAGAAGAAAGTTTTTCAGTCTATGATATCCTCGTATTTATTTATCTTATGCATTTCTGTAGAAGTTCAACTCTTGCAGTGGCTGATGACGCCCACTGTATCTCTGAATGGTGAGTGGTTGCAGGGCCCTTTCTCTCCAAAGGTTTTCAGATTTTATTTTTCCATTGGATTATTGAGTTCATTTTTGGTTTGCCTTCTAGTTGTACTCATCATTCTACATTATTCTCACTTCAACATATTTAAGGAAGCTTAAAATATTTTTGCAGGTCACATAATGCTCATGGCAGAATGAAAGATCTAACGGCATTGCTCAGGTCCTCTCCCTTTGGAGAAATTAAAAGCATCATTATATACTACAAATATTAGGTTTACATATTCCTCTGTTTGTTTAGTGTACATTTTATTCTACAAGTTTGATGGTTAACTTATGTGATGCTCTTGTTTAGTAAAAAAATAAATGAAATGTAGATCCTCGTCAAATCATAGTCGTAGATCAATTAATTGAACTGGCTTCAAATTTCTGAAATTTGTTGCAGCTATCCAAGGATATGTATGATGAACATGAAGATATTTCATTCACATGGATTTGCGAGTATCACTGAGATGTATGGGCAGTATTAAATTCATCTATTAACTCCAATGTTAATTTCTTCACAACTGCTGCTTGATATTTCTCTTGTTACATCAACAGGTTTGAGGCGAGGATGCAGTAGAATTAAAGGAAACAAAGGTAATACTATAATGAGTATATAGATTTGGGATTGTTTTCTCATTCTCTAGTGCAATTCATAATCTTTTGGCTACATACATGGTTATTCGGATGTAAGGTCAAGTGGCTTCTAAACGTCAAAGGGTAGACAATGGAAGCCCATCGCTACAATGCAAGGTTATGCAACATACTGACAGATCAATCTAGTGGTGCTGAATATGACATGTCTGATTGATCACTGAAACTGAATAGGTTTAGTATACATGATACTAAGAAATGAATGGGACAAAAGAAAAAGGAAAGTACAGGATAGTACAACTCTGTTTTTTATCTTTAAGATTTATTTATTTATTTTTAGTGTGATATGATGATATTAGCTGAAAATGTTTAGTATACATGATATGTTCCTAATCTTTCTTATAGAAAGTATTGTTCAAACTGAATGTTTTTATCACCACATTATCTTGCAGATTTCCATAGTTTTACTTTCCATTTGACTCGATGCTTCACTGAACTTCCTTTAATGGATTCTTGTTCAAGGATGGATGTGCAGTTGTTTAGGAGTCATTAAGTAGTTACATGGTAGAAATTATATACTATGATATTTTACCTTATTATGTTTTATGGTGGACCGAATTAAATTATGGTGAAACTAGTTTTCTATAAATGGAGTCGGAGATTTTGTTTAATCTTCTTTTTGTTTTTGTTGTTTGCATAGGTTTAGGGGTGTTAGTGTCACCATTTGAAAATACTTTTAAAATTTATTGCAATATCATATATATATATATATATATATATATATATATATATATATATATATATATATATATATATATATATATATATATATATATATATATATATTTCATTATGTTTCTTTCTTGAAAGGAGCTCTGGTGATATTGAGCAGGCCTAGCAGATCAACATTCATACGCTATGGTTATTGACAATAACGCCGACTGCCTTATTTTTCTGTTGACCACAGTCTATTTTGGAATATGAATGCATCCATAGTTAATGGTTGGTTCACTGAATTTAACAATCTAGTCTAGACAATATATATATATATATATATATATATATATAGTTAATGGTTGGTTCACGAGGATTTCCATAAATTAAGCTGAAGTTATACCAACTCTGCTAATATATCTCATATATACTGATTTTGTTTGTCATATATTATTGTAGCATATGCCCGGGACATATATGCTGCAAAAGAACATATCTACTGTCGATTGGTTCAGTTCCTCCTTATAATTGTTGTTGTGCTTCTTATTATTGCCTTGCTCCAGTTCACAGACTTTCAATTCCTAGATGTTTTAACGAGTCTGTTGGCATTTATTCCCACAGGGTGGGGGTTCATTTTGATTGCCCAAGTACTGCGACCCTTTTTTCAAAATACTATGGTTTGGGGAACTATTGTTTCCTTGGCTCGCTTGTATGATATAATGTTTGGAGTGATTGTCATGGCCCCTGTGGCACTACTATCATGGATGCCTGGGTTCCAGTCCATGCAAACGATGATTTTATTCAATGAAGCATTTAGTAGGGGTCTGCAGATCTTTAAATTTTTTACTACGTCCCATCAATTTTATAGGAGTTCTGTGGAGTGTTTCTATTTTCATTCTTGAATATATAATCTGCCCAATGTTTAATTCATGCAGGTGAAAGATTGTCTGAAACAAAATGAGGAGCTCCGTGGCATGTTAGCTAAAATGAGAACAAAGCAAGCTAATATGCCAACATTAAACGAGAACATTACGCAAAGACAATTACTGGATTCCACCAAAGGTGGGGGTGATGAGATAAGTCTCCAGGCATCTGCTACTGATGTTGTCTCCCTCAAGGTTAGGTTCAGTTTGTACTGCTCATTAGAACACGCGCGCTAGTTGATATACTCTTTTTTTTTTTTTGCATTCCTTAAAAAATTAGCATCTTTTACATGAAAAAGATTATACCTGAAGCTACTAGGGGTAGGACTTGGTGTTTCTAGAATAAATCTTTTCGTAAGTTTCTATTAAGTGCTAAATTCATAAGTTTATATTAGGTGCCAAATTCATAAATCTACTAGGGGTAGGACTTGGTGTAATTTTCTATTAGGTGCTAAATTCATAATCTTTGCATAAGTTTATTTTTGAGAACCTAAAATTATGGCAAAACTCGTGCACATATAAATTGAAGGAACCCTAAAAAAGTGAGAAAGTGAGAGCCAGTGCTATTTATAAATGTATGTTAGATTTCTGTGAGACTAATTGTCTAAGTGGTTTAGCTATTATTCACGAGATTCCTTATTTATTTTTGTTGATTATCGTGTTGCAATTTTCTTTCAGTTTTTTCTTAGGTTTTTGTGTTATTTTTAAACAGGTTAGAATCACGATTGTTGGCATTTAACATCTATGAATCAATTGAGGTATTTATCCATAGTTATATTTTTGTTTGTATCCTTCATTAATCTCGCTCTTTCGATTTAAGTTCACCATCTTTTCTTATTCCTCATCTCATTAAAATTGAATTTCGGTGTTTCTCTTGCAGCATGAACTTTACAGGCCCAACCTTGATTTCCTTAAAGAAAACGATGATGAAGTGGACGTAACATGACACACTTTATTCATTCTAGTTAGTTCATTGTTATTCTTTCAGTTTAGTTATGTTAGTTAATAAATTTTGTAGGTACTACGGTCCTTAGGAGACCAAGATACAATAACAAATTTTATAGTTATCGTGACTCGAGTATTATTTATTTATGTGGATTATTAATTTTATTAGCTCTTTATGCATTAGCTTATCAATTAGTTTGAAACAAGTATGACAACATTATTTTATTTACTTGAAATATTAAATTTAATATTTCCTATAGAGATTAATAATAATAATAATAATAAATATTAAATCATCGATTTGAAAATCAATTATAATTTTTAATGAATTTCGATTATTTAGCAAATAATTTTTTATTTACAAAATTATAATTTGTGAAGGATTATTTCCCTCACTAATTTGAAGATACATTCTTAATTTATAATTAGTGAAGAAAATTTTTCTCTCATTAAATAAATTTGTTCTTCACAATATATTATTTGTGAGGGAATAAAGTTATTCACTAATTTCAAATAATCTTTCTTAAAATATTATTTGTGAAGGAAACTAATCTTTCACTAAATAACAATATTCCATTACTAAATACAATTTGTGAAGGAATAAGTTATTCACAATATAGCCTTCACAAAAAATATTTAGTTATTACTTAGCGAAGGATACCCAATTGCGAGGAGGTCTAATGCGAGCACTCGTGTGAAGGAAATATTTCTTCGCAATAAATCACTTGTGAGAGATATAAGGCCTCTAGTGAAGGGTTTGTCCTTCACTAGAGGCCATTTTTGGTGTAGTGTAATAGAATATAATATATTCTATTTATAGAATAACTTTATAAAAGTATTTTGTTTTATATAAAAAGATTTTCTGTATTATTACATTAATAATACCAACAAAAATGAGTGACTTATCACGTAAGGATCAATAATTAATACCGTGCTACTATGCTACCACGCAGACATCGCATTTTTAACACCTAGGCGTTTCAATAGTTAACGGTAAAACTTCCGCCGTTATTTTCATAAAGTATTTTGTCTTTTCTCAATCCGACAATAATTCCGTTTGTAGGATCCAATTAATGATTGTACCGTTGCATACGGATATTCCCCGACAAAAAGAATATTCCCCGACCAATCGAATATAATATGACAACTTGCATACTTTGCAAAATTTATAAATACTACCCACAACTATAACATTATATTAAATCCACACCATAATATTAAAAAAATTATTTCGAGAAAATTAAATATTTATTCATAAAATCTGGGGTCTCACAATCTCCCCTCCTTATGGAATTTCGCCCTCGAAATTTACGTACGTACTTGGTATGCTGAACATGTGAGGATACCTTGACTTCACTTCAAATTCTAACTCTTGAAGTATAACCTTTGAGCATCGAATATGATCCTTCTTATCCAAGATATTAACACGTATCTCTTCATACGTTAAATCTTCTGCTATCTCGTCCGGTTCTAAATTAATAATGTGGTTCGGGTCGTCCACATATTTACGTAACATCGATACGTAAAAAAAACGTTCTGAACACGCAACATACTTGGCGGTAAAACGAGTCTATAAGCCACAGTTCCTACTTCATCGAGAATTTCAAATGGGCCAATTAAATTGAGGGTTGAGATTTCCTCTCTTCGTCGATTCTTGCTTCTAGAATAACGCCCTCTTGAACCTTCTTCTTCACATTCATCAGCTCTGAGTATGTAGCTTGAGTGGCTTTAACTTTATCGATTAAAGTCGATTCTAATCGTATATTCGTTATCTTCACGTGGGTTCGTATATTTGCATTTGTAACCGCATACGATCTTCTACTCAACGCGTCAGCTACCATGTTCGTTTTCCCACGAATGTAGTGAATGGTACGATCGTAATCTTCAACAGCTCGAGCCAACGTCTTTGGCGCATGTTACGTTCATTTTAAGTAAAGAAATATTTGAGGGTTTTAGAAATGGATTTTGTACTGGGGTCAATACAAAATTCGATTTCACGCTCTAGGGGTAGGCTAAGAAGTCTTCAAGAATACGTCAGGAAATTTATTAACAATAGAAATATCATTCAAAACTGTGACTCTCATCCAAGACTTGGGTAACACGTCACATTGATACCTATCAACTTGCCATCGTCATTCACAGCGACGCCTACAGAAAGTCTGGCTTCGGTGCATTCCACACAAGGAAGTCAACAACGAAAGAACCGGGGCTCTTTACTTATGGCTTGATATGACCATGATTGACTTTAGTGATTTGGTTGCTTGAATTCGTATAACAGGTTGGTTAGGAATATGA
This sequence comes from Panax ginseng, assembly GCA_020205605.1. Lineage (NCBI taxonomy): Eukaryota > Viridiplantae > Streptophyta > Magnoliopsida > Apiales > Araliaceae > Panax > Panax ginseng. The sequence goes on along the minus strand of CM035141.1, from coordinate 94,229,499 downwards.
AAGCTAACAACCTTACGAAAAGCATGATGAGTAGTTAACCAATCGATTTCTAAAATCACATCAAAGGCAAGTATTTTCAAAGAGATATGATCGACAGGTAACGTGACAGTGTTGATTTGAACAAGATTTATAAATAGTGGAGTTAACGAAGGTTCCTCCTAACAGAATTTCAACAGATAAGTCAAAGTCTAATAATTTATTTATTTTTTTAGAACCAAGTTTAAACATTGAACACAACTAGGTGAAATACAAGAGTGGGTAGAACCAGTATCGAATAAGGTACAAACTTCGCAAGAGTTTATGATTAGCTTACTCGTGATAATTTCATTTGGGTTCCTCACTTGTTGGGAAGTCATGACAACCTCTCTCCCTTGAACTACCCGACTTTGACTTATCTGGGGTAGCATTTGGTGTCATCACTATCGTTGGAATTGACTTTAATATAGGGCATATTCCACCTCAACCGCTTTCATCGATCTCGCTTCATGATCCGAATCATCAATCTTGATCCATATCGAGTTGATTGACCGGCCTCTGTCAGGTAATTCAAAACTCGATGTTGGGTTCTCCCAATTGCTGTCCAAAAAGAGAAATGTATATTATCTATTTTATCCTTTTTGGATCGGACGTCTCTTTCTACAATATCAACACGTCGTGCGGCTTTTACCCACGCATCCTTCATTCTCACTCGTTCAGTTGTTTTTTTTCAGCTGATCCTTGATATTTGAATTCTCATATTCCAACTTTAATATCTTACACTCTGCCAAAGCGTGACTTTGTTCGAGCATCACATATCGGATAACACAATTTTGAATTGTTACATCTCTTTGCTCCACGACCGCCTGCCGTTCTTCAGCCTGCTCTTCTAACTCATGAACACGATTTTGTAATTCTAAGTTTTGATCATAAACTTCTTCTAACCAATTCTCCTCGTGTTCTTCTTCTTCTTCTTCTTCTTCCTCACTCGCTACCTGCTACCTCCGCCACTAGCTCAAAAGTGCAACTATTAGTTCTTCACTTACCACGTAGATATCTCTAATTTCTCCTTCGTCTGATATTACATTATCCTGGTTGGTGATTAGAGGTGCCACGGTCTCATTCACTCCATTGTTGACATTTTCAGCTGCCATTTTCAAATACTGCCACAAAACAAGGGTTAATTAACATGTAACATATTATCCCTATATTCTGACCGACCAATTAAATAAAAAATAAACTTAGGTAGGTCATACTAGTAAAAGAATTTCCCGTCTCTCCCCTCCAATTTCTTGTCTCATACCTTAGCCAGGGATCATATCTCTAAGCTTTGATACCAACTGTGACGCATCCAAAATAGGTATATATCACCCATCTTGAGTCGCCAAATACATGGTACAAAATTCAAATACAACTTAATTATACAACAGTCGTGTAAAATACGACAAAACATATGTTGTGAGTTTGAATACAAATATTGTCATCTAGAGAGTATACAAACTCAATGGAGTCCTCATTACAATTATTATCACACTATTTCACGTAATAGTGAGGACTACTAATGCACCATCTAGGACCATCACCCGCTCCCGACTAGTCTCATTTACGTTCTCATTTCTCAAGAGAACAAAGATCTTGGATATAAGTAATGAAGCAAATGAGAACACTTTTCTTCTTTCTCTCTATAGTTTATCTCTAGAGTTTCAATTGAATTCGTAAGAAAATAATGAAGGAATGAGCTTCTATTTATAGAAAAATAGATCAGATAAGAACTAACTCATGAACGGTCCAGATTGATTTACTTTAATCGACGGTCCATATTTAAAGAAAAATCTTTTAAATAAAATATAATATATTCTATTTATAATCTAATAAAATGAATAACTTTATAAAAGATTTTACTATGCAAACACTATGCATGCATACCTTATGCAAATACTATGCATAATAAAATATAATATATTCTAATTATTGTCTAATAAAGCAGATAACTTTATAAAAGTATTCTATTTTATATAAAAAGATTTTACTATGCAAAATACTATGCAGACACTTGCATAATAGAATATAATATATTCTATTTATAGAATAACTTTATAAAAGTATTCATTTTTATATAAAAGATTTTTTTGTATTATTACATTAATAATACCAACAAAAATGAGTGACTTATCACGTAAGCATCAATAATTAATACCGTGTGCTGCTACTATGCTACCACGCGTATTCATGTATTTTTAACAAGGGTGTTTCAACAGCTTAACTGTAAAACTTCCTAAGTTATTTTCATAAAGTATTTTTGTCGTTTTTCTCAATCAAACAATAATTCCGTTATAAGGGTCCACCAATGATTGTACTTAGTGTCGCATCGATATTCCCCGACAAAAAGAATATTCTCCGACCAATCGAATATAATATGACAACTTGCATACTTTGCAAAATTTATAAATACTACCCACAACTATAATATTATATCAAATCCACACCATAATATTAAAAAAAATTATTTCGAGAAAATTAAATATTTATTCATAAAATCTGGGGTCTCACAGAGGCTTTACCATACTTATTAACCCATCTACACTCTTGAATTTATCCAATGTGAGATTCATGTGAAATATCCCAACAATTCCGTCTTTGTGCAATTAAATATGAAATCAATAAAACCAATTATGAGAACAAAAATAACAAATAACCATCCACAAGCAAGACACTAAATTTACGTGAAAAACCCTCTAAAACTAAGAGATAAAAATCACGGGTCAAATTCCGAATCTCCACTATATCACTAATAATGGGCTTACAATAATCCTCTCAAGTTTTATGCCCTAAAACTTGAGGTTACACAATAAATTGAGATAATACAAATTTACCTTTAATTAGATTGAGAAACCTAATTAACTTCATCACCAAAAATACCCCAAGCAATAAAGTCTTCAAGCTTTCAATTGAACGGAGATGATGGCGGATACCCACGAACAACAAACAGTAATTCTCTCAATTTATTATTTTGGTATCTTCTTACTACCAAGCTTCTCTCATGTCATATATCAAATAAGACTCCTTCATAGCTTTATTTATAGTACTCTTCTTAATCCATTCCTATTATGGATTAGAAACAATTTATTCTCCTAATCAAATTAGGGATCACATCTCCTTGTCTTGGTCACCAACCACTCTAACAAGTAAATCTTTTTTCAACTTGGATTCTTTTTATGGAATCTCCAATTCCAATATTGCTTCCATTAACCCAATTTCTAATTGGATTAATATCAAGTAAACCCACTTACTTGCTTACAAAGAAAATCAATTTTTTTCTATCTTGGATTCTATCTCATGGGTGAGGACCCACATCCAACATAAATATTTTTATCAAAAATATTAAAATGAATTGAGAAAAGGGAGAAATATTAAAATAATATTAATATAACAAAAATGATTTCTTGGAAGTACGCTTTGCATTCCAAAAATTTTTTAATAAAAAATATAGTACTCTAAGCTATAAGAACTTCAAAAATATACAAAAAATGAAATATGAAAAAAATATATAAAATATAAAAGAGTACTACTAACTACGTAGAAAACTTTTTTAAAAAAATAGGAAAAAACACTAATGCAAAATAAGAAATATGAATTTTAATCAAAACAACTTATACTTTCCATTAATTTATAATTTATATTTTTATTGTCTTTTTGTGTTTTTTTAATTTTTTTTTGTAACAATCTATATTTTCCATCAAAACAAAACAATTAACACTTCCCATTGTTTGCTTTTGTGTTTTATTTTTAATTTCTTTTCTTTTTTCTATTCCCTCAACTCCAAATTATTTGTTGTTTTAAGGAATTTTTGTTTTACCAAAATAATTGCAGTTTGCTCTTTTCTAGACAATTAAAGTGGTTATATTACAAGTTTATCCTATTCATTTTTTTTTCTCGTCACAAGTGTATAGTGGCTGAGTTGGTGAACATGATTATAGGCAGCAGCCCAATTTCAATTCCGAAGCAAAGGAGGAATTGGTGGGAGATAATTAGGCGTGGGGCTAGGGTGTAAATGTATATATATGGATCTTGATACAGTGGTATCGGTATTTGTATCCGAAAAATTATTGTATTCGAAAAATTAATTTGTTATCTGTATTCATATCCGGTATTCGACGGATTTTAAAAATATTACTCCCTCCATTCCTATATGTAGGTCGTTTTAAACTTTTTTGTTATTCCTAATTATTTGTCGTTTGTAGTTATCTAGGAGAATTGATCACTATTTTTCCCAAATTGCCCCTTATAATTCCACCTAATTTTTTGATCCATATTTATGAGATAAGTGAGGTGAAGAGTATTATAGACAATTGATAATATAGTTAATGTTTTTCAATCATTTCATTAATTCTTGTGTACATGTCTAAAACGACATATATTAAAGAACAGAAGGAGTATTTGTTATTCAAAATAATATCTGAATACATTCGGTATCCGATCGGTCACACTTTTAATCAACAAATTAATGCATGAAACCCCATAATTTGCACTGATTATCAAAAGCTTGTATAGCTCAAAGATTGGATCTGTTATAATTCCTCCATATAAAATACTCCATCCATCCCTAAATAATTGACGTTATAGGGAGTTCAAAATTTTCCAATATATTTGACGTTGTCAAGTTTCTAGGAAGCATTAATTACAATTTTTCTTCTATTGCCCTCAACTATATAGAGTATTTCATTTATCTAGACAACTATATGAAGTACATCTTTTCTTAATTAATGTAAGGGTAATTGCGGTAATACATATCAATCTTAATGACAAAATCTGAAATAACAAAGTTGGGATTTATGCCTTCTTATTCATGAATATGGTATGCATTCTTGAAATCTGGGTTCAAAAACATTGATGATTAGCACATATTATAAATCTGCTATTGATTAAACTTCCTCAGCAAGTACTCACACACTTATTCCCCCAATATAATAAAACTATTCACAACTCCAAAAAAATAATTTTAAAAACTTACGAAATTTTTTTTTACCTCCATTTGTTAAAACCTTACCCTAACAAAAAAAATGGATGAAATAATAATAATGAGACTAAAAATTCTACCGTTATGATCGGATGATCCTAATATAAAATTCATGTAAATTATTTACAAAAAATAAAGGGAAAAAAAATGAATAATTACTCATCACCAAATAAATTTCAATTTTTTTTTTGAAACTGATAAAACACAAAGAGAATAGAATTTTCTGATATTGTTATTCACCAATGTAGCAGATATATATACAAGAGTATATTGATAAAACACAAAGAGAATAGAATTTTCTGAATGATTGACCAGTTTAGCCATTTAGACGATTTTTTCAAAAATAAACGCTTTGAATAAATTGAATCATCGACCATTCAACAAAAATTAACAAAACAAATCCCTCGGTATATATAAACCTTCTACAATATTTCTACGATATATTATAATTTTGTAAATATATAATTGATATTAATTAAACATCCTAATCATAAAGGGGAGAAAATAAATATATATTAAAAATAATAAATAAATAAATAATATGGTTTAAATAAATAAAAATGATTAAACTTTAATTGTCAATCTGTAAGACCCCGAATTTTACGAAATAAAAATATTCAATTTTTTCTTATAATTACTATTCAGTAAATGGTTAAATTGATAAAAGTTTAAAGTTATGGGTGAAATGTGCAAATTTTTTAAAATACGCAAGTGGTTATAAAATATTCATTTTTGTTGGAAAATATTCGTTTGGTCGTGGAATATTCTTCCCGTTTGGGAATATTATAATGACGACGTATGACCTTTGTGGGCCCCATAACGGAAAGCGATTGGATGAAGAAAACGACAAGTATAAGTTGTTTACAAATAACGACGTAGTTATTACAATTAATCTTGTTGGAATACCCGATTGGTTAAAATACGATGTCTGGCGTTGACACAAGATGATTTTGCAGTATTGCACCAATTATTGATTCTTACGTGAAGGCACTACTACTCAATAATTGTTACGAGAATTCTTATTCAAAGATTTTATTTTATTGATTCAATAATTGTTGTGTTGATTTTTATATTTGTTATTTCTTTAATTGTCACTACACAATATTTTTCATTATCGAGACAATAATTCATATTATCTGAATAATATTATTAGATAACATTATTGGCAATGTCTAGAAAGTTACGTCTAAAGAGAGGTTTGGTCACCTAATTCTTACCAGGTAAGGAGAAATCTTTATTGAAAAGCCCCTCTTTCACAGGAAACTTTGGTTTGCGAGATTGTGATTTTGTAATATTATTTGTGAATAATTAATTATTAATTTATATGATGAGAAAAATATTTATTTTATATGGATATAGATGGAGAAAATTTTTAATGTGACAATTGTTAAATATTAATATTTTATCTTTTTCTGATAAAATAATTCATTTAAATATATTATTATATTTTTAATAATATAATAATAGTGATATTTTTACGATGAATGTGGGATATATGAGTATATATGGAGGAGTATTTTTGTTACCAAAAATATTTAAAGCATGTTTTATGTGTCGGTGGACTCCATTTCTTGACTGAAATTTGATTATAGCCTGTAAAATCGTCCGTTTATGAATTTCGGTCAATTTCTGTTTGGAATTTGGAAAACCTTTCTTCTACAAAGTTGTAGATAATGGAATTTCCTATAAAAATTTGCGAGATTCGAATTTTCTGAGAAAAGGGCTATTTATTGAGAATTATTGAAGTTCAGAAGCTCCGAAATAATTGATTTTTGGAAGTTTAAAATAATTTAAATATGAAAAACGTTTTTTGTGGGTCTAGCATGTGATTTGAATGTGTTGAATGCAGATTTTCAGATTCAAGAAGTGTGCGTAGAGAATTTATAATATATATTATTATTTTATTAAATTTTCTACTTTGGTGTTCTAAGCAATTTCCTATAAATAGGGTGGTTAGGTTAGAATTGAAAATCACAATTTAAAGCTCAAGTTTTCTCTCTATATTATCGAGCGTATTCTTGTGAGTATTTTGAGTATACTTTGAGTATTGCTATACGGTGCAAGTTCAAGTCATAGCTTATATCCGGTATTTCAACTAGAAGTACTATTCTTTCGAGGTAAGGGATGTTATTTTCTTCTCAAATGATATTATTTCTTCAATATCATTATGCTAAAATATTGGTTGAAACTTTTTATCAAATTTGGAACTTTTTCATGTCGGAGTTACTATTCATGAGTTACTATTCACGAGTTATTATTCACGAGTACTATTCACGGAGCGTGATAATGTATTTTTGTGAAATTTCTATCTTTTGGTGTCGGAGTTATTATTCACGTATACGACACTATTCACGAATACGACACTATTCACTGAAAAATGAAATTTCTTCTTTTTGTCCAAAATATCTATTCTGGATACTAGCTTTGATTGTATCCATGTTTTGATCATTCTTGAATTTTACACCACTATGATTATTTATGAGGTATTTTTGGACATGAAATAGCTGAAATACGAATCCTAAATACTTATTCTTTTGTTTCACTGGATTCGTTTCCTTTAAAATATTTTTCATCATCCTCAGTCCTAAATGATGATATAATTGAATATCTTTGGCTTCAGTAGTGCAAGAGATGGTTGATTTTCTTATGAATATCTTTGGCACAGTAGTGCAAAGATGAGCAGTGTTGAGATGAACATGACCGATCGATGAATATCTTTGGCACGTAGTGCAAAGATGAATATTTGATCCGAGATGAATATTGATTGATGTTCTGAGGATAAAATATTGATGATGGACCGTTAAATTCATAGTTTATAGTAGATTTCATTCTCTACGTAACTTTCTTACATGAATTATTATTTCTGCTGCGAATATTGATCGAAACTTGTTGTCTATTGTATTCTATCAGATTTTTCCCTGTTGAAGACTAACGATAATTTGTTGTACATTATCTTAGTCATAACATTCTTTCTTGGGCTAGTTGAGCTCACCCTTTCCTTTTGTTCCATTTTTCTTCTCGAGAAGCGAGATTATGGCGTAAACTAGAGTCGGGGTGTGGAGTGATGGTTCTAGATAGGCGTTTTAGTAGTCCTCCATTATTCGTAAAATAGTGTATCAATAATGAGGATTTATTTGCGTGTAGATATTGTCTATAAGACAATATTTGTATTTAAACTCACAGTTTAAGTGTTGTCGTATTTTGCACGACATTTGTATTAATAAAGTTGTAGTTGTTTCTGTACCATGTATTTGGCGACTCAGAATGGGTTGGGTGGAATGGACCTATTTTGGGGCGTCACAGTTGGTATCAGAGCTTAGGGATATGATCTCATGAGAGATAGGGAATAGAACTAGGAGGGAGAGGCGAGTAAATCCTTATTTAGTGTGTCCTACCTAAGCTTATTTGTTGGTTGGTCAATATATAGGGATATTATGTGATATGTTGATTTCTTTAGTTAACCCTTGTTTTATGGCGATTTGAGAATGTCATTGAGAATGTTAATAGTGGATTAAATGAGGCCAGGAGACGCCTCATACTCACTCAATGATGAGGAAGCGTGCAACAGTGGTGGCAATGTTCCTCGTGTGAACAACGCCACTGAGCAGATGATGAACGACGGAATGTTTAGAAGCTTTTTGCAGTTCATTCAAAATCAGACGAGGGAGACACGTGCACAAGCTATAGGTGGAAATGATAACAACGCGGTTTTGTCACTGATGGCCGGTGTCAAAGAGTTGGGACCACGTAATGCGGGGAAGCGGGATCCGATTAAGGTGGAGACGTGGGTCAAACAAATTACCAAGATATTCGATGTCTTGGGATGCACGGAGGAACAGAAGGTTCCATTCGTCACCTTTATGTTCCGTAACGAGGCAGATTACTGGTGGGAATCTGTGAAGCGTACCCATCCAGCTGCACTCAGCATGTCATGGGAGACATTTCAGAAACTGTTCAATGACAAGTACTTTCCTGAAAGTATTCGTCATATGAAGGAAGTGGAGTTTATTAGACTGGAACAAAATAACATGACGGTGTCCCAATACGAAACGAAGTTCGTAGAGTTATCCAGGTTTGCACCTCATTTGGTGGAGAATGAGGAACGTATGACGCGGATGTTTCTGAGAGGTTTGAAACCTGACATACGTCAGTATCTCATTTCTCATAAATTTTCTCTCTATTCAGATGTTGTCAACAGGGCTCAATTGTTAGAGAGAGATAACGAGTACGTTCAACCGAGGGACCATAACCAGGATCATACCGAAGATAGCAGTCATCAGAATAACGATAACTAACGGAGAAAGAAAAAGACGGACAAAAATGGTAACCAATTTGGTGGTAATCACGGCCATGAGAATAGAAGAAGCGAGTCGAGAGGAGATTTTAAAAAGAGGAGATTCAACAACGACCATGTGAAGGCGTCGTAATGTAAGCAAAGAATCGGGTTCCAAGGAGGAGAAAGACCACCGGTCGTATGTTACAAATGCAGGAAAGAGGGACATATCAGCCCAAACTGCCCATAACAGTTTAAGGTATGCTATAATTGTGGAAAAGAAGGACATATCGCTCGAGAGTGTACGGTAGCGAAACCAAGTCCAGCGGGGATGGTGACTCAAAAGGATGTTCCAGAAAAGTCAAAGTCAACGGTTCCTAGAAGAGCGTTTGTCGTGACCGGTCAAAATGCGAGGAACCCAAACGAGTTTAGCACGGGTTAGTTAATTATAAATTCTTGCGAAGTCTATACCTTACTAGATACCGGTTCTACCTATCCTTTTATCTCTCTTGCTTGCGCTCAACGTTTGAACTTGACTACAGAGAAATTAGACTTTGACCTATCTGTGGAGACTCCGTTAGGAGAAACTTTCATTACATCCGTTGTTTAGAAATCTTGATTGATTCAGGTTGGCACTATCACATTACCTGTTGACCTTATTTCTTTAAAGATACTTGCTTTTGATGTGATTTTAAGGTTAATTACTCATCATGCCAAAATTAATTCCTTTCGTAAGGTTGTTAGTTTTCATATTCCTAAGCAACCTGATATTCGAACTCAAGCAATCAAACCATTGAAGTCAAACATTTTTATATCAAGCCATGAAGTCATTCGTTTATTGAAAAATGGATGTCATGTTTTCTTAGCCCATGTCATGGACTTGAACAAAAGTACGTCAGATTTGAATGATATTTCTATTGTTAATGAATTTTCTGAAGAATTTCTTGGCCTACTTCCAGAGCGTGATATTGAATTTGTATCGACTTTGAATCCGGTACAAAACCTATTTCTAAAAACTCATATCGAATGGCTCCTATTGAACTTCAGGAGTTAAAAATTCAACTATAGAATTTGGTACCTGAGCCTTTATCTGGTGACTTCCTTTGTGGAATGCCATGAAGCGGACTCTCTCCGTAGGGACGCCATATTCGTAAGCAGTAGTAAATCGATAGGTGCCATTGTGACATGCTATCCAAGATTGGGATATGAGTCACAGTTGAGAGCAACCTAAGTCAGTAATCAAAGTACGTAGCTTTCTAGACTTAGTTGGTTATTATCGGAGATTCATGGAAAGATTTTCTCAAATCGCTACTCCATTAACTCAGCTGACTCGTAGAGATACAAAATTCGAATGGAGCAAGGAATGTGGGAAGAGCTTCGAAGAACTCAAGAGGAGACTCATTTCGGCACATGTTCTGACCATACCATCCTGGAAAAGCGAACGTGATAGCTGACGTGTTGAGTAGAAGATCGTATACGTGTACGAGTACGATATTGTCAAAGACTCATTTCGTATAACTTACAAATAATAGAGATGGAGATGAAAACTCTAGGTACCCATGTGATGATATACGAGTATAATCGACTTTAATCGATAAAGTTAAAGCTGTTTAAGCTACACACCGAAGCTGATGAATTTGAAGAAGGAGGTGCAAGAAGTTGTTATTTCAAAAGCGAGAATCGACGATGCGAGGAAAGCTCAAAACCTTCGATTTATTGGTTCATTTGAAATTATCGATCGAATAGGAACTGTGTCCTATAGACTCGTTTTATCGCCAAGTATGTCGCGTGTTCATAACGTTTTTTTTTTCACGTATCGATGTTACGTAAATATGTGGACGATTGAACCACGCGTATTGAGTTAGAAACCGGACAAGATAGCAGAAGACTTAACGACGAGGAAATTTTGTCAAGATCTTGGATAGGAAGGAGCATGTCCTATGCACAAAGGTTATACCACAAGTTAAGGTTTTGTGGAGGAACCTGCTATTGAAGAAATGACTTGGGAGTTGGAAACAGAAATGAAAGTGAGGTATCTTCATCTTTTTGAAACACCAGGTACGTACGTCAATTTCGAGGACGAAATTTCATAAGGAGGGGAGGTTGTAAGACCCAAATTTTTTTTTTATAAAATGAAATTTCCTCTATTTATTATTTTGAAATAGTAAGGGTTAATTTGATTAATGTGGTTAGTTATGGGTAAAATGCGCAAATATTTCAAAATAAGCAAGTGGTTATAAAATATTCATTGTTGTCGGGGAATATTCGTTTGGTCGTGGAATATTCTTCTACCGTGGGGAATATTAAATACGACCAAGACTGACCTTATGTGGGCCCAAAAAGCGATTGGATAAAAAAAAATGACAAATATAAGATGAACAGGTGTTGAGAAGAACATGACCGACTGATGAATATCTTTGGCCTGTAGTGCAAAGATGAATATTTGATTTGAGATGAATATTGATTGATGTTACAGGATAAAATATTCTTCGATGGATCGTTAAATTCATAGATTATAGTAGATTTCATTCTCTACGTAACTCTTCTATGAATTATTATTTCAACATGAATATTGATCCGAAACTTGTTGTCTATTGTATTCTATCGATTTTTCCTCATTGAAGACTAACGATAATTTGTTGTACATTATCTTAGTCATAACATTCTTTACTGAGCTAGTTGAGCTCACCCTTTCCTTTTGTTCCATTTTTCTTCTCAGGAAGCGAAATTATGGCTGAAACTAGTCGGGGTGTGGAGTGATGGTTCTAAATAGCTGTTTTAGTAGTCCTCACTATTCTGTAAAATAGTGTATCAATAATGAGGATTTATTTGCGTGTAGATATTGTCTATAAGACAATATTTGTATTTAAACTCACAGTTTAAGTGTTGTCGTATTTTGCACGACATTTGTATTAATAAAGTTGTAGTTGTTTACGCATCATGTATTTGGCGACTCGAGAATGGGTTGGGTGGAATGGACCTATTTTGGGGCGTCACAAAAGTTGTAGTTGTTTTCTGTACCATGTATTTGGCGACTCGAATGGGTTGGATGGTATGGACCTATTTTGGGGCGCCACGGTTGGTATCGAGCTATAAGTAAAGAGCCCCGAGCCTCTTCTTTGGTGACTTCTGTTGATGGGGGATGCACTGCCGCTCTCTCTCGTAGGGGGACGCTGATCATGTGATGGCAGCGGCCGATTAGTACCACTATGAGGTCTTTGTCCATGGTTGGGACATGAGTCACGGTTAATCGTATCGAGCTTAGGGATATGATCTCTGGCGGAGATCGAGATTAGAACTAGGAGGGGAGAGATGAGTAAATCCTTCGCTAGTGTGTCCTACCTAAGCTTATTTGTTGGTCAGTCATAATATCGGGATATTATGTGATATGTTAATTTGTTAAATTAACCTTTATTTTTGAAGCTGTATTCTAGAATGATATCTGAAATACAGGAGATGAACAATGGAGAAATCATGATGACGGGAAAGATGGAATCTAAAATGAAAGCAAGGTATTCTCAACTCTTTGAAATACCAGGTACGTAAATTTCGAGGACGAAATTTCATAAGGAGGGGAGATTGTAAGTCCCCGAATTTTATGAAATAAAAGTATTCAATTTTTTCTTATAATTACTATTCAGTAAATGGTTAAATTGATAAAAGTTTAAAGTTATGGGTGAAATGTGCAAATTTTTCAAAATACGCAAGTGGTTATAAAATATTCATTTTTGTTGGGGAATATTCGTTTGGTCGTGGAATATTCTTCCGCTTGGGAATATTCATACGGCCATTTGACCTTTTGTGGGCCCTATAACTAAGGCGATTGGATGAAGAAAACGACAAAGTATAAGTTGTTTATAAATAGCAGGCGTGGTTATTCTAAGTTAATACTATTGGAATACGGTGGTTAAAACACGATGAATACGCGTTGTTGCACAAGAAGCACACGGTATTGCACCAATTATTGATTCTTACGTAAGAAGGCACTACTCAATAATTATTACAGAATTATCGCTCAATATTTTATTTTGATTCAATAATTGTCTGCGTTGATATTTTATATTTTTGTTATTTCAATAATTATCAACTTGCGATGATTTCCCATTATCGGATCAATAATTCATATTATTTGAATAATATTATTAGATAGCATTATTGGCAATGTCTAGAAAGTTCATCGAGGAGAGGTTTGGTCACCTAATCTTGGCGCAAGAAGAAGGAGAAATTCTTATTGGAAAGCCCCCTTTCCAGGAACCGCACAGTTTGTCAATATTGTGATTCTGTAATATTATTTGTGAATAATTAATTATTAATTTATATGATAAGGAAAATATTCATTTTATGTGGATATAGATGGATAAAATTTTTAAAGTGACAATTGTTGAAAATCGATATTTTATCTTTTTTGATAAAATAATATTTTATTATATTATTATAAAATAATAATGATGATATTTTTATAATGAATGTGGGATATATGAGTATATGAGGAGGAAGAGTATTTTTGTTGCAAAAGTTATTTAAAACATGTTAAACATGTCTGTGGGCCAATTTCTTGACTGAAATTTGATTATAGCTTGTAAAATCGTCCGTTTGTGGATTTCGGTCAATTTCTGTTTGGAATTTAGAAAAACTTTCTTCTGCAACGTTGTAGAGAATTGAATTTCCTATAAAAAATTGTGAGATTCGAATTTTCTGATAAAAGGGATATTTATTATGAATTATTAAAGTTTCGAAGTTCCGAAATAATTAATTTTTAGAAGTTTAAAATATTTTAAATAACAAAAACGTTTTTGGAATGTGTGGACGCATCATTAACATGTGCTAGGGGCTGAATTCAGATTCTTGGATGCGTAGGAAGATGTGGAAAAATAAATAATATTAATTTATTAAATTTTTTGCTTTGGTGTTCTAAGCATTTTTCTATAAATAGGGTGCTTAGGTTAGAATTAAAAATCACACCAGAAATTAAAGATTTCTCTCTCTATAATATCGAGCGTATTTTTGCAAGTATTTTAGTACTTGAGTATTGCTATACGGTGCAAGTTGTTTTTGTAAGTATTTTAGTACTTGAGTATTGCTATACGGTGCAAGTTCTTTCAGTACTATATCTAGTATTCCAGTCAGAAATACTATCCTTTTAAGGTAAGAGATGTTATTTTCTTCGTAAATGATATTATTTCTTCAATATCATTATGCCAAAATATTGGTTTGAACTTTTTATCAAATTTAGAACTTTTTCATGTCGGGGTTACTATTCACGAGTTACTATTCACGAGTACTATTCATAAACGTGAGTTAAAATATTTAACTCTCCCTTCTAGATTAATTTTAAATTAATTCGACCTAACACATTTTAATAATAAAATTATATTGTCTATTAATCCTCGCCTCCGACTTCGCAGTAAATAAATTTTGAAACTAAAAAAATTGTAACAAGCTAATAAATTTGTAGTTTTGTAAGTTATATATATATATATATATATATATATATATATATAAATTATTAACTATATATATAATAATATAATTAATAACCCATTTAAGTTATTAATTAATAATTTAAATATATAGTTAATAACTTAAGTTATTAATTAATGTAAGTTATTAATGAACCGAAAAGTTAAAAGAATAATCTTTGAATTTAATGAAATTTAAATATTTTCTTTATAACTTTCTTAAAGTAAGTAATTAATAGGATTAATATTGAAAAATATATCAAGGGCACATAAACCCGTTTTATAGGAGTAATTAATTGGAGTAATATTGAAATATTGTGCAAGTACTATTTAATCACAATAAGAGTGAGATAATATTTCTCCAAGTCAATTATCAATTGAAAAAGAAAAGAGAAGAAAAGAAGTTCCATGGCAATGAAAAACTTATCCTTGTGCTCTATTTTTGTCCTCTTTTGTTTGTTTGCTTGCTCTACTTGTGAAAATTCTGTATGGACTGGGCAGAAGAGGTTGGGTGTAAGTTTATAATTTCCCCTTCTATTTTTCGTTTTTCCTTTTTTCTCTATCACTTTTTTTAAAATAAATTCTTATTGGGTCATTTAACTTTTCATCCAATTTTATTCGGTACATACTAACAAATATAGTAAATTTACTTCATGTTTATTTGAAAGAATTATAATCCGAGTGTATATTCTCATGGATTATAAGCCCAAGACTACTAGTATTCATAGGATTAAATAATCATAGTTATATGTTTACATCATGTTAATGAATGTGATCTGAATCTGGCTACCTACTCGCACTTGGTGTGTGGCTAAGTTTACTGACGATGATCATCGCACTTCGTGCATTTTAGACTTTGTTGCTCCCAATTAGATTGTGCTTATACTACGGCCCGATGGCATGTGTTATGAACCAAACAATCTAAGAGGCCATGGATCTTGGGCTCTTGATCTTTATTATAGGACCACCAAGAATTGCTTCTCGAATATTGGCATGCTGGTTTATAAAGATCCTTGTAAGTCTCGATTATTAATCTCTATATGTATTTTTTTTTTACTCTGACAATATCAATCGGCATGTACAGTTTCATTAACTGAGGAAAAAAACTAGTAATAGACATATATATATATATATATATATATATATATATAATTTTGTATAACTGAATTTCTAATTTTGTATTGATGAGTGCAGCTTATGGGAACTGCTTTTATATTTAACTACATTGTCGATGAAGGGTGAAAATGCAAGGGCAAGGATAATTCCTTCCTACCAATATGGTGGTATGGTTCATGGGGAAAATATGTACCTGTTCTGCATAAAATTGGGAATGAAATAAAAGAGTTTGTTTGTTATGTAAGCATTTTAATCTGGTGCAAATATTTACTATTCAATTAATAATACTTTTATTTGTTTATACAAACATACTGTTGAGGTAGGTAGGCTTTGACATACATACTTTTGATTAATTGATACAAATATAATCCTTAAATATAAGTATAATATTTGAATGATCATAATTGCACACTTCTATTTTGATATTAGGGGGATAATCACTCCATTATTATAGGAGAAGATTACTCCTTTTCACATATTCTAACAGAAACTAATGAGTTTTTAAAGTAGATCTAATTAAAAATATAAAAAATTTAAGATTTTTAATAGGTAAAAATACAATAAATAAGTATCCACACAGTAACAAATATCAAGATTAGACATTTAAAAACTTCAAAATGATGATTTTTGAGGAAACCAGTATATAGGTTAATCTAATGATTAAACATTGTTTAATGGGTGTGGATTTTGAAGAAAATTCTTAGAAAATGATGATTTTGTACCAGATTAGTTTGGGTTTGAAGAGGAGATGAAGAGAAGGAAAGAGACCGTATGAGATGAGAGAGATCGAGGCTAAAAGTGAATTACATTTCTTCCCTTTTGTATTTTTTCTCATAATTGCTAATCGAATGAATTCGTAAGGTCCTAGATTTGATCAGATGGTTGCAGATCTGATTTTTTTTTGTTACTAAGTGATGTGAACAATTTTTTATGCCCACTTGTTCAATAATATATTTTTACGAGTTTGATGTACTACAACATCAAGAATTTCAAAAGTTGTCCACTATTTCTGATCTCTGTCAATGGTTGGTGAAAACAAGAAAGTCAACAATCTATCCACTAATCGATAGACTGATCAGGCTTGTTCAAACTCTTCCAATTTCTACTGCAACTACAGAACGTGCATTTTCAGCTATGAGTCTTGTCAAATTTCATAGGTGGATTTCGTGATTTGAAAGAACGTCGGGTGCAATTTTGACGAAGATATGTTTTAAAAGACTTTTTTTGCCATGTTTTGTTGTCTTTGGTAAAGCAAATCTATTACTACATTATCTTTGTTTTAGTAAAAATGTGTTTTGTATTGGTGGAACTTTACTTTTTAATTATGAATATATATATTATGTTGTTAAAAAAATTCTTGGCCCCCCAAGATCAAATCCTGGTTTCGTCCATGGATGGTTGGGGATGATATTTAGTGGAATCCATGTGTATTGCATTGGTTGGTTCTCAAGGTTAGTGGAGGATCAAGTGGTCTAACAGTTGGATCATATGCCTTTTGGTTTTAATAGTCGAGATTCTATTAGACTTGGCGGGTGTTTAATAAAAACTGAATGAATCTAAATCTGAATCTGAATGAAAAAAATTGTTTGATCATTGACATGTTTGAAATATCAAAATACAAATTTTTATTATTTTACCCCTCTAAAAAAATTTAATTTTTTTTGTAAATTTATTTAATATTACTTAATATAATAGTTAATTAACATTGTAAAAAAAAGCATTCATCCGCCATTCATTCGACATTCAAGCCAAAAAATGGGACAACTATTCAGCCCAAATCGTCTGAATGATTAACTGGTTTAGCCATTCAGACGATTTTTTCAAAAAATAAACGCACTGAATAGCTGAATCGGTCAGCCATTCAGCAAAAAATTAACAAACAGTCCCTCAGTATATATAAACCTTCTACAATATTTCTACGATATATTATAATTTTTGTAAATATATAATTGATATTAATTAAACATCCTAATCATAAAGGGGAGGAAATAAATATATATTAAAAATAATAAATAAATAAATAATGAGGTTTAAATAAATATAAATGATTAAACTTTAATTGCCAATCTTATTAAAATAATTAATGAGTTTTAAAATATAGTTCATTAATGAATGAATGTTAATTTATTTATTTATAATAAATACAATAATCAATACTCTAAATTACAATTCAAATAAATTTTTATCATTTTCGAAATTCTAAATATTTTACATTTCAATATGAATATTACAACTATAACTAGATTGAGAAAAAAATAACGAGTTTTAAAGTATAGTTGATTAATGAATGAATGCTAATTTATTTATTTTTAATAAATACAATAACCAATACTCTAAATTATAATTCAAATAAGTTTTTATCATTTTTTAAATCCTAAATTTCAAAATGAATGCTCTACTTATTAATGTTTAGATGTCCATTAATAAGTAGATATCCATTTTATGTGTATGGAGTAATACTGTAGTGTGTATGAATATTTATAATCTACAAATAGATTCAAAAGTTTACATTAAATATTTTAATTTTTTTTCTCAAATACTTGATTAAAACTTTAATAATATGTTTATGGGAGCTTTGTTTTTTATTTATCCTCAATTATACATAAATTACATAGTTATAAAAAATTTATTTTATTTCATTATATTTATGGAGAGTGCGAGTTATAATGTATGTGTGACAACTAGTTAATCCAACTTGATCCAAAATTGACATTGGGCTTAGTTTAAATATTTGGACTTCTTATTTCTAAATAATTGGGCAAATGAAAATAATATATACCACCTCCACCCGAAAATTCATAAACGTGAGTTAAAATATTTAACTCTCCTTCTAGATTAATTTTAAATTAATTAGGCCTAACACATTTTAACAATAAAATTATATTGTCTATTAATCACGCCTCCAGAAACTTCATAAATACATTTTGAAACTAAAAAAAAATTGTAACAAGCTAATAGCTATAGTTTTGTAAGTTAATATATATATATATATATATATATATATATATATATATATAAGTTATTAACTATATATATATAATAATATAATTAATAACTCATTTAAGTTATTAATTAATAATTTAAAATATATAGTTAATAACGTATAATTAATAACTATATATATATAAGTTATTAATTAATAACTTCCATTCATTAATAACTTAAGTTATTAATCAATGTAAGTTATTAATGAACCTAAAAAAGCAAAGAATAATCTTTGAATTTAATGAAATTTAAATATTTTCTTTATAACTTTCTTAAAGTAAGTAATTAATAGGATTAATATTGAAAAATATATCGAAGGCACATAAACCCGCTTTTATAGGAGTAATTAATTGGAGTAATATTGAAATATTATGCAAGTACTATTTAATCCCAATAAGAGTGAGATAATATTTCTCTAAGTCAATTATCAATTGAAAAAGAAAAGAGAAGAAAAGAAGTTCCATGGCAATGAAAAACTTATCTTTGTGCTTTCTATGTTTGTCCTCTTTGTTTGTTTGCTTGTTCTCACCTGTGAAAATTTCAGTATGGATTTCAAGGCGGAAAGAGGTCGGTGTAAGTTTATAATTTCCCTTCTATTTTTTTTTTTTTCCTTTTTTTCTCTCTCACTTTTTTTAAATAAATTCTTATCGGGTCATTTAACTTTTCATCCAATTTTATTTAGTACATACTAACAAATATAGTATATTTACGTCATGTTTATTTGAAAGAATTATAATCCCGAGTGTATATTCTCATGTATTATAATCCCAAGACTACTAGTATTCATAGGATTAAATAATCATAGTTATATGTTTACATCATGTTAATGAATGTGATGCGGAATCTCAAAGCTCCACTTGGTGTGTGGCTAAGTTTACAATGACATGATATATATTGAAAATTACGCTAAAAATAATCTATATCCCAGGAATTACTTTTCCGTCTTTGTGCAATTAAATATGAAATCAACAAAACCAATTATGAGAACAAAAATAATAAATAACCATCCACAAGCAAGACACCAAATTTACGTGGAAAATCCTCTAAAATTAAGAGGTAAAAATCACGGGTCAAACTCCGAATCTCCACTATATCACTAATAATGGGCTTACAATAATCCTCTCAAGTTTTATGCCCTAAAAACTTAAGGTTGCACAATAAATTGAGAAAGTACAAATTTACCTTAAATTAAGTTGAGAAACCTAATTAACTTCACCACCCAAAAACACTCCAAGCAATAAAGTCTTCAAGCTTTCAATTGAACGGAGATGATGGCGGATACCCACGAACAACAAACAGTAATTCTCTCAATTTATTCTTTTGGTATCTTCTTGCTACCAAGCTTCTCTATCTCATATATCAAATAAGACTCCCTCATAGCCTTATTTATAGTACTCTTCTTAATTCATTCCTATTATGGATTAGAAACAATTTATTCTCCTAATAAAATTAGGGATCACATCTCCTTGTCTTGGTCATCAACCACTCTAATAAGTAAATCCTTTTTCAACTTGGATTCCTTTCATGGAATCTCCAATTCCAATATTGCTTCCATTAACCCAATTTCTAATTGGATTAATATCAAGTAAACCCACTTACTTGCTCACAAAGAAAATCAATTCTTTTTTATCTTGGATTCTATCTTATGGGTGAGGACCCACACCCAACAATCTCCCCCTCCGAACCAATGAGAGGAGGGATCACCAACCACAACTCCTTACTCGGAGTTAATTCCAACGAAGTCTTGGCTCAACTCAATCTTCTTGGAATTTTCAAATATCTTCATGTCCGGCTTTGTCTCATCGGCATGGTTCTTCTCAATGGGAGGATCTAACTCAAACTTGATAGATTTTTGCTTGCCAAATTCATTCACAACCGCTTTGTACCCTGGCTGCGAACTATCACTTTCCTTCTTCATTTTTGGTACCCATTTAAAACGAAGAGCTTTTCTCTCGTGGTTCTCATACAAGGCTTTTCTCCCATCTCGCACGACTTTGTACCACACCTTTTTCTGCCTAACTCCCCCATCTTCAACGCCTCTCACATGCGCCCGCATCGTATAAAGAGTGTTTACCTTCTTACCTCTAGTCACCACTAGAGACCCTTTGGTGAGATTCCACTGACCTTCACCAAAGTAACTTTTATAACCATTCTCATCAAGCTTACCAGCAGAGATCAAATTAAAACGAATATCTGGAACATGTCTGACTTCTCTCAGCATCAACTTGCAACCACTGTTAGTTTTCAAACAAATATGTCAAATGCCTATAATCTT
Source organism: Panax ginseng (assembly GCA_020205605.1). Classification (NCBI taxonomy): domain Eukaryota; kingdom Viridiplantae; phylum Streptophyta; class Magnoliopsida; order Apiales; family Araliaceae; genus Panax; species Panax ginseng. The sequence goes on along the minus strand of CM035141.1, from coordinate 94,208,398 downwards.
GGATGCACTTTCGTTTCCCATCTGCACATGGCCAAAATCACCACTACTGTAGGATGTGAAGATTTTACCACGCGAAGTAGCATGGAACGAAGCACCCGAATCAATAATCCAATCATTAACATGGCACTTGGGTTTATCATCACAAACAATAGCTACATCAACGTCGGATAGATACACAATCGAATTTTTATCCTCATCTTTTTCCTTAGACTGCTCATTCTTTAAAAATCAAGCACTCGCCTTATGTGACCCCTTACGGCGGTGAAAATAAATTACTTCTTTTCTATCTTGACCTTCCCTCGAATTTGTCATCTTTAGGAGAGTTTCTCCCTTTATTTTTGCCCCTACTATGTGCGACAAAAACTTGTGATTCAACGCTAATCACCATAGTATCTCTTCGCCTCTGTTCCTCGTTAAACAAACTATCCTTAACTATATCCATAGTCAGCTTGCCATTAGGAGCGGAGTTACTCACGATACAACTAGCGTCTCCCAGCTATCAGGCAAAGAGCTCAACAACACCAAAGCCTGCATCTCATCGTCAATTACCATCTTCATCGTACTTCACTGATTTATCAAACTCTGAAAATCACTCAAGTGTTTAGCAATGGAGTTTCCATCTTTGAATTTAGAATTCACAAGCTTCCTAATCAAAAAAGCTTTATTTTGCGCCGTCTTCCTTTCATACATGGACTCCAATTTCTGCCAGAGATCATAGGCTTTAGTTTCCGTGGAAACATGATGAAACACACTTTGATTAATCCACGATCTGATCAGACCAATAGTCTTCCTGTTTATCTTGTTCCACTGCGCGTCACTCTTGTTTGTGGGCTTAACTCCATCGTTCTCAAGTGGCTCGTACAAATCCTTGCAGTAAAGCAAATCCTCCATTCTTGGCTTCCAAATTGCATAATTTGTAGCCTTGAGATTAATCATGCGACTAACCGTCATTCAATCCTCCATTTAATTCACACAAGAAAACCACAAAAATAACCAAGTTCTGATACCACTGTTGGAAAAAGTACGCCAAAAATAATCTATATCCCAGGAATTACTTTTCCGTCTTTGTGCAATTAAATATGAAATCAACAAAATCAATTATGAGAACAAAAATAACAAATAACCATCCACAAGCAAGATACCAAATTTACGTGAAAAACCCTCTAAAATTAAGAGGTAAAAACCACGGGTCAAACTCCGAATCTCCACTATATCACTAATAATGGGCTTACAATAATCCTCTCAAGTTTTATGCCTTAAAACTTGAGGTTACACAATAAATTGAGATAATACAAATTTACCTTTAATTAAGTTGAGAAACCTAATTTATTCTTTTGGTATCTTCTTACTACCAAGCTTCTCTATCTCATATATCAAATAAGACTCCCTCATAGCCTTATTTATAGTACTCTTCTTAATCCATTCCTATTATGGATTAGAAACAATTTATTCTCCTAATCAAATTAGGGATCACATCTCCTTGTCTTGGTCATCAACCACTCTAACAAGTAAATTCTTTTTTAACTTGGATTCCTTTCATGGAATCTCCAATTCCAATATTGCTTCCATTAACCCAATTTCTAATTGGATTATCAAGTAAACCCACTTACTTGCTCACAAAGAAAATCAATTCTTTTTTATCTTGAATTCTATCTTATGGGTGAGGACCCACACCCAACAAGATATTGCATTTCAGGCATTTTTAGACTTTTGTTGTTCTCAATTGGATTGTGCCGCTATACGGCCCGGTGGCATGTGTTATGAACCAAACAATCTAAGAGGCCATGGATCTTGGGCTCTTGATTTTTATTATAGGACCAATAGGAATTGCTTCTCAAATATTGGCATGCTGGTTTATAGAGATCCTTGTAAGTTTCGATTATTAATCTCTATATGTATTTTTTTTACTCTGACAATACCAATCGGCATGTACTGTTTCATTAACTGAGGAAAAAAAAACTAGTAATAGACATATATATATAATTTTGTATAACTGAATTTCTAATTTTCTATTGATGTGTGCAGCTTATGGGAACTGCTATTATATTTAACTACATTGCCGATGAAGGGTGAAAATGCAAGGGCAAGGATAATTCCTTCCTACCAATAAGGTGGTATGGTTCAAGGGGAACAAATGTACCTGTTCTGCAGAAAATTGGGAATTAAATAAAAGAGTTTGTTTGTTATGTAATCATTTTAATTTGGTGCAAATATTTACTATTCAATTAATAATACTTTTATTTGTTTATACAAACATACTGTTGAGGTGGGTTGGCTTTGACATACATACTTTTGATTAATTGAAACAAATATAATCCTTCAAAATAAGTACAATATGAATAGCTCAACAATGAGCAGCTAATTAGTGCAAAGAGTGAATTTATCATATAGTGATACAGAGAATTATTAAATAAATGTGTAGGACTATAAATATATAAAGGAACTTGCGTAATAACATCATTATAGTGATATAGTGAGAAAATTACTACTCCCTAACATAAGAAGTTAATTTACGATATTTAATTTAAATTTAAAATAGATTAATTTATTCGACTTTAATCATCATAACTACGAATATTTTAATATATTTAAAAGATATTACTATTTACATGATTTATTATTTCTAAGTCTAATTGAAACACATTAGATTTGAATTTTAAAATATTTTAAATGCATGCAAAACTTTAATGAATTAAAATATTTTAATAATGGAAATGCCTTAAAACCCTTTCATAATACATGCAATACTAGCTCTTGCAGTTGGGCTAGCTAGCTTAGAAAAGATGACTAATAAAATGCAAAACTCTCTCATGTGTTTGTGTCCCAGTGATATTTTTTCCTCAACTTTAATGAATTAGTAATTCCTCCCTCAAAGTACAATTATTAGTGTAAAATAATAGTACTTTTTAAAGGTATAAACTGACCCAAAGGTATAGTTTTGCATTATTACTTATATCACCAGCTAGCGATTTGCTATACTGTAAAGTTATGTACTCCATCCGTCTCTTAATATAAGTCGTTTTATAATCAGAAGCACAAGTATTAAAAAAATAATTGTATAGCATTAAATATAATATCAATTGTCTATATTGTCCTTGTATTAGAAAAATAGAGTGTTATTTATTAGACAAAAAATAGTGAAAGAACCAAAATTATATTTAATACTTGGGGTAATATTGGAAACTAAGCAATTAATGCCTACATAAAATTCTCAAACGTCTTATATTAAAAGACAAAAATATATGATCTCTAAAACGATTTATATTAAGTGACGGTATGAGTACCATATTTGTAAAAGTGATAAATTTAAAGTACAGTTTTGCATTTTAATCAATCTAGGAATTAAGATGGACTCAACCTTTATTTACCATATATGCATTTACTTCTACTTTTTTACAGCTAGGTTTTCATTATTACGTGCTAAGAATTCTCATAAATTTATATCCCTTAATTAGGGCCCCTCCAGATCTTAAACAGGAAACATCCCTTCTATATAAATGGGACTTAATTTCTTCATGAGTAACCACAAAGAGGAGAGAGAGATGGAGAGAGTTACTAGAGTAGTGTTGGTGATGGTCACTGTGTTTCTTGTGGTCTTCGGATCGGACGGTGTGGAAGGAGGAAGGAAGATGAAGAGCAAAGAGAAAGTTGATGAGCCTGAAAACTTTACTGGAAGTTTTGGTGGGACTTTGCCAGGTCCAATAACTGGAACCTTTCAAAGCCCTGGATTCACTGGAACTTTTCCCAGCCCTGGCGGTTTAGGGTTCGGGTCTTCGAGCTTTTGTTCCTTCCCTGGAATAAGGTGCAGCCGGCCACCAACCCCGGTCAAGCCGACTAATTAAGAGTGTGGCATCGATCGCCATGAGAGAGTGATGTATCTAGACGTGTGAGTGTTAGTCTGGTTGTTGTGTGTGTCCCGTTTTAATAGTCTGGTTTTATGCATGTGTTTTTAGGGTTAGCTAGGCAGAACATAAACAAGAATAATGGAACGAATAAAAGAAAGGAAACAATAGAGACGAGTGTAATCGCAAATTTGGAAATAGAGCAGCCTTCAGTACTAAGTTTTCTTCACTTATGAATCTATCTATATGTACATGTACAGCATGAATCTATCTTGTGCAGTCACTGGTGTGTTCTTGCCTTGTGTATCTCCTTTGCATCTTCCTGCATATTTGCAAACATTGTAGCACCAAATGGGCTGGCTATTGCAAGATCAATAGAGAAAAAAAATATATAAGAAAAAAAAAAGGGCAGGCTAGCTTAAATGGTTCCGCTCATCATCGCATTCTTTTTGAATTTAAATTCTTGAATTCAAAATCAACCTAAGAATCTACCATAAGATGGTGCAGGCCAAAGCAGACCGACTTCAGAAACCTGCCCCGTCAATACTTCAGATTAAAAAACTACAACTCCAAACTATTTGATTGGTTTTGTTGGTGAGTAGCAAGGGGGATGGAAGATCTCCACTCATTTCATTCATTCAGTGCCTGCGGTGAGGCACAACCCACAACAAATGAAGGGGGAAAGCTTGCTTTGCTTGCTGTAGCCCTATTTTAGTTTACAAGGCTTGGTAAGCATGAGCTATTTAAGTAGGCTCGAGAAGGGTTATACACATATACTTAAATGCCTCTGAAGAGTTGAGAAGCATTTCAAGGCTCGAGAAGGGTTTGCAAACTCGAGTGATACCTTCATATTCTGAAATACCAGGAGATGGATCCATATACACATCCTCTGTAAGGTCTTCATGCATGAATGCATTTTTGACATCGAATTAGTGTAAAGGCCAATCTTTATTAGCTGCTAAAGACAAAAGACCTCTCACAGTATTGAGTTTAGCAACTGGAGCAAAAGTTTCTTGATAATCAATCCCATAAGATTGCGTGTACCCTTTGACGACAAGTCTCGCCTTGTATCTTTCAATAGTTCCATCTTCATTGTTTTTGACAGCAAAGACCCATCGATATCCCACAGTTTTTTTTCCTGTTGGAAGGATAACAAGATCCCATGTACCATTTCTTTTTAGAGCCTCCATTTCTCTGCCATATCTGCGAATCCAATGAGGATCTTGCCAAAGCTTCCTGTAATGTACTAGGAATAGAGATAGAGGATAAGTTACACACATAAGATGCATATGAGGCAGACAACTTGTGAGATGAGATATGATTACTTATTGGGTATTTCACGTTGGCTTTTGGATCGGGTTCATATTTAGCAGCTGGAATCCCACGGGTAGATCGTGGTGGAAGTGCATGATGAACAAGGTTAGATGGCAAACTAATTTTAGAAGAATTTTCGGGTTGTACCTGTAGGGTTGTTGTTGGTGATGACTCTGGAGAGTTGTTGGCCGGTGCATTAGGAGGTAATGTACTATCAAGAGGTTGTGGAGACTTTTCACAATGATCATTAAAGTCTTGTGAACAAGAATCAGGACCTGTAGGTGTGTCCATGGATGTGTCTATAGTGGAGGTGTCCTCGTCCAACGGTCCACTAGTGGGTAGAGTTGCAAATTTTAGATCAAAACACAAGACATCATCATGAATTACAAATTGTCGAACATCTTCAGGACAAGTAGGCTTTAAATCTGGAAGAGAGTAATAAAATTTTGACTCATCAAAGATAACACATCCATAGAGGTATAGAACCGACGAGTCTCCGGATGATAACATTTATAACCTTTTTTAGTAGACGCATAACCAACAAAGACACATTTTAAAGCTCTTGACTCAAGTTTCGTTCGATGTTGAGGTGAAAGGTGTATATAAGCTACACATCCAAAGATACGAGGCATCAATTTAACCAACGACGGAAGCATGCAATGATCAGCAAGGACATCAAGCGGTCGTTGGAAGGATATGGTACTAGAGGGTGTACGATTAATCACATAAACAGCTGAACTAAGAGCCTCTCCCAACAAGTAAGTAGACACACTACTTTCAATTATTAGTGACCGGATGACCTCAAGTAATTGTCGATTTTTCCGCTGAGCTACTCCATTTTGTTGAGGAGTCTCTCGGCGTGATTTTTTATGAATGATACCCTTTTAATGTAAAAAAACTGTTAACTCTCTCTTGAAATATTCACATCCATTATCTGAACGTACCACTTTAATAGATCTGTCAAATTGGGTGAGTACCGTTTGATAAAAGAGACGGAAAATTGAACAAACATCACTCTTATGTTTTAGCAAGTATACCCAAGTCATTCGAGTACAATCATCCACAAAGGTAATAAACCATTTCATTCCATTATTCGTGGAAACTGGGGAGGGACCCCATACATCCGAATGTACTAATGAAAACGGTGTAGCAACTTTATTAGAAGACAAAGGAAATACAACACGATGACTTTTAGCCATAACACATGTCTCACAAATGAAGTCTGAAAGGTTACAATTAGCAAATAAAGATGGAAATAATCGTCTAAGATATCCAAATAATGGATGACCAAGCCGTTTATGCCACAACAAAATTTCTGCGATATTGTCCGATTGATTTGTACTCTTCATATGTGCTAGACTATGGTAAACTTGTGATGATGTTCCACCCTCTAGATAGTACAATCCTCCTCGTTGTCTACCACTGCCAATCCTCTCCTTGGTATGTATGTGCTGAAAAATACAATGAATAGGATAAAACAAAGCCACACAGTTAAGGGCCTTGGTTATCTGACTAATGAAAAGCAGATTACATGTAAGGGATGGAACATATAGTACATTAGAGAGAGATAAAGTGGAGGATAAAGGAACATTACCAACACCGGTAACAGGGGATGACACACCATTGGCATTAGTAATAACTAAGCTAGAATGTGAAGGGGATAAAAAACAAAATTTTGAAGAATCACAAGTCATATGATCATTTGCACCTGTGTCAATTATCCAGTCACTATTTTTAGTACATGAAAGAGAGCTAAGGGCAGTACTAGTCATACCAGTTTGTGCAACTAATCCTGTAGAAGATGAAACTGGCTGTTGTTGTAGAGAAGTGTTGGCATAAGTTTTCTTTCCTTTACGATGCCACTCGGGATAACCATGAAGTTTGAAGCACGTATCAACAACATGGTTATCACCATTAAAGTAAGTACATTTGCGTGTCCCTTTCTTATGGTCTTGCCGTGGATTAATCCTTCTAGTAGCCATAGCAGTACCATTAGTAGATATTTCGCCCATCATAGCATCTTAACGGTTTGCCTCAACACAAACCATAACATAAGCAACTTGAAGATTTGGAAGAGGTACAGTGGCAAGTACCCGTCCACGAACCCCATCCAGTGATGAGTCCAAACCAGCCAAAAAAATATAAACACGTTGAGAATTAACCTTAGTGGTATATATCTCAATGTTAGCTTTGTACTTCATTGCATAATCATCTATAGCATCAATCTCCTGGCAAAGTTTTTGTAATTTTCCCCAATAAAAAATAATAGAACCACCATTTTGACGAACAGAGATTACCTCGCAGTATAACTGATTGAGGCATCTTGACTGACTGAGTATGTTTGTTTAGCCATATCCCAAATTTCCTTTGCTGTGGACAGTTGCAAGAAAATGGATCTGATGTCTTTGTTCATTGCATCGAGTAACCATGATTTGATCATGCAATTTTCATCTTCCCATGCTTCATATTCTTCAGAATTGGTATTCTCAGGTGCAGCCTTTGAACCTGAAATAAATCCCCAACGATTTCGACCGCGAATTTTATTTTGTGCATTCAAAGCCCATTCCACATAATTGGTGCCATCAAGTTTCTTTGGAGTAAGCGAAGAAGAGACGTCTAGCATATGTAGTGCTGGTAAAGCTAGGGAATTATTTTTTGCATTCCCGGTAATAACACCATCATCAATGGTAGGAGTAGTCATGATGGGTGGTTAGAAAAGAATTATGATCAGAAAAAAACACAAAAGAACAACCTCCGGTTCCTTGGATAGATAAAGGAAAAACGGAGTTGGCTTTGATACCATGATAAAACACAAAGAAAATAGAATTTTATGATATTGTTATTCATCAATGTAGCAGATATATATACAAGAGTATATTGCTAAACTTATGCTACTGTTACAACAAGATATTCTATTGCTATATTTGAATGATCATAATTACACAATTCTATCCTGATATTAGGGGGATAATCACTCCATTATTATAGGAGAAGATTACTCCTAATCACATATTCTAACAGAAACTAATGAGTTTTTGAAGTAGATCTAATTAAAAATATAAAAATTTAAGATTTTTAATAGGTAAAAATATACTCCCTCCGTCCCAGGATAAAACTCCTGCTGGACTTTTCACGCATATTAAGAAGAGGATAAAATGACAAAATTGTCCATAATAATGTCATTAAATATGGAGAGAGAATTAGAATAAGAAAAGTATGAGATATTTAATGCTACGGGCATAATAGGAAAAAATGTGTAAAAATTTGGTTATTAAAAGAAAGTGGACATTTAACATGGGACAACCCAAAATAGTAATAATGACTTTTATCCTGGGATGGAGGGAGTAATAAACAACTATCCACACAGTAACAAATATCGTACAAGATTAGACATTTAAAAACTTCAAAGCTATGATTTTTGAGAAAACAATTATATAGGTTAATCTAATGATTAAACATTGTTTAATGGGCGTGGATTTTGAAGAAAATTCTTAGAAAAGGATGATTTTGTACCAAATTAGTTAGGGATTGAAGAGGAGATGAAAAGAAGGAAAGAGACCGTATAAGATGAGAGAGACTGAGGATAAAAGTTAATTATATTTCTTCCCTTTTTTTTTACTCATAATTCCGAATCGAACGAATTCGTAAGGTCCTAGATTTGATCAGATGGTTGGGGATGATATTTAGTGGAATCCATGTGTATTCGCATCGGTTGGTTCTCAAGGTTAGTGGAGGATCAAGCGTTTTAAGCTTGGATCATATGCCTTTTGGTTTTAACAAATGAGATTCTATTAGACTTGGCGGTGTTTGATAAAAACCGAATGAATCTAAATCAGATTCCGAATGAAATTGAATCTGAATGAAAAAGTTGTTTGATCATTGGCATGTTTGAAATATCGAATAACAAATTTTTATTATTTTACCCTCTAAAAAAAATTTAAATTTTTTTGTAAATTTATTTAATATTACTTAATATAATAGTTAACATTGTAAAAAAAATCATTCATCCGCCATTCATTTGCTTAAGCCAAAAAATGGGACTAAATTATTCAGTCCAAATCGTCTGGAAAGATTGATGCCGGTTTATTCGCATTTATTTTTTCAAAAATAAACGACCGAATAGCTAAATCCACAAACCATTCAAAAAAAAAATTAAACAAACAAATTCCTCAAGATATATAAACCATCTACAATATTTCTACGATATGTTATAATTTTTGTAAATATATAATTGATATTAATTAAACATCCTAATCATAAAGGGGAGGAAATAAATATATATTAAAATAATAAATAAATAAATTATGAGATTTAAATAAATATAAATGATTAAACTTTAATTGTCAATCTTATTAAAATAATTAATGAGTTTTAAAATATAGTTCATTAATGAATGAATGTTAATTTATTTATTTATAATAAATACAATAATCAATACTCTAAATTACAATTCAAATTTTTTTTTATCATTTTCAAAATTCTAAATATTTTACATTTCAATATGAATATTACCATTATAACTAGATTGAGAAAAAAATAACGAGTTTTAAAGTATAGTTCATTAATGAATGAATGTTAATTTATTTATTTTTAATAAATACAATAACCATTAACCAATACTCTAAATTACAATTCAAATAAGTTTTTATCATTTTTCAAATCCTAAATTTCAAAATGAATGCTCTACTTAGTAATGTTTAGATGTCCATTAATAAGTAGATGTCCATTTTATGTGTATGGAGTAATACTGTAGTGTGTATGAATATTTATAATCTAAAATTAGATTCAAAAGTTTACATTAAATATTTTATTTTTTCTCAAATACTTGATTAAAACTTTAATAATATGTTTTATGGGAGTTTTGTTTATTATTTATCCTCAATTATACATAGATTACATAGTTATAAAAAAATTGTTTTATTTTATTATATTTATGGAGAGTGCGAGTTATAATGTATGTGTAACAAGTAGTTAATCCAACTTGATCCAAAATTGACATTGGGCTTACTTTAAATATTTGGACTTCTTATTTCTAAATAATTGGGCAAATAAAAATAATAAATACCACCTCCACCCGAAAATTCATAAACGTGAGTTAAAATATTTAACTCTCCCTTCTAGATTAATTTTAAATTAATTCGACCTAACACATTTTAACAATAAAATTATATTGTCTATTAATCCTGCCTCCCGACTTCGCAAATATATTTTGAAAGTAAACAAAATTGTAACAAGCTAATAGCTGTAGTTTTGCAAGTTAATATGTGACGCCCCCAAAATTAGGTATACATCACCCATCTTGAGTCGCCAGATACATGGTACAGAATTCAAATACAACTTAATAATACAACTGTCGTGTACAATACGACAAACATAAACTGTGAGTTTGAATACAAATATTGTCTACTAGAGATTATACAAACTCAATGGAGTCCTCATTACAATTATTATCACACTATTTCACAGAATAGTGAGGACTACTAATGCACCATCTAGGACCATCACTCTATTCCCCGACTAGTCACAGCTACGTTCTCATTTCCTGAAGAGAACAGTGAAAGAAAGGGTGAGCTTAACTAGCCCAGTAAGAAATATTATGACTAAGATAATGCAGAATAATTTATCGTTAGCCTTCAACAATGTTAAATTGATAAAATATAATAAATATCAAGTTTAACTGCAGCGGAACAAGCAATCCATTAAAAGAGTCAAGTAGAGAATAAAATCTATTATCTTCTATGATTTAAAAGGTTTTTTATGACTTTTATTGTTGGGACTCAGCCTTTTAATAAATAATCCACATCATCGAATCACCCCCGCACTACTACCAAGGATATTCTTTAAGATCACGACCACTTAATTATCCATGCACTACGGCTAAAGATAATCATGTTTTCATCAACGGTCCTGATCATGCCATAAAACAATTCATCTTTGCACTACGGCCAAAGAGAATCCATAGCCATAATCATACCAAAAATTGTCCATCAATGCACTACGGGCCAATGAGGACTTTTTCTACATCATTTGTAACATTACGGTCATGATTATACCGAATAATCCCTGGTCATAATCATACCAAGTCCATCTATGCACTACATGCCACCGACGACTTTCAACAAAATATAAACATGAGGATGATGACAATGATATAAGAATTCAATAAAACAAGTTCAAGAATTAATTTATCTAGGAACTGATAACGTTCAAATTGTCAATATGATATCTTTGCAGTAGAGTAAAATTCAAGAATGCTCGTAAGAATATTTTCATGAAAAGATATTGGATGAAGCGCAAATATCAAGGATATTCCACAAATTTCATGGAGTATAAAAAGTCAAAGTTTTAACCAACCGAGTATAATAAAGAATGGAATAACAAAAGAAATCACCATGCATGCGATAGTAATCAATGCAGAAAAGTTATTCCAATGTAATAATAAATAACGGAAACCAGTCCCCAGAAACACATGTGCAAGATATATTCTAATGTAATAATAAAGGATGGAACTAAGTCCGCCAGAACGCATGCATGTGATATTCCATGTAATAATAAATAATGGAACCAAGTCCGCCAGAACGCATGCATGTGATATTCCGGCTGTAATAATAAAGAACGGAATATTAGAAGAATTTCACCAAGTATAGGTATTTCGTGATACAAAGTTATTCCAATGTAATAATATAGAATAGAATAACAGAAGTTCTCTTCACGAATACAAAAGAAATAATAACCCTTACGGGTACAACAAATAATATTTCCTACCTTAGAAGAAACTGGATATTGGAAAAGTAAAGTAACAAAATACTTTTCTTCTTTCTCTCTATAGTTTCTCTCTCTAGAGTTTCAGTGAATTCGTAAAAAATAATGAAGGAATGAGCTTCTATTTATAGGAAAATGGAATGAATAGTAACTAATTCATGAACGGTCCAGATTGATTTACTATTAAACGGACGGTCCATATTGGTTTACTATTAAAACTTAAAACAACGGTTCATACTAATTTACTATTAAAACTTTAAACCAGCGATCCATATTGATTTACTATTATAACTCCACCAGCGGTCCATATTGACTTACTATTATATCTTCAACCAACGGTTTGAAAAATTAGCACATCTCCTCATGGAATAATATTGTACTCAAATACCCGAATGCACAATACTAGAGTGAATAGTAACCGGATGAATAGTAACTCATGAATAGTAACTTGTGAATAGTAACTCATGAATAGTACTCCGACACGAAAAATGTCCCGAATACCTGATTGAACAATATATCATATTATGTAGATGATACTGTAACAATAATTGAATCAATAATACGAGAGATATGATGCAAAGACAATATCAGAAGTAATAATTGAATATAATGAGTGACTTCTCACATAAGCATCAATAATCAATACCGTGTACTACTACGCAACCACCACCAGACATTATTTCTTTTAACACCGGTGTTTCAACAATTAACAGTAAAACTTCCGCGTTATTTTCATAAAGTATTTTTTTGTCGCTTTTCTATCCGACAATAATTTCATTATGGGTCCACTAATGATCGTATTCACGTCAGATACGGATATTCCCCACAAAAAGAATATTCCCCACCAAACGAATAATATTATATAACAACTTGTGTATTTTGCAAAATTTATAAAATTACCCACAACTATAACATTATATCAAATCCACACCATAATATTTAAAAAATATTTTGAGAAAATTAAATATTTATTCATAAAATCTTGGGACTCACATAATATATATATATATATATATATATATATATAAGTTATTAACTATATATATAATAATATATTTAATAACTCATTTAAGTTATTAATTAATAATTTAAAATATATAGTTAATAACGTATAATTAATAACTATATATATAAGTTATTAATTAATAACTTACATTCATTAATAACTTAAGTTATTAATGAATGTAAGTTATTAATGAACCGAAAAGCAAAGAATAATCTTTGAATTTAATGAAATTTAAATCTTTCTTTATAACTTTCTTAAAGTAAGCAATTAATAGGATTAATATTGAAAAATATATCAAGGGCACATAAACCCGCTTTTATAGAGTAATTAATTGGAGTAATATTGAAATATTGTGCAAGTACTATTTAATCCCAATAAGAGTGAGATAATATTTCTCCAAGTCAATTATCAATCAAAAAGAAGAAGAAAAGAAAAGAAGTTCCATGGCAATGAAAAACTTATCCTTGTGTTTCATGTTTGTCCTCTTTTTGTTTATTTGCTTGCTCTACTGTGAAAAATTTCGTATGGATCAAGCGTAAGAGGAATTAAAGTGTAAGTTTATAATTTCCCTTCTATTTTTCGTTTTCCCTTTTTTCTTTATCACTTTTTTTAAATAAATTCTTATCGGGTCATTTAACTTTTCTTCCAATTTTATTCAAAGATATATTAACAAATATAAGTACATTTACGTCATGTTTATTTGAAAGAATTATAATCCCGAAAGTGTATATTCTCATGGATTATAATCCCAAGACTACTAGTATTCATAGGATTAAATAATCACGCTTATATGTTTACATCATGTTAATGAATGTGATGCGATACCAGCCCCACTTGTGGTGTGTGGCTAAGTTTACTACGACAGATCATCGCACTTGTGCATTTTAGACTTTTGTGCTTCCTAATTGGATTGTGCCGCATTATACTACCTAAGTGGCATGTGTTATGAACCAAACAATCTAAGAGGCCATGGATCTTGGGCTCTTGATCTTTATTATAGGACCACCAAGAATTGTTTCTCGAATATTGGCATGTTGGTTTATAAAGATCCTTGTAAGTCTCGATTATTAATCTCTATATGTATTTTTTTTACTCTGACAATATCAATCGGCATGTACTGTTTCACTAACTGAGGAAAAAAAAACTAGTAATAGACATAGATATATAATTTTGTATAACTGAATTTCTAATTTTGTATTGATGTGTAAAAATTTTATGGGAACCGCTTTTATATTTAACTACATTGGATGAAGGTGAAAATGCAAGGGCAAGGATAATTCCTTCCTACCAATAAGGTGGTATGGTTCATGGGGAAAATATGTACCTGTTCTGCATAAAATTGGGAATTAAATAAAAGAGTTTGTTTGTTATGTAAGCATTTTAATATGGTGCAAATATTTACTATTCAATTAATAATACTTTTATTTGTTTATACAAACATACTGTTGAGGTGGGTAGGCTTTGACATACATACTTTTGATTAATTGAAACAAATATAATCCTTAAAAATAAGTACAATGTTTGAATGATCATAATTGCACAATTCTATCTTTATATTGTGGGGATAATCACTCCATTATTATAGAGAAGATTACTCCTAATCACATATTCTAATGTAAACTAATGAGTTTTTGAAGTAGATCTAATTAAAAATATAAAAATTTAAGATTTTTAATAGGTAAAAATACAATAAATAAGTATCCACACAAAGAATAAATATCAAGATTAGACATTTAAAACTTCAAAATGATGATTTTTGAGGAAACAAGTATATAGGTTAATCTAATGATTAAACATTGTTTAATGGGTGTGGATTTTGAAGAAAATTCTTAGAAAATGATGATTTTGTACCAGATTAGTTAGGGTTTGAAGAGGAGATGAAGAGAAGGAAAGAGACCGTATGAGATGAGAGAGACTGAGGCTATAAGTGAATTACATTTCTTCTCTTTTGTATTTTTTCTCATAATTGTTAATCGAACGAATTCGTAAGGTCCTAGATTTGATCAGATGGTTGCAGGGACGAAACTAATGCATGGTTGCAGGGGGCCATGGCTCCCTCAAGATTTGATTATTTTTTTTTTGTTACTAAGTGATGTGAATAATTTTTTAAGCCTACTTGTTCAATAATATATTTTTACGAGTTTGATGTACTACAACATCAAGAATTTCAAAAGTTGTCCACTATTTCTGATCTCTGTCAATGGTTGGTGAAAACAAGAAAGTCAACAATCTATCCACTAATCGATGATCGATCAAAGCTTGTTCTAACTCTTCCAGCTTTCTATCGCAACTACGTAACGTGCATTTTCAAATTTATGTAGTCTTGTCAAATTTCATAGATGGATTTCATAATTGAAAGAACGTCGGTGCAATTTTGACTTAAGATATGTTTTAAAAGACTTTTTTTTGCCATGTTTTGTTGTCTTTGGTAAAGCAAATCTATTACTACATTATCTTTGTTTTAGTAAAATGTGTTTTGTAATGGTGGAACTTTACTTTTAATTATGAATATATATTATGTTGTTAAAAAATTTTGGCCCCCAAGATCAAATCCTAGTTTCGTCCCCGGATGGTTGGGGATGATATTTAGTGGAATCCATGTGTATTGCATTGGTTGGTTCTCAAGGTTAGTGGAGGATCAAGCGGCCTAACAGGATTGGATCATATGCCTTTTGGTTATAATAAATGAGATTCTATTAGACTTGGTGTGTGTTTAATAAAAACCGAATGAATCTAAATCAATCAATGAATTTGAATCCGAATGAAAAAAATTGTTTGATCATCGACATGTTTGAAATATCATAATAACAAATTTTTATTATTTTACCCCTCTAAAAAATTTTAATTTTTTTTTGTAAATTTATTTAATATTACTTAATATAATAGTTAATTAACATTGTAAAAAAAAAAAAAGCATTCATACGCCTCATTCAAATTCGACATTCAAACCAAAAATGGGACAACAACCAAATTTAAATAAATTCGAATGATTGAATTTGGGTTTAGCCATTCGGATGATTTTTCAAAAATAAATCAAGATTGAATAAATTTGAATTCCACAACCCATTCAAAAAAAAATTAACAAATAGTCCTCAAGATATATAATCCTTCTACAATATTTCTACGATATATTATACTTTTTGTAAATATATAATTGATATTAATTAAACATCCTAATCATAAAGGGAGGAAATAAATATATATTAAAAATAATAAATAAATAAATAATGAGGTTTAAATAAATATAAATGATTAAACTTTAATTGCCAATCTTATTAAAATAATTAATGAGTTTTTAAAATATAGTTCATTAATGAATGAATGTTAATTTATTTATTTATAATAAATACAATAATCAATACTCTAAATTACAATTCAAATAAATTTTATCATTTTCAAAATTCTAAATATTTTACATTTCAATATGAATATTACAACTATAACTAGATTGAGAAAAAATAACGAGTTTTAAAGTATAGTTGATTAATGAATGAATGCTAATTTATTTATTTTAATAAATACAATAACCAATACTCTACATTACAATTCAAATAAGTTTTTATCATTTTTAAATCTTAAATTTCAAAATGAATGCTCTATTTATTAATGTTTAGATATCCATTAATAAGTAGATATCCATTTTATGTATATGAGTAATACATTTGTAGTGTGTGTGAATATTTATAATCTACAAATAGATTCAAAAGTTTACATTAAATATTTTATTTTTTCTCAAATACTTGATTAAAACTTTAATAATATGTTTATGGGAGTTTTGTTTTTATTTATCCTCAATTATACATAAATTACATAGTTATAAAAATTTATTTTATTTCATTATATTTATGGAGAGTGCGAAGTTATAATGTATGTGTGACAACTAGTTAATCCAACTTGATCCAAAATTGACATTGGGCTTACTTTAAATATTTGGACTTCTTATTTCTAAATAATTGGGCAAATGAAAATAATAAATACCACCTCCACCCGAAAATTCATTAACGTGAGTTAAAATATTTAACTCTCCCTTCTAGATTAATTTTATATTAATTTGACCTAACACATTTTAACAATAAAATTATATTGTCTATTAATCCTGCCTCCCGACTTCACAAATAAATTTTGAAAGTAAAAAAAATTGTAACAAGCTAATAGATGTAGTTTTGTAAGTTAATATATATATATATATAAGTTATTAACTATATATATAATAATATAATTAATAACTCATTTAAGTTATTAATTAATAATTTAAAATATATAGTTAATAACGTATAATTAATAACTATATATATAAGTTATTAATTAATAACTTCCATTCATTAATAACTTAAGTTATTAATTAATGTAAGTTATTAATGAACCGAAAAGCAAAAGAATAATCTTTGAATTTAATGAAATTTAAATCTTTTCTTTATAACTTTCTTAAAGTAAGTAATTAATAGGATTAATATTGAAAAATATATCAAGGGCACATAAACCCGCTTTTATAGAGTAATTAATTGGAGTAATATTGAAATATTGTGCAAGTACTATTTAATTCCAATAAGAGTGAGATAATATTTCTCCTAATCAATTATCAATTGAAAAGAAGAGAGAAGAAAAGAAGTTCCATGGCAATGAAAAACTTATCCTTGTGCTCTATGTTTGTCCTCTTTTGTTTGTTTGCTTGCTTCTACCGTGAAAATTCTGTATGGATCAAGGCGAAGAGGTGGGTGTAAATTTATAATTTCCCTTCTATTTTTCGCTTTTCCTTTTTCTCTATCACTTTTTTAAAATAAATTCTTATCGGGTCATTTAACTTTTCATCCAATTTTATTCAGTACATACTAACAAATATAGTGCATTTACGTCATGTTTATTTGAAAGAATTATAATCTCGAGCTTATATTCTCATGTATTATAATCCCAAGGCTACTAGTATTCATAGGATTAAATAATCATAGTTATATGTTTACATCATGTTAATGAATGTGATGCAGATACCGGCTCCCACTTGGTGTGTGGCTAAGTTTACAAATGATGTATCATCGCACTTGTGCATTTTTAGACTTTTGTTGCTCTCAACTGGATTGTGCCGCTATACGGCCCGGTGGCATGTGTTATGAACCAAACAATCTAAGAGGCCATGGATCTTGGGCTCTTGATCTTTATTATAGGACCAATAGGAATTGCTTCTCGAATATTGGCATGCTGGTTTATAGAGATCCTTGTAAGTCTCGATTATTAATCTCTATATGTATTTTTTTTACTCTGACAATACCAATCGGCATGTACTGTTTCATTAACTGAGGAAAAAAAAACTAGTAATAGACATATATATATATAATTTTGTATAACTGAATTTTTAATTTTGTATTGATGTGTGCAGCTTATGGGAACTGCTATTATATTTAACTACATTGCCGATGAAGGGTGAAAATGCAAGGGCAAGGATAATTCCTTCCTACCAAAAAGGTGGTATGGTTCAAGGGGAACAAATGCTGCAGAAAATTGGGAATTAAATAAAAGAGTTTGTTTGTTATGTAATCATTTTAATATGGTGCAAATATTTACTATTCAATTAATAATACTTTTATTTGTTTATACAAACATACTGTTGAGGTGGGTTGGCTTTGACATACATACTTTTGATTAATTGAAACAAATATAATCCTTCAAAATAAGTACAATATGAATAGCTCAACAATGAGCAGCTAATTAGTGCAAAGAGTGAATTTATCATATAGTGATACAGAGAATTATTAAATAAATGTGTAGGACTATAAATATATAAAGGAACTTGCGTAATAACATCATTATAGTGATATAGTGAGAAAATTACTACTCCCTAACATAAGAAGTTAATTTACGATATTTAATTTAAATTTAAAATAGATTAATTTATTCGACTTTAATCATCATAACTACGAATATTTTAATATATTTAAAAGATATTACTATTTGCATGATTTATTATTTCTAAGTCTAATTGAAACACATTAGATTTGAATTTTAAAATATTTTAAATGGGCAATATAAAATTAATAATATATTTTAGAAAAGCTAGAGCAGTTACCAAATAATAAAATGGTGGTACCTTCTCAGTCCTATATATTTAGACCTTTTAACTCTTTTAGGAAATTTTATACTTTTTTATTGCATGGGTTATAAAAAATGTTGCATTGATAATTTTTATAACTTTTTATTGTATTGGTTAATACAACATTTTTTATAATCCATGCATGCAATAAAAAGTTATATGAATTTACTATGGTGAAGTTGGTGTCACCGAATCTTTTTCATGAAAACATTAGCTTGAAAGGAAAAGGAAAGAATTGGAAATTAATTAATCTCTTTCTTTCATTTAATTTCGGTCTTAATAAATCGTAGTTTAGTGGTAAGACATATCGATTAGTTGACAAAACCCTTTTGGTACTGATCAACCATGTTTTAGTGAGTCATGATATATAATTAGGAGTAGGTAGCTCATTTTTGTGGGTATTAATTTTTTTTCTTAAGGTGTGTGAAATTTCAAAGAGCCACATAAAGTACATGTTTTGTTTTCAACTTGTGCTAAGATCATGAATTTAACCTTTGATTTGAACATATCTATTAGGGTAGGTTCCAGCAAAAGTGAGGATTATCGAGCTTACAACATTTTTAATAATTTTTAAAAAAAAAAAAACTTTAAAGTGCTAGCAAGATCATCATGATCATATTCTTCATAATCAAATCCTTAACTACACACTCTCCGTCCCCAAAAAAAACAAGATTAATATTTAATTTTTAAATTTAATTTAAAATATTTTAAATTTAAAATTGACATGATTCATTTAGATTTTAAAAATTAAATCTTGTCAATATAGAACTTTTACATCGTTAAAATAGTTTTTCGACTATATTTTTTGTTACTCCACCCACTTCATAAAGTATTCTACCTAGTTTAACGACAGCTACCTAATATTTAGGACATCATTTCACCTCTATGATTTTCATAATTTTATTAAAACGGATAATTTTAAGTTTAAAAATATTTTAAATTGACTTCAAAAGTAGTCAATTTTTGATTCTATATTTTAAAAAGAAAGGAGTAGTTCGTGTAGTGTCCAGAGTGCCTGAAAATTTTGTGACTTGTATTTGAAAAATGAAACGGATGGATGAATTTAAAGCTGGTAATAACTTGACTCAACTAACTATCTAGCTATTATTAAAGTCCATAAAGCCCCTTCATAGAAAGATTGCAGTGAGTTATGGGCGTCCAGTTAGTACTACTGCTGCAGAACAACCTAATTAATAATGGAAATGCCTTAAAACCCTTTCATAATACATGCAATACTAGCTCTTGCAGTTGGGCTAGCTAGCTTAGAAAAGATGACTAATAAAATGCAAAACTCTCTCATGTGTTTGTGTCCCAGTGATATTTTTTTCCTCAACTTTGATGAATTAGTAAATTCCTCCCTCAAAGTACAATTATTAGTGTAAAATAATAGTACTTTTTAAAGGTATAAACTGACCCAAAGGTATAGTTTTGCATTATTACTTATATCACCAGCTAGCGATTTGCTATACTGTAAAGTTATGTACTCCATCCGTCCCTTAATATAAGTCGTTTTAGAGTTGTGCACGAGTATTAAAGAAATGATTGTATAACATTAAATATAATATCAATTGTCTATATTGTCTTTGTATTGGAAAAATAGAGTGTTATTTATTGGACAAAAAATAGTGAAAGAACCAAAATTATATTTAATACTTGGGGTAATATTGGAAACTAAGCAATTAATGCCTACATAAAATTCTCAAACGTCTTATATTAAAAGACAAAAATATATGATCTCTAAAACGACTTATATTAAGTGACAGAAGGAGTACCATATTTGTAAAAAAGTGATAAATTTAAAGTACAGTTTTGCATTTTAATCAATCTAGGAATTAAGATGGACTCAACCTTTATTTACCATATATGCATTTACTTCTACTTTTTTACAGCTAGGTTTTTATTATTACGTGCTAAGAATTCTCATAAATTTATACCCCTTAATTAGGGCCCTTCCAGATCTTAAACAGGAAACATCCCTTCTATATAAATGGGACTTAATTTCTTCATGAGTAACCACAAAGAGGAGAGAGAGATGAGAGAGTTACTAGAGTAGTGTTGGTGATGGTCACTGTGTTTCTTGTGGTCTTCGGATCGGACGGTGTGGAAGGAGGAAGGAAGATGAAGAGCAAAGAGAAAGTTGATGAGCCTGAAAACTTTACTGGAAGTTTTGGTGGGACTTTGCCAGGTCCAATAACTGGAACCTTTCAAAGCCCTGGATTCACTGGAACTTTTCCCAGCCCTGGCGGTTTAGGGTTCGGGTCTTCGAGCTTTTGTTCCTTCCCTGGAATAAGGTGCAGCCGGCCACCAACCCCGGTCAAGCCGACTAATTAAGAGTGTGGCATCGATCGCCATGAGAGAGTGATATATCTAGACGTGTGAGTGTTAGTCTGGTTGTTGTGTGTGTCCCGTTTTAATAGTCTGGTTTTATGCATGTGTTTTTAGGGTTAGCTAGGGTTGGTAAGGGTTTGCTGGTATCAGTTAGTTAGTCTGTAGAATCTTTTAGTTTGCTTATTATCTTCTAGTTGTGCTGAGTAAAAAAATAAGCTACATTTAGTCCAAAAGTTGCTCTCCAGTCTCCATATATGGTCAAATTAAGTTAAAGTGTGATAAAATGTACTTGTGTAAAGGTTGGAGTGGTTTTTGGAAAAATATATTGTAGTGGCCTGGGATTGTTTGATTATCTTTATGTGGTTTGGCTATTATACATTAATATAAATTATGAATATAAAATATATTGTAGTAGAATTGCTTGTTTTGCACTTCTACTTTGCTTAAGTTTGAAAATTAAACAAGAGGTAAAAATAATTAAGAAACCTAAAGAAATTACAGTTTTTCTTAAAAATTTTACTGCAAGTTTTTAGTTAAGAAAACTCAGGAAATATAAAGAAAATTAGATCCAAATTTTTGTAGAATCTTTCCTGGGCAAAACCATAGGGAAGCTAAGGAGTGAAAAATGAGCTTAGCAAACTTTTTTATTATTATTCTTAAATTTCCCTTATTATTAGCATATAAAGACAAATTTGGACAGCCATGTCATGCCGTATACGAAGTAAACTTACAAACAGAATTAAGGAAAATAAATTTATGAGCTTTTTTTATTTTTATTTTTGACAATTTGGGTTTTAACAATTGGTATATTTTACATTTACAAGTTGAAATGCCTCCACATCCAGCCCAAACTATTCCAAACCAAGACCCTTCATTCCCATATCTAATAGCCCTGGTGAACTTACACCATTAGACCAAAATTTCAATTACCATAAACTTACACCATTAGACCAAAATTACCATAAACTTACAACCATTAGACCAAAATTTCAATATCTATTTTGGACTTTGAAGCTACATAAAAATATAATCCCTCGATTTTTAAGTCAACTTAAGACTTAAGTCAGAAGGATCAGTGTATCACAAAAGAAGGGTTTATTAAATAGAAAATGGATAATAGTGTGATTATATTTATAGCCCACCCAAGGCTGGTGGAAGAAGATGGTGTCATGCTGACCAGGTATGAAGCTAGTCTGGTTGCCATTTATATTTTTAAAATTCTTTTATTATTACCTAACCAAACACTAATTTAGTTTTCTCATGTAAATAAAAAATTTATTTCTGAAAGGATTATTTTATCTTACTTAAATTATGTACAACATGACAATATAGTTGATTAACTATTAGGTCAATCCATATTAACTGGAATCAAATAGATTAGTTAATTATTTTTATTTATTTAAGTTGGTTAAGGTTTAGAATCATATTTTTAAAAAGAAATATAGGTTCGAACCGGTTAATTATTTTTCGACCCATATTTCATTCTAAATCCAAATTAAAAGTTCTTTCCACCCCAGATTCATAAATTTTTAATTCAAAAAAATAATATTTAGTGATTATATATAGTACTCTCACCCCCCAAAAAAATAATATTCAGTTATTATGTATACATCCCTCACCCCCAAAAAAAATATTCAGTGATTAATTGATTATGTTTACACCCCCGCCTCCCCAATCCCAATCCCAATCCCAATCCCAAATAAAATAAAAAACTTGATGATTATGTATACATGATATATTTAATAATAATTTATTTAATTGAATTATAATAAAGGTAAGTTTGAAATTTAAAATATGGGTCAACCTATATTTGAACCATAAGTATATGGTTCCAACCCACACAACTCATATTAAAAATAATTAATATAATTTTAGTTCTTAAATAGAACTATAACCATATTTTGTAAATCAAAACCAACTCATAATCATATTTTGGTAGATCTAAACCTAACCACTTTTTTGCTTACTAAAAGAAACAAATGAAGTAGTACAAGTGTGATAATAGGCCGAAAAACAAAATTGGATTTGTTCTCACTATTTGTGTTATATCATGTTTTTAAAAACCTTTCACAACATCAAAAGACTTCCTGGCTTAACTCTATTAATTAGTGCACTAGTTCATCAACAAAGCTTAGCAGAACTAATCAAACTTCTACACAAAGGCCAGGCCACAACTAAACAATAATAATCTCTTCTCAATAAACAAATCTTTAGTACAATGCTCCTCTTTTCGTAACATCATTTCCCTTTGTAGTATACAATACATACGGTATCTCACTATCTCCATATACTCATATAACTATGACATGAAATATTCTCTCATACATATGGCCATGACAAACAATAAACGGAAAAAGGAAAAAAATAAAACACAAAAAACCATAGGCATATTCTCAGGGTCACAGAGCTGCCTCGACAAATGAGTAAACTAATTGATCACCTAAAGAAACGAATTGCAGGCATTTCAGTTTTGGGGCTTCTCCCACTTGAGGGGCTTTACAACCTCCCAGGTGAAGTCAGCGTCATCTCTTCCAAAATGCCCGTATGCAGCTGTCTTCAAGAACCTGCTATTGCCACCTCTCTTTAGGTCCAGGTTAATAGCAATCATTCCGGGCCTGAAATCAAAAGTTTCCTTTACAATCTTCAGAATCTCCTTGTCCGGAATCTTTCCGGTACCGTATGTGTCAACAAATACCGATAATGGCTCAGGCACACCAATGGCATATGAGACCTGGACAATGCACCTGCGAGCAAGTCCTTTTGCAACAATGCTCTTGGCAGCCTGTCTAACAATGTAGGCTCCACTCCTGTCAAACTTGGTTACATAAAGGTATAGTCGAAAAGCTGTTTTTAAAATTAGAATTTTTGGGAAGTCTTTCGAGAAACCTTCGCATACATGGGAGGCCATGCATATAGGTTATGATAGATATCATATGGCCATGAATTATCCTTGGTTGACCCAATAGACCCCAAAGAAAAAGCGAGAAGATTATTATCATATTCTTCCCAATGGTGAGTCTTCTCTTGACATATCATTATCTCCACTTTGTCTCTAATTGGGTATTATACTCCAAACAAACACCAAAATTATATAGGTAGTCTTTGGTAGATATACTCGACAGAAGTGGATGAAACACAATCGTCTTATGATGACTCGAGGTTGTATGTCATTAAACATCTTGTATAATAGTGACAAAACACCTTCCAAAGTTGAATTCACCTCACCCTCAACATCTATAGACCACTATTCTATTCCCCCTGTTATTCTCGCTTGTCCCAAATGCACTACACTTTTATTACGAAAGGAATTGTGAAGCAAAAGGGTGAAAGACAACTAGCTCGATAAAAATATCATGACTAAAGATAATTAAATTATCAATAGCCTTCATCAATAATAAATCGGAGATTTAGAACATATGGTAGATGATAAAAAACTTCAACCATAGTTGCAAATGAACAAGCAATCCATTAGAAGAGTCAAATAGACTATAAAGTCTATTATCTTCTCCATGTTAAAAGTCCACCAACAATGTTTTATCCCCTGTAACATCACTCAACAATTCATCCCACAATCACATGTATAACTCATAATCGTAATTGTTGTTCTAAATTCCTTTTCTCATTCAAGAGCGAAGATAATTTTCATCACTTGTCTTTACGAAATATCAAAGATCATGGTTATACCAAATCACGCTCCCTCGCTCATAATCATACTAAAAAATTCATCTTTTGCACTCACGGGCCAAAGATATTCATCAACAGTTCATCTTTGCACTACGGGCCAAAGATATTCAACTTCAGTCATCTTTGCACTCTGAACCAAAGATATTCATCAACAATTCATCTTTTGCACCTACTGGTCAAAGATATTCATCAACAAGTCATCTTTGCACTACTGGCCAAAGAGAACCTATAGTCACGATCATATCAATAATCTATCCATCTTTACACTCAAGTCAAAGAGAAATATCATCATTAGGGTTATAAGAATGTTATATAAAACAATATAATCAACATATAGATTTAATCTCAAGAGTAAGATTCATAAATCAATGATTTCATAACAACTTAATCAAAATATTATAAATCACTTAATAATCTCATAATCTAATATTATTAATACTACCACAATATTTTAATCATTTCTTAAACTTATAAATAATTTATTTTAATTATTTACACTTTACTAATAAATGCATTTAATCATCTTAAAATGCCAACCTCATAAGATCTCATCACCAATAGCCAAAACCCTCATCAAAAATCTGCATATATCTCATATATAATTCTCAAGCCATAAAATCATATTTTCCAATTTTCTTAATTCACATAACATATTTAATTCATTTACTCATAACTAGAACATTTTCATGAAAAATACCAAATCAGTTTTAAAAATATTTCTTTTCTGGGATTTAGAAGAATATAGTCCCATATTGAATATATATTTTTCTCAAAATTTTAAAATTTATTTACTATTTTTCACATGGCCAAAACCACCGAATATTCAGACATTTATCATAAATTGTACTTTTATCCAAAAATTCTGAAATTTACACGGTATACTGATATTATATAGATGTACTCACAATAAAAATTTCATCAATTTTGGAGTTAATCACAAGGAGTTATAAGCAGTTACTTTTAAAATAATCTTTTCTCATAAAATCCATAACTCCTAATCTATACATTCAAAAATCGCCATTTTTGGACACAATCAACAAAACTCATCAAATTATCATTTCAAAATTTTCCAGAATTTTTGAAGGTTCAGAAGAATTTCGAAATAATAACCCTTAAAATCCCTTATTATCCCTTACCTCAAAAAAGCGATGCCATTTGGAATAATTTGAAACGAACTTGCACCGTATAGCAATACTCAAAGTATACTCAAAATACTCACAAAAATACGTTCGATAATATAGAGAGAGAGAAAACTTCAGTTTCTGGTGTATTTTTCAATTATAACCTAAGCACCCTATTTATAGGAAATTGCTTAGAATACCAAAGCAGAAAATTTATTAATATATATATATATAATCTTCTACGCATGCCTAGAATCAAATTTTCAGCCATCAAACACATGTTAAAGATGCCCCCAAACATGTCAAAAATGTTTTTCTTAATTAATTAATTAAAAACTCTAAAAAAATGATAATTAATTAATCCGAAACTTCAATAATTCATAATAAATAGCCCTTTTATCAGAAAATTCGAATCTCGCGAGTTTTTATAGGAAATTCAATTCTCTACAACTATGCAGAAGAAAGTTTTTCCAAATTCCAAAAAAAAATTGACCGAAATCCACAAACGAGCGATTTTACATTTATAATCAAATTTCGGTCAAGAAATGGGGTCCCACCGACATGTTTAACATGTTTTAAACATTTTTGTAACAAAATACTCCTCCTCCTCACATACTCATATATCCCACATTTCTTTGTAAAAATATCACCATTATTATATTATTAAAAATATAATAATATATTTAAATGAATTATTTTATCGGAAAAAGATAAAATATTAATTTTCAATAATTTTCACATTAAAAATTTTCTCCATCTATATCCACATAAAATGAATATTTTTCTCATCATAAAATCAATAATTAATTATTCACAAATAATATTATATAATCACAATATTGACAACTAAGCAGGTTCCGTGAAAGAGGGGTTTTCAATAAGAATTTCTCTCTTCTTTGGTGCGCAATTAGGTGACCAAACTCTCTTAGACGAACTTTCTAGACATTGCCAATAATGTTATCTAATAATATTATTAGAGATAATATGAATTATTGCTTCGATAATGAAAAATATTGTGTAATGACAATTATTGAAACAACAAAGAATATAAAATATCAACACAATAATTATTGAACCAATAAAATCTTTGAGCAATAATTCTGTAACCATTATTGAGTAGTGCCTTCTTACGTAAAGAGTCAATAATTGGTGCAATACCATGTCTTCTGGTGTTTTAACCAGGGTAGTATTTTAACGAGATTAACCCGGTGAATAACTACGCCTGCGTCATTTATAAACAACTTATATTTGTCGTTTTCTTCATCCAATCGCTTTTCATTATGGGGGTCCCACAAGGTCGCTACCGCCGTATTTACGAATATTCCGACGAGTCTGAATATTCCACGACCAAACGAATATTCTATAAACAACAATGAATATTTTATAACCAACTTGCGTATTTTTGAAAAAAAATTCATATATCACCTTAACTTTAACTTTCTATCAATTTAATCATTTCTTTGAATTGTAATTATAAGAAAAATTGAATACTTTTATTACATAAAATTCGAGGTCTTACATCCACAATAGATATTTTTGAATGAAAAGGAAAATTTTCATTTTTAGATGAATAGTCAAATGATATTCGTGAATAGTCAGAGTATCGTGAATAGTCAGAGTATCGTAAATAGTAACTCAGACACCAAAAGTTCAAAATTTGATAAAACTTCAGATCAATATTTGACATAATGATATTGAAGAAATAATATCATTCTGAAAAAAATAATATCCTTTACCTCAGAAAGACAGTACTTTTAACTGGAATACTGGATATAGGCTATAACTTGAACTTTCACCGTATAGCAATACTCAAAGTATACTCAAAATACTCATAAGAATACGCTCGATAATATAGAGAGAAAACTTGAGCTTTACGGTGTGATTTTCAATTCTAACCTAAGCACCTATTTATAGTAAATCGCTTAGAACACCAAAAAGCGAGAAAATTTAATATAATAATATTATTTATACAAATATTATACGCATCATTTGAAATCTGAATTTCAGCTCTCAACACATTTATATCACATGTTAATGATGTCCCCAAACATTCCAAAAATGTTTTTGTTATTTAAATCATTTTAAACTTCCAAAAATCAATTATTTCGAAGCTTCGAAAATTCAATAATTCATAATAAATAGCCCTTTTGTCAGAAAATTCGAATCTCGCGAGTTTTTATAGGAAATTCAATTCTCTACAACTTTGCAAAAGAAAGTTTTTCCAAATTCCAAACAGAAATTGACCGAAATCCATAAACGGACGATTTTACAGTTATAATCAAATTTCGATCAATAAATGGGGTCCCACAGACATGTTTAACATGTTTTAAACATTTATTGCAACAAAAATACTCTTCCTCCTCGTATACTCATATATCCCACATTTGTTGTAAAAATATCACCATTATTATATTATTAAAATATAATAATATATATATTTAAATGAATTATTTTATCGAAAAAGATAAAATTTTAATTTTAACAATTGTCACACTAAAAATTTTCTCCATCTATATCCACATAAAATCAATATTTTCCTCATCATTTGAATCAATAATTAATTATTCACAAATAATATTACAGAATCACATATATTGACAACCAGGCGGTTCTAGGAAGAGGGGCTTTCAATAAAAATTTCTCCTTCTTGGCGGCTTGCAATTAGGTGACCAAACCTCTCCTTAGAGCAGAACTTTTTAGACATTGCCAATAATGTTATCTAATAATATTATTCAGATAATATGAATTATTGCTCGATAATGAAAAATCTTTGCGTAATGACAATTATTGAAACAATGGCAATATAAAATATAAACACAACAATTATTGAACCAATAAAATCTTTGAGCGATAATTATCAGTAACCATTATTGAGTAGTGCCTTCTTACGTGGAAAGTCAATAATTGGTGCAATACCATGTATCTTCTTTGTCAACAACAGCGTATTCTTGTGTTTTAACCACGGGTATTCAACGATTAAATTCAGCGGTAACAATTATGCCGTTATTTTTAAACAACTTATATTTGTCGTTTTCTTCCTCCAATCGCTTTCCGTTATGGGGCCCCACATGTACATCGCTTGGCATGCCGTCGATACGAATATTCCGACGAAGATCTGAATATTCCACGACCAAACGAATATTTCGACAACAATGAATATTTTATAACCACTTGCTTATTTTGAAATATTTGCATATTTTACCCATAACTATCCACATTAATCACATCAACCCTTACTATTTCAAAATAATAATTAGAAAATTAAATTTCATTTATTAATTATTTGAGTCTTACAACCATATTTGTAAAAAGTGATAAATTTAAAGTACAGTTTTGCATTTTAATCAATCTAGGAATTAAGATGGACTCAACCTTTATTTACCATATATGCATTTACTTCTACTTTTTTACAGCTAGGTTTTCATTATTACGTGCTAAGAATTCTCATAAATTTATACCCCTTAATTAGGGCCCCTCCAGATCTTAAACAGGAAACATCCCTTCTATATAAATGGGACTTAATTTCTTCATGAGTAACCACAAAGAGGAGAGAGAGATGGAGAGAGTTACTAGAGTAGTGTTGGTGATGGTCACTGTGTTTCTTGTGGTCTTCGGATCGGACGGTGTGGAAGGAGGAAGGAAGATGAAGAGCAAAGAGAAAGTTGATGAGCCTGAAAACTTTACTGGAAGTTTTGGTGGGACTTTTCCAGGTCCAATAACTGGAACCTTTCAAAGCCCTGGATTCACTGGAACTTTTCCCAGCCCTGGCGGTTTAGGGTTCAGGTCTTCGAGCTTTTGTTCCTTCCTGGAATAAGGTGCAGCTGGCCACCAACCCCAGTCAAGCCGACTAATTAAGAGTGTTGCATCGATCGCCATGAGAGAGTGATGTATCTAGACGTGTGAGTGTTAGTCTGGTTATTGTGTGTGTCCCGTTTTAATAGTCTGCTTTTATGCATGTGTTTTTAGGGTTAGCTAGGCAAAACATAAACAAGAATAATGGAACGAATAAAAGAAAGGAAACAATAGAGACGAGTGTAATCACAAATTTGGAAATAGAGCAGCCTTCAGTACTAAGTTTTCTTCACTTATGAATCTATCTATATGTACATGTACAGCATGAATCTATCTTGTGCGGTCACTGGTGTGTTTGCCTTGTGTATCTCCTTTGCATCTTCCTGCATATTTGCAAACATTGTAGCACCAAATGGGCTGGCTATTGCAAGATCAATAGAGAAAAAAAATATATAAGAAAAAAAAAAAAGGGCAGGCTAGCGTAAATGGTTCCACTCATCATCGCATTCTTTTTGAATTTATATTCTTGAATTCAAAATCAACCTAAGAATCTAACATAAGATGGTGCAGGCCAAAGCAGACCGACTTCAGAAACCTGCCCCGTCAATACTTCAAATTAAAAAACTACAACTCCAAACTATTTGATTGGTTTTATTGGTGAGTAGCAAGGGGGATGGAAGATCTCCACTCATTTCATTCATTCAGTGCCTGCGGTGAGGCACAACCCACAACAAATGAAGGGGGAAAGCTTGCTTTGCTTGCTGTAGCCCTATTTTAGTTTACAAGGCTTGGTAAGCATGAGCTATTTAAGTAGGCTCGAGAAGGGTTATACACATATACTTAAATGCCTCTGAAGAGTTGAGAAGCATTTCAAGGCTCGAGAAGGGTTTGCAAACTCGAGTGATACCTTCATATTCTGAAATACCAGGAGATGGATCCATATACACATCTTCTGTAAGGTCTTCATGCATGAATGCATTTTTGACATCGAATTAGAGTAAAGGACAATCTTTATTAGGCTGCTTAAAGACAAAAAGAACTCTCACAGATTGAGTTTAGCAACTGGAGCAAAAGTTTCTTGATAATCAATCCCATAAGATTGTGTGTACCCTTTGACAACAAGTCTCGCCTTGTATCTTTCAATAGTTCCATCTTCATTGTTTTTGACAGCAAAGACCCATCGATATCCCACAGTTTTTTTTCCTGTTGGAAGGATAACAAGATCCCATGTACCATTTCTTTTTAGAGCCTCCATTTCCTCTGCCATAGCTGCAGTCCAATGAGGATCTGCCAAAGATTCCTGTAATGTACTAGGAATAGAGATAGAGGATAAGTTACACACATAAGATGCATATGAGGCAGACAACTTGTGAGATGAGATATGATTACTTATTGGGTATTTCACTTTGGCTTTTGGATCGGGTTCATATTTAGCAGCTGGAATCCCACGGGTAGATCATGGTGGAAGTGCATGATGAACAAGGTTAGATGGCAAACTAATTTCAGAAGAATTTTTGGGTTGTACCTGTAGGGTTGTTGGTGATGACTACGGAGAGGAGTTGGTAGGTGCATTAGGAGGTAATGTCTTATCAAGAGGTTGTGGAGACTTTTCACAATGATCATTAGAGTCTTGTGAAAAAGAATCGGGACCTGTAGGTGTGTCCATGGATGTGTCTATAGTGGAGGTGTCCTCGTCAGCGGTCCACTAGTGGGTAGAGTTGCTAATTTTAGATCAAAACACAAGACATCATCATGAATTACAAATTGTCGAACATCTTGAGGACAAGTAGGCTTTAAATCGGAAGAGAGTAATAAAATTTTGACTCATCAAAGATAACACATCCATAGAGGTATAGAAGCAAGCGAGTCTCAGGATGATAGCATTTATAACCTTTTAGTAGTAGCGATAACCAACAAAGACACATTTTAAAGCTCTTGACCAACAAAGACAAATTGGGTGAGTCTGGTTTGATAAAAGAGGCGGAAAATTGAACAAACATCACTCTTATGTTTTAGTAAGTATACCCAAGTCATTCGAGTACAATCATCCCAAAGGTAATAAACCATTTCATTCCATTATTACATGTAGGCGGGGAGGACCCCATACATCAAGAATGTACTAATGAAAGCGGTGTAGCAACTTTATTAGAAGACAAAGGAAATACAACACGATGACTTTTAGCCATAACACATGTCTCACAAATGAAGTCTGAAAGGTTACAATTAGAAAATAAAGATGGAAATAATCGTCTAAGATATCCAAATAATGGATGACCAAGCCGTTTATGCCACAACAAAATTTCTGCGATATTGTCCGATTGACTTGTACTCTTCATATGTGCTAGACTATGGTAAACTTGTGATGATGTTCCACCCTCTAGATAGTACAATCCTCCTCGTTGTCTACCACTGTCAATCCTCTCCTTGGTATGTATGTGCTGAAAAATACAATGAATAGGATAAAACAAAGCCACACAGTTAAGGGCCTTGGTTATCTGACTAACATATAGTACATTAGAGAGAGATAAAGTGGAGGATAAAGGAACATTACCAACACCGGTAACAGGGGATGACACACCATTGGCATTAGTAATAACTAAGCTAGAATGTGAAGGGGATAAAAAACTAAATTTTGAAGAATCACAAGTCATATGATCATTTGCACTGTGTCGATTATCCGATCACTATTTTAGTACATGAAAGAAAGAGAGAAGGCGATACTAGTCATACCAGTTTGTGCAACTAATCCTGTAGAAGATGAAACTGGCTGTTGTTGTAGAGAAGTGTTGGCATAAGTTTTCTTTCCTTTACGATGCCACTCGGGATAACCATGAAGTTTGAAGCACGTATCAACAACATGGTTATCACAATTAAAGTAAGTACATTTGCGTGTCCCTTTCTTATGGTCTTGCCGTGGATTAATCCTTCTAGTAGCCATAGCAGTACCATTAGTAGATATTCCGCCCATCATAGCATCTTGACGGTTTGCCTCAACACAAACCATAACATAAGCAACTTGAAGATTTGGAAGAGAGTGCGATTGGCAAGTGCAGTCCACGAACCCCATCCGGTGATGAGTCAAACCGACCAAAAAAAATATAAACACATTGAGAATTAACCTTAGTGGTATATATCTCGATGTTAGCTTTATACTTCATTGCACAACCATCTATAGCATCAATCTCACGGCAAAGTTTTTGTAATTTTCCCCAATAAAAATAATAGAACCACCATTTTAATGACGAGATTACCTCACAGTATAAGCGATATGATTTTGAGGCATCTTGACTGACTGAGTATGTTTGTTTAGCCATATCCCAAATTTCCTTTGCTGTGGACAGTTGGAAGAAAATGGATCTGATGTCTTTGTTCATTGCATCGAGTAACCATGATTTGATCATGCAATTTTCATCTTCCTATGCTTCATATTCTTCAGAATTAGAATTCTCAGGTGCAGCCTTTGAACCTGAAATAAATCCCCAACGATTTCGACCGCGAATTTTATTTTGTGCATTCAAAGCCCATTCCACATAATTGGTGCCATCAAGTTTCTTTGGAG
This sequence comes from Panax ginseng, assembly GCA_020205605.1. Classification (NCBI taxonomy): domain Eukaryota; kingdom Viridiplantae; phylum Streptophyta; class Magnoliopsida; order Apiales; family Araliaceae; genus Panax; species Panax ginseng. The sequence continues at coordinate 94,174,908 of CM035141.1, read as the reverse complement.
TAAGCGAAGAAGAGACGTCTAGCATATGTAGTGCTGGTAAAGCTAGGGAATTATTTTTTGCATTCCTGGTAACAACACCATCATCAATGATAGGAGTAGTCATGATGGGTGGTTAGGAAAGAATTATGATCAGAAAAAAACACAAAAGAACAACCTCCGATTCCTTGGATAGATAAAGGAAAAACGGAGTTGGCTTTGATACCATGATAAAACACAAAGAAAATAGAATTTTATGATATTGTTATTCATCAATGTAGCGGATATATATACTCTGAGAGTATATTGCTAAACTTATCTTCTTTATTCAACAAGATATTCATTATTGCTATATTTGAATGATCATAATTGCACAATTCTATCCTGATATTAGGGGGATAATCACTCCATTATTATAGGAGAAGATTACTCCTAATCACATATTCTAACAGAAACTAATGAGTTTTTGAAGTAGATCTAATTAAAAATATAAAAATTTAAGATTTTTAATAGGTAAAAATATACTCCCTAAATCTCAGGGATAAAATTCCTGGTGGACTTTTCACGCATATTAAGAAGAGGATAAAATGACAAAATTGTCCATAATAATGTCATTAAATATGGAGAGAGAATTAGAATAAGAAAAGTATGAGATATTTAATGTTACGGGCATAATAGGAAAAAATGTGTAAAAATTTGGTTATTAAAAGAAAGTGGATTTTTATCTTGGGATGGAGGGAGTAATAAACAAGTATCCACACAGTAACAAATATCGTACAAGATTAGACATTTAAAAACTTCAAAGCTATGATTTTTGAGAAAACAATTATATAGGTTAATCTAATGATTAAACATTGTTTAATGGGCGTGGATTTTGAAGAAAATTCTTAGAAAAGGATGATTTTGTACCAAATTAGTTAGGGATTGAAGAGGAGATGAAAAGAAGGAAAGAGACCGTATAAGATGAGAGAGACTGAGGATAAAAATGAATTATATTTCTTCCCTTTTTTTACTCATAATTTGAATCGAGCAATTAAATGAGTCCTAGATTTGATCAGATGGTTGGGGATGATATTTAGTGGAATCCATGTGTATTGCATTGGTTGGTTCTCAAGGTTAGTGGAGGATCAAGTGTTCTAACAGTTGGATCATATGCCTTTTGGTTTTAACAGTCGAGATTCTATTAGACTTGGCGGGTGTTTGATAAAAACTGAATGAATCTAAATCTGTATCTGAATGAGCTGAATCTGAATGAAAAAAATTGTTTGATCATTGGCATGTTTGAAATATCAAAATAATAAATTTTTATTATTTTACCCCTCTAAAAAAATTTAAAATTTTTTTTGTAAATTTATTTAATATTACTTAATATAATAGTTAACATTGTAAAAAAAAAATCATTCATCCGCTCATTCAGCTCGTTTAAGCCCAAAAATGGGACTAAACTATTCAGTCCAAATCGTCTGAAAGATTGATTGGTTAAGCCATTCAGACGTTTTTTTTCAAAAAATAAACGCACTGAATAGCTAAATCGTTCAGCCATTCAGCAAAAAATTAACAAACAGTCCCTCAGTATATATAAACCATCTACAATATTTCTACGATATGTTATAATTTTTGTAAATATATAATTGATATTAATTAAACATCCTAATCATAAAGGGGAGGAAATAAATATATATTAAAAATAATAAATAAATAAATTATGAGATTTAAATAAATATAAATGATTAAACTTTAATTGTCAATCTTATTAAAATAATTAATGAGTTTTAAAATATAGTTCATTAATAAATGAATGATAATTTATTTATTTATAATAAATACAATAATCAATACTCTAAATTACAATTCAAATTTTTTTATCATTTTCAAAATCCTAAATATTTTACATTTCAATATGAATATTACCATTATAATTAGATTGAGAAAAAAATACTTGAGTTTTAAAGTATAGTTCATTAATGAATGAATGTTAATTTATTTATTTTAATAAATACAATAACCATTAACCAATACTCTAAATTACAATTCAAATAAGTTTTATCATTTTCAAATCCTAAATTTCAAAATGAATGCTCTACTTATTAATGTTTAGATGTCCATTAATATGTAGATGTCCATTTTATGTGTATGGAGTAATACTGTAGTGTGTATGAATATTTATAATCTACAATTAGATTCAAAAGTTTACATTAAATATTTTATTTTTTCTCAAATACTTGATTAAAACTTTAATAATATGTTTTATGGGAGTTTTGTTTATTATTTATCCTCAATTATACATAGATTACATAGTTATAAAAAAATTATTTTATTTTATTATATTTATGGAGAGTGCGAATTATAATGTATGTGTAACAACTAGTTAATCCAACTTGATCCAAAATTGACATTGGACTTACTTTAAATATTTGGACTTCTTATTTCTAAATAATTGGGCAAATGAAAATAATAGATACCACCTCCACCCGAAAATTCATAAACGTGAGTTAAAATATTTAACTCTCCCTTCTAGATTAATTTTAAATTAATTCGACCTAACACATTTTAACAATAAAATTATATTGTCTATTAATCCTGCCTCCTGACTTTGCAAATATATTTTGAAAGTAAACAAAATTGTAACAAGCTAATAGCTGTAGTTTTGCAAGTTAATAGGTGGCGCCCCAAAATTAGGTATACATCACCCATTTTGAGTCGCATGGATACATGGTCTGAAATTCAAATACAACTTAAAAATACAAGCGTCGTGTACACTCGACAAACATAAACTGTGAGTTTGAATACAAATATTGTCTACTAGAGATTATACAAACTCAATGGAGTTCTCATTACAATTATTATCACACTATTTCACAGAATAGTGAGGACTACTAATGCACCATCTAGGACCATCACTCTGTTCCCCGAGCTAGTCACATTCGTTCTCATTTCACTGAAGAGAAACGCGGTGAAAGAAAGGGTGAGCTTAACTAGCCCGATAAAATATTATGACTAAGATAATGCGAGAATAATTTATCGTTAGCCTTCAACAATGTTAAAGCGATAAAATATAATAAATATCAAGTTTAAGCTGCGGTGAACAAGCAATCCATTAAAAGAGTCAAGTAGAGAATAAAATCTACTATCTTCTATGATTTAAAAGGTTTTTATGACTTTTATTCTTTGGGACTCGACAATAAATAATCCACATCATCGAATCACCCCTACCTTCTGGCCGAGGATATTCTTTTAGTATCACGACCACGAATTATCCATGCACTACGACTAAAGATAATCATGTTTTTCATCAGCGGTCACGATAATGCCATAAAACAATTCATCTTTTTACCTACGGACGAAGAGAATCCATAGCCATAATCATACCAAAATTGTCCATCAATGCACTACAGGGCCAATGAGGACTTTTTCTACATCATTTGTAACATTACGGTCTGATTATCACCGAATAATCCCTGGTCATAATCATACCAAGTCCATCTATATGCTTTACATGCCACAGACGACTTTCAACAAAATATAAACATGAGGATGATGACAATGATATAAGAATTCAATAAAACAAGTTCAAGAATTAATTTATCTAGGGCCGATAGCGTTCAAATTGTCGATATGATCTTTGTTTTGTAGAGTAAAATTCAAGAATGCTCGGAAGAATATTTTCATGAAAAGATCTTTGGATGAAGCGCAAATATCAAGGATATTCCACAAATTTCATGGAGTATAGAAGTCAAAGTTTTAACCGGTGAGTATAATAAAGAATGGAATAACAAAAAGAAATCACCATGCATGCGATGGCCAGAAACGGACATGTTATTCAGCGAATAATAAATAACGGAACCGGGTCGGCGTAAAGCCTTGAGACAAGATATTCTAACGAGAATAATAAAGGATGGAACCCGGTCGGCGTAAGCATAGCTGACGAGGATATTACGACGAGAATAATAAATAATGGAACCAAGTCGGCGTACGTAGCGCGCGCAGACGGGATATTAAACGAGAATAATAAAGAAGCGGAATATTAGAAGAATTTCACCAAGTATAGGGTATTAGTGTATATCTGAGTTATTCAACGAATAATATAGAATAGAATAACGAAGTTCTCTTCACGAATACAAAAGAAATAATAACCCTATAATTACAACAAATAATATTTCCTACCTTAGAAAAGCTGGATATTGGAAAAGTAAAGTAACAAAATACTTTTCTTCTTTCTCTCTATAATTTCTCTCTCTAGAGTTTTGGTGAATTCGTAAGAAATAATGAAGGAATGAGCTTCTATTTATAGGAAAATGGAATGAATAGTAACTAATTCATGAGCGGTCAGATTGATTTACTATTAAGCAGACGGTCCATATTGGTTTACTATTAAAACTTAAAACAACAGTCCATACTAATTTACTATTAAAACTTTAAACAATGATCCATATTGATTTACTATTATAACTCCACCAGCGATCCATATTGACTTACTATTATATCTTCAACCAACGGTTTGAAAAATTAGAACATCTCCTCATGGAATAATATTGTACTCAAATACCCGAATGCACAATACTAGAGTGAATAGTAACCGGGTGAATAGTAACTCGTGAATAGTAACTCATGAATAGTAACTTGTGAATAGTTAACTCGTGAATAGTACTTTGACACGAAAAGTGTCCCAAATACCTGATTGAACAATATATCATATTATGCAGATGATACTGTAACAATAATTGAATCAATAATATGAGAGATATGATACAGCAATAATTGAATATAGCTAAGTGACTTCTCACATAAGCATCAATAATCAATCTGAGTGTACTACTTATGCAACCACAGCGTATTCTTGTACTTTTAACAGGGTGTTCAGCGATTAATGGTAAAACTTCATAGATTATTTTCATAAAGTATTTTGTCGTTTTTCTCTGTCAAATGATAATTACATTATAGGGTCCACCAATGATTATCTTAGTCTTTACGAGATATTCACGACAAAAAGAATATTCCCAAGACCAAGCGAATATTATATAACAACATGTATTTTGCAAAATTTATAAAATTACCCACAACTATAACATTATATCAAATCCACACCATAATATTTAAAAAAATATTTGAGAAAATTAAATATTTATTCATAAAATTTGGGGACTCACATAATATATATATATATATATATATATATATATATATATATATATAAGTTATTAACTATATATATAATAATATATTTAATAACTCATTTAAGTTATTAATTAATAATTTAAAATATATAGTTAATAGCATTATAAGTTATTAATTAATAACTATATATATAGTTTAATAATTAATAACTTACATTCATTAATAACTTAAGTTATTAATGAATGTAAGTTATTAATGAACCGAAAAGCAAAGAATAATCTTTGAATTTAATGAAATTTAAATCTTTTCTTTATAACTTTCTTAAAGTAAGCAATTAATAGGATTAATATTGAAAAATATATCAAGGGCACATAAACTCGTTTTATAGGAATACTTAATTGGAGTAATATTGAAATATTGTGCAAGTACTATTTAATCCCAATAAGAGTGAAATAATATTTCTCCAAGTCAATTATTAATTGAAAAAGAAGAGAAGAAAAGAAGTTACATGGCAATGAAAAACTTATCCTTGTGCTCTATTTTTGTCCTCTTTTGTTTGTTTGCTTGCTCTCTACTGTGAAAATTACTGTATGAATTTGGCGGAAGAATTAGGGTGTAAGTTTATAATTTCCCCTTCTATTTTTCGTTTCCCTTTTTCTCTATCACTTTTTTAAAATAAATTCTTATCGGGTCATTTAACTTTTCTTCCAATTTTATTGATACATCTTAACAAATATAGTACATTTCGTCATGTTTGTTTGAAAGAATTATAATCCAGTGTATATTCTCATGGATTATAATCCCAAGACTACTAGTATTCATAGGATTAAATAATCACAGATTATGTTTACATCATGTTAATGAATGTGATGCGGATACTGACTCCCACTTGGTGTGTGGCTAAGTTCTGACTCTGATCTCTTGCACTTGAGCATTTTAGACTTTTATTTGCTCCCGATTGGATTGTGCTTGCTATCTCGGCCCGGTGGCATGTGTTATAGACAAACAATCTAAGAGGCCATGGATCTTGGGCTCTTGATCTTTAATATAGGACCACGAGAATTGCTTCTCGAATATTGGCATGTTGGTTTATAAAGATCCTTGTAAGTCTCGATTATTAATCTCTATATGTATTTTTTACTCTCGACAATATCAATCGGCATATCTTTGTTTCACTAAGCGAGGAAAAAAAACTAGTAATAGACATAGATATATAATTTTGTATAATTTGAATTTCTAATTTTGTATTGATGTATGCGATTTATAGGAGCTGCTTTTATATTTAACTACATTATCGATGAAGGGTGAAAATGCAAGGCAAGGATAATTCCTTCCTACCAATAAGGTGGTATGGTTCATGGGGAAAATATGTACACATTACTGCATAAAATTGGGAATTAAATAAAAGAGTTTGTTTGTTATGTAAGCATTTTAACCTAGTCTGAATATTTACTATTCAATTAATAATACTTTTATTTGTTTATACAAACATCTTTGTTGAGGTGGGTAGGCTTTGACATACATACTTTTGATTAATTGAAACAAATATAATCCTTCAAAATAAGTACAATGTTTGAATGATCATAATTGCACAATTCTATCTTTATATTAGGGGGATAATCACTCCATTATTATAGGAGAAGATTACTCCTAATCACATATTCTAACAGAAACTAATGAGTTTTTGAAGTAGATCTAATTAAAAATATAAAAAATTTAAGATTTTTAATAGGTAAAAATACAATAAATAAGTATCCACACAGTAACAAATATCAAGATTAGACATTTAAAAACTTCAAAATGATGATTTTTGAGGAAACAAGTATATAGGTTAATCTAATGATTAAACATTGTTTAATGGGTGTGGATTTTGAAGAAAATTCTTAGAAAATGATGATTTTGTGCAGTTAGTTAGGGTTTGAAGAGGAGATGAAGATAAGGAAAGAAATAGTATGAGATGAGAGGCTGAGAGGCTAAAAAGTGAATTACATTTCTTCCCTTTTGTATTTTCCTCATAATTGCTAATTGAGCAATTTGTAAGGTCCTAGATTTGATCGAGGATGGTTGCGGGAATGAAACTAATGCATGGTTGCAGGGGGCCATGGCCCCTTCAAGATCTGATTTTTTTTTGTTACTAAGTGATGTGAATAATTTTTTAAGCTCACTTTTTCAATAATATATTTTCGACTTTGATGTCTTCTGACATCAAAGAATTTCAAAAGTTGTCCACTATTTACGATCTCTACATCAATGGTTGGTGAAAACAAGAAAGTCAACAATCTATCCACTAATCGATGGTGACCGGGCTTGTTCTAACTCTTCAGGTTTCTACTATGACTCTGAGCGTGCATTTTCGATTTATGAGTCTTGTCAAATTTCATAGATAGATTTCGTGATTTGAAAGAGCGTCAGATTGCAATTTTGAGGAAGATATGTTTTAAAAGACTTTTTTTGCCATGTTTTGTTGTCTTTGGTAAAGCAAATCTATTACTACATTATCTTTGTTTTAGTAAAAATGTGTTTTGTAATGATGAAACTTTACTTTTTAATTATGAATATATATTATGTTGTTAAAAAAATTCTTGGCCCCCCAAGATCAAATCCTAGTTTCGTCCCTGGATGGTTAGGGATGATATTTAGTGGAATCCATGTGTATTGCATTGGTTGGTTCTTAAGGTTAGTGGAAGATCAAGCGGTCTAACAGTTGGATCATATGCCTTTTGGTTATAAAAGTCGAGATTCTATTAGACTTGGCGGGTGTTTAATAAAAACTGAATGAATCTAAATCTGAATCTGAATGAGCTGAATCTGAATGAAAAAAATTGTTTGATCATTGACATGTTTGAAATATCATAATAACAAATTTTTATTATTTTACCCCTCTAAAAAATTTTAATTTTTTTTTGTAAATTTATTTAATATTACTTAATATAATAGTTAATTAACATTGTAAAAAAACAAAAGCATTCATCCGCTCATTCAGCTTGTTCAAGCCAAAAAATGGGACAACAATTACATTAAATAAATGCGAATGATTGTTGGTTTAGCCATTCGAGACGATTTTTCAAAAATAAGCGCCTTTGAATAAATTTGAATCGATTGACCATTCGACAAAAAATTAATTAAACAGTCCCTCGGTATATATAAACCTTCTACAATATTTCTACGATATATTATAATTTTGTAAATATATAATTGATATTAATTAAACATCCTAATCATAAAGGGAGGAAATAAATATATATTAAAAATAATAAATAAATAAATAATGAGGTTTAAATAAATATAAATGATTAAACTTTAATTGCCAATCTTATTAAAATAATTAATGAGTTTTAAAATATAGTTCATTAATGAATGAATGTTAATTTATTTATTTATAATAAATACAATAATCAATACTCTAAATTACAATTCAAATAAATTTTATCATTTTGAAATTCTAAATATTTTACATTTCAATATGAATATTACAACTATAACTAGATTGAGAAAAAAATAACGAGTTTTAAAGTATAGTTGATTAATGAATGAATGCTAATTTATTTATTTTTAATAAATACAATAACCAATACTCTAAATTACAATTCAAATAAGTTTTTATCATTTTTAAATCCTAAATTTCAAAATGAATGCTCTACTTATTAATGTTTAGATATCCATTAATAAGTAGATATCCATTTTATGTATGGAGTATCTTGTAGTGTGTATGAATATTTATAATCTACAAATAGATTCAAAAGTTTACATTAAATATTTTATTTTTTTCTCAAATACTTGATTAAAACTTTAATAATATGTTTATGGGAGTTTTGTTTTTATTTATCCTCAATTATACATAAATTACATAGTTATAAAAATTTATTTTATTTCATTATATTTATGGAGAGTCGAGTTATAATGTATGTGTGACAACTAGTTAATCAACTTGATCCAAAATTGACATTGGGCTTACTTTAAATATTTGGACTTCTTATTTCTAAATAATTGGGCAAATGAAAATAATAAATACCACCTCCACTAGAAAATTCATTAACGTGAGTTAAAATATTTAACTCTCCCTTCTAGAATTAATTTTAAATTAATTGAGCCTAATACATTTTAACAATAAAATTATATTGTCTATTAATCTGCCTCGACTTCACAAATAAATTTTGAAAGTAAAAAAATTGTAACAAGCTAATAGATGTAGTTTTGTAAGTTAATATATATATATATATATATATATATAAGTTATTAACTATATATATAATAATATAATTAATAACCCATTTAAGTTATTAATTAATAATTTAAAATATATAGTTAATAGCGTATAATTAATAACTATATATATAAGTTATTAATTAATAACTTCCATTCATTAATAACTTAAGTTATTAATTAATGTAAGATTATTAATGAGCGAAAAGCAAAGAATAATCTTTGAATTTAATGAAATTTAATGAAATTTAATTCTTTTCTTTATAACTTTCTTAAAGTAAGCAATTAATAGGATTAATATTGAAAAATATATCAAAGGCACATAAACCTGGTTTTATAGGAGTAATTAATTGGAGTAATATTGAAATATTGTGCAAGTACTATTTAATCCCAATAAGAGTGAGATAATATTTCTCAAGTCAATTATTAATTGAAAAGAAAAGAAGAAAAAGAAGTTACATGGCAATGAAAAACTTATCCTTGTGCTCTATTTTTGTCCTCTTTTTGTTTGTTTGCTTGCTCTACTGTGAAAATTCTGTATATGGTAGGCGGAAGAGGTTAAGGTGTAAGTTTATAATTTCCCTTCTATTTTTTCGTTTTCCTTTTTCTCTATCACTTTTTTTAAATAAATTCTTATCAGGTCATTTAACTTTTCATCCAATTTTATTAATTACATCTTAACAAATATAGTGCATTTCGTCATGTTTATTTGAAAGAATTATAATCCCCAGAGTGTATATTCTCATGTATTATAATCCCAAGACTACTAGTATTCATAGGATTAAATAATCATAGTTATATGTTTACATCATGTTAATGAATGTGATGCGAATCTGGCTCCCACTTGGTGTGTGGCTAAGTTCTGATGACAGAATCTTGCACTTCGGGCATTTTTAGACTTTTGTTGCTCTCAATTTGGATTGTTATGCTATCGGCCGGTGGCATGTGTTATAGACAAACAATCTAAGAGGCCATGGATCTTGGGCTCTTGATCTTTATTATAGGACCAATAGGAATTGCTTCTCGAATATTGGCATGCTGGTTTATAGAGATCCTTGTAAGTCTCGATTATTAATCTCTATATGTATTTTTTTTACTCTGACAATACCAATCGGCATGTACTGTTTCATTAATTGAGGAAAAAAAACTAGTAATAGACATATATATATATATATATATATATATATATATATATATATAATTTTGTATAACTGAATTTCTAATTTTGTATTGATGTGTGCAGCTTATGGGAACTGCTATTATATTTAACTACATTGCCGATGAAGGGTGAAAATGCAAGGGCAAGGATAATTCCTTCCTACCAATAAGGTGGTATGGTTCAAGGGGAACAAATGTACCTGTTCTGCAGAAAATTGGGAATTAAATAAAAAAGTTTGTTTGTTATGTAATCATTTTAATTTGGTGCAAATATTTACTATTCAATTAATAATACTTTTATTTGTTTATACAAACATACTGTTGAGGTGGGTTGGCTTTGACATACATACTTTTGATTAATTGAAACAAATATAATCCTTCAAATTAAGTACAATATGAATAGCTCAACAATGAGCAGCTAATTAGTGCAAAGAGTGAATTTATCATATAGTGATACAGAGAATTATTAAATAAATGTGTAGGACTATAAATATATAAAGGAACTTGCGTAATAACATCATTATAGTGATATAGTGAGAAAATTACTACTCCCTAACATAAGAAGTTAATTTACGATATTTAATTTAAATTTAAAATAGATTAATTTATTCGACTTTAATCATCATAACTATGAATATTTTAATATATTTAAAAGATATTACTATTTGCATGATTTATTATTTCTAAGTCTAATTGAAACACATTAGATTTGAATTTTAAAATATTTTAAATGGGCAATATAAAATTAATAATATATTTTAGAAAAGCTAGAAGCGGTTACCAAATAATAAAATGGTGGTACCTTCTAGGTCCTATATATTTAGACCTTTTAACTCTTTTAGGAAATTTTATACTTTTTTATTGCATGGGTTATAAAAAATGTTGCATTGATAATTTTATAACTTTTTATTGTATTGGTTAATACAACATTTTTTATAATCCATGCATGCAATAAAAAGTTATATGAATTTACTATGGTGAAGTTGGTGTCATAGAATCTTTTCATGAAAACATTAGCTTGAAAGGAAAAGGAAAGAATTGGAAATTAATTAATCTCTTTCTTTCATTTAATTTAGGTCTTAATAAATCGTAGTTTAGTGGTAAGACATATCGATTAGTTGACAAAACCCTTTTGGTCTTGATCAACCATGTTTTAGTGAGTCATGATATATAATTAGGAGTAGGTAGCTCATTTTTGTGGGTAATTTTTTTTTTCTTAAGGTGTGTGAAATTTCAAAGAGCCACATAAAGTACATGTTTTGTTTTCAACTTGTGCTAAGATCATGAATTTAACCTTTGATTTGAACATATCTATTAGGGTAGGTTCGACCAAAAGTGAGGATTATCGAGCTTACAACATTTTTAATAATTTTAAAAAAAAAACTTTAAAGTGCTAGCAAGATCATCATGATCATATTCTTCATAATCAAATCCTTAACTACACTCTCAGTCCCAAAAAAACAAGATTAATATTTAATTTTTAAATTTAATTTAAAATATTTTAAATTTAAAATTGACATGATTCATTTAGATTTTAAAAAATTAAATCTTGTCAATATAGAACTTTTTACATCGTTAAAAATAGTTTTTCGATTATATTTTTTGTTACTCCACCCACTTCATAAAGTATTCTACCTAGTTTAACGATAGCTACCTAATATTTAGGACATCATTTCACCTCTATGATTTTCATAATTTTATTAAAACGGATAATTTTAAGTTTAAAAATATTTTAAATTGACTTCAAAAGTAGTCAATTTTGATTCTATATTTTAAAAAGAAAGGAGTAGTTCGTGTAGTGTCCAGAGTGCCTGAAAATTTTGTGACTTGTATTTGAAAAATGAAACTGATGGATGAATTTAAAGCTGGTAATAACTTGACTCAACTACCTATCTAGATATTATTAAAGTCCATAAAGCCCCTTCATAGAAAGATTGCAGTGAGTTATGGGCGTCCAGTTAGTACTACTGCTGCAGAACAACCTAATTAATAATGGAAATGCCTTAAAACCCTTTCATAATACATGCAATACTAGCTCTTGCAGTTGGGCTAGCTAGCTTAGAAAAGATGACTAATAAAATGCAACTCTCTCATGTGTTTGTGTCCCGGTGATATTTTTTTCCTCAACTTTGATGAATTAGTAAATTCCTCCCTCAAAGTACAATTATTAGTGTAAAATAATAGTACTTTTTAAAGGTATAAACTGACCCAAAGGTATAGTTTTGCATTATTACTTATATCACCAGTTAGCGATTTGCTATACTGTAAAGTTATATACTCCATCCGTCGCTAATATAAGTTGTTTTAGAGTTGTCTGCAGTATTAAAGAAATGATTGTATAGCATTAAATATAATATCAATTATACTATATTGTCCTTGTATTGGAAAAATAGAGTGTTATTTATTGGAAAAAAAAATAGTAAAAAGAACCAAAATTATATTTAATACTTGGGGTAATATTGGAAACTAAGCAATTAATGCCTACATAAAATTCTCAAGCGTCTTATATTAAAAGGCAAAAATATATAATCTACTAAAAGCACTTTATATTAAGTGACGGAAGGTACCATATTTGTCAAAAGTGATAAATTTAAAGTACAGTTTTGCATTTTAATCAATCTAGGAATTAAGATGGACTCAACCTTTATTTACCATATATGCATTTACTTCTACTTTTTTTTACAGCTAGGTTTTCATTATTACGTGCTAAGAATTCTCATTAATTTATACCCCTTAATTAGGGCCCTCAGATCTTAAACAGGAAACATCCCTTCTATATAAATGGGACTTAATTTCTTCATGAGTAACCACAAAGAGAGAGAGAGATGAGAGAGTTACTAGAGTAGTGTTGGTGATGGTCAGTGTTTCTTGTGGTCTTCGGATCGGACGGTGTGGAAGGAGGAAGGAAGATGAAGAGCAAAGAGAAAGTTGATGAGCCTGAAAACTTTACTGGAAGTTTTGGTGGGACTTTGCCAGGTCAATAACTGGAACCTTTCAAAGCCCTGGATTCACTGGAACTTTCCCAGCCCTGGCGGTTTAGGGTTCAGGTCTTCGAGCTTTTGTTCCTTCCCTGGAATAAGGTGCAGCCGGCCACCAACCCCAGTCAAGCCGACTAATTAAGAGTGTGGCATCGATCGCCATGAGAGAGTGATGTATCTAGACGTGTGAGTGTTAGTCTGGTTGTTGTGTGTGTCCCGTTTTAATAGTCTGGTTTTATGCATGTGTTTTTAGGGTTAGCTAGGCAGAACATAAACAAGAATAATGGAACGAATAAAAGAAAGGAAACAATAGAGACGAGTGTAATCGCAAATTTGGAAATAGAGCAGCCTTCAGTACTAAGTTTTCTTCACTTATGAATCTATCTATATGTACATGTACAGCATGAATCTATCTTGTGCAGTCACTGGTGTGTTCTTGCCTTGTGTATCTCCTTTGCATCTTCCTGCATATTTGCAAACATTGTAGCACCAAATGGGCTGGCTATTGCAAGATCAATAGAGAAAAAATATATAGAAAAAAAAAAAAAGGGCAGGCTAGCGTAAATGGTTCCACTCATCATCGCATTCTTTTTGAATTTGAATTCTTGAATTCAAAATCAACCTAAGAATCTAACATAAGATGGTGCAGGCCAAAGCAGACCGACTTCAGAAACCTGCCCCGTCAATACTTCAGATTAAAAACTACAACTCAAACTATTTGATTGGTTTTGTTGGTGAGTAGCAAGGGGGATGGAAGATCTCCACTCATTTCATTCATTCAGTGCCTGCGGTGAGGCACAACCCACAACAAATGAAGGGGGAAAGCTTGCTTTGCTTGCTGTAGCCCTATTTTAGTTTACAAGGCTTGGTAAGCATGAGCTATTTAAGTAGGCTCGAGAAGGGTTATACACATATACTTAAATGCCTCTGAAGAGTTGAGAAGCATTTCAAGGCTCGAGAAGGGTTTGCAAACTCGAGTGATACCTTCATATTCTGAAATACCAGGAGATGGATCCATATACACATCTTCTGTAAGGTCTTCATGCATGAATGCATTTTTGACATCGAATTAGAGTAAAGGCCAATCTTTATTAGCTGCTAAAGACAAAAGAACTCTCACAGTATTGAGTTTAGCAACTGGAGCAAAAGTTTCTTGATAATCAATCCCATAAGATTGCGTGTACCCTTTGACAACAAGTCTCGCCTTGTATCTTTCAATAGTTCCATCTTCATTGTTTTTGGCAGCAAAGACCCATCGATATCCCACAGTTTTTTTTCCTGTTGGAAGGATAACAAGATCCCATGTACCATTTCTTTTTAGAGCCTCCATTTCCTCTGCCATAGCTGCAGTCCAATGAGGATCTGCCAAAGCTTCCTGTAATGTACTAGGAATAGAGATAGAGGATAAGTTACACACATAAGATGCATATGAGGCAAACAACTTGTGAGATGAGATATGATTACTTATTGGGTATTTCACTTTGGCTTTTGGATCGGGTTCATATTTAGCAGCTGGAATCCCACGGGTAGATCGTGGTGGAAGTGTATGATGAACAAGGTTAGATGGCAAACTAATTTGAGGAAGAATTTTTGGGTTGTACACATAGGGTTGTTGGTGATGACTACGGAGAGAGTTGGTGGGTGCATTAGGAGGTAATGTCTTTATCGAGAGGTTGTGGAGACTTTTCACAATGATCATTAGAGTCTTGTGAACAAGAATCGGGACCTGTAGGTGTGTCCATGGATGTGTCTATAGTGGAGGTGTCCTCGTCCAACGGTCCACTAGTGGGTAGAGTTGCTAATTTTAGATCAAAACCAAGACATCATCATGAATTACAAATTGTCGAACATCTTGGGACAAGTAGGCTTTAAATCGGAAGAGAGTAATAAAATTTTGACTCATCAAAGATAACACATCCATAGAGGTATAGAGCAAGCGAGTCTCAGGATGATAGCATTTATAACCTTTTTTAGTAGACGCATAACCAACAAAGACACATTTTAAAGCTCTTGACTCAAGTTTAGATTCGATGTTGAGGTGAAAGGTGTACATAAGCTACACATCCAAAAATCTGAGGCATCAATTTAACCAATGACGGAAGCATCTGATGATCGCAAGGACATCAAGAGGTCGTTGGAAGGATATGGTACTAGAGGGTGTCACGATTAATCACATAAGCAATTTGAGCGAGAGCCTCTCCCAACAAGTAAGTAGACACACTTACTTTCAATTATTATTAATTTGGATGACCTCAAGTAATTGTCGATTTTTCATTTGAAAGCTACTCCATTTTGTTGAGGAGTCTCTCGGCGTGATTTTTATGAATAATACCCTTTTAATGTAAAAAGCGTTAACTCTCTCTTGAAATATTCACATCCATTATCTGAGCGTACCACTTTAATAGATCATCCAAATTGGGTGAGTCTAGTTTAATAAAAGAGACGGAAAATTGAACAAACATCACTCTACATTTTAGCAAGTATACCCAAGTCATTACAATCATCCACAAAGGTAATAAACCATTTCATTCCATTATTAGGTAGGCGGGGAGGGACCCCATACATCCGAATGTACTAATGAAAGCGGTGTAGCAACTTTATTAGAAGACAAAGGAAATACAACACGATGACTTTTAGCCATAACACATGTCTCACAAATGAAGTCTGAAAGGTTATAATTAGCAAATAAAGATGGAAATAATGCGTCTAAGATATCAAATAATTGATGACCAAGCCGTTTATGCCCACAACAAAATTTCTGCGATATTGTCCAGAGATTGATTTGTACTCTTCATATGTCTTAGAACTATGGTAAACTTCGATGGATTTCCACCCTCTAGATAGTACAATCCTCCTCGTTGTCTACCACTGCCAATCCTCTCCTTGGTATGTATGTCCTTGAAAAATACAATGAATAGGATAAAACAAAGCCACACGGTTAAGGGCCTTGGTTATCTGACTAATGGAAAGCAGATTACATGTAAGGGATGGAACATATAGTACATTAGAGAGAGAGAAAGTGGAGGATAAAGGAACATTACCAACACCGGTAACAGGGGATGACACACCATTGGCATTAGTAATAACTAAGCTAGAATGTGAAGGGGATAAAAAACTAAATTTTGAAGAATCACAAGTCATATGATCATTTGCACCTGTGTCCATTATCCAATCACTATTTTTAGTACATGAAAGAGAGCTAAAGGCAGTACTAGTCATACCAGTTTGTGCAACTAATCCCTGTAGAAGATGGCTGGGTCATTGTTGTAGAGAAGTGTTGGCAAAAAGTTTTCTTTCCTTTACGATGCCACTCGGGATAACCATGAAGTTTGAAGCACATTATCAACAACATGGTTATCACCATTAAAATAAAGTACATTTGCGTGTCCCTTTCTTATGGTCTTGCCGTGGATTAATCCTTATAGTAGCCATAGCATTACCATTAGTAGATATTCGCCCATCATAGCATCTTGACGGTTTGCCTCAACACAAACCATAACATAAGCAACTTGAAGATTTGGAAGAGAATGCGGTGGCAAGTGCGAGTCCACGAACCCCATCCGATTGATGAGTCAAACCGACGAAAAAATATAAACACATTGAGATCTAACCTTAGTGGTATATATCTCGATGTTAGCTTCTAATACTTCATTGCACAATCATCTATAGCATCAATCTCTGGCAAAGTTTTGTAATTTTCCCCGATAAAAATAATAGAACCACCATTTTGTGACAGAGATTACCTCACAATTATAAGCGATATGATTTTGAGGCATCTTGGTTTGGTGAGTATGTTTGTTTAGCCATATCCCAAATTTCCTTTGCTGTGGACAGTTGCAAGAAAATGGATCTGATGTCTTTGTTCATTGCATCGAGTAACCATGATTTGATCATGCAATTTTCATCTTCCTATGCTTCATATTCTTCAGAATTGGTATTCTCGGTATGACCTTTGAACCTGAAATAAATCCCCAACGATTTCGACCGCGAATTTTATTTTGTGCATTAAAAGCCCATTCCACATAATTGGTGCCATCAAGTTTATTTGGAGTAAGCGAAGAAGAGACGTCTAGCATATGTAGTGCTGGTAAAGCTAGGGAATTATTTTTTGCATTCCTGGTAACAACACCATCATCAATGGTAGGAGTAGTCATGATGGGTGGTTAGGAAAGAATTATGATCAGAAAAAAACACAAAAGAACAACCTCCGGTTCCTTGGATAGATAAAGGAAAAACAGAGTTTGCTTTGATACCATGATAAAACACAAAGAAAATAGAATTTTATGATATTGTTATTCATCAATGTAGCAGATATATATACAAGAGTATATTGCTAAACTTATACTACTGTTACAACAAGATATTCTATTGCTATATTTGAATGATCATAATTGCACAATTCTATCCTGATATTAGGGGGATAATCACTCCATTATTATAGGAGAAGATTACTCCTAATCACATATTCTAACAGAAACTAATGAGTTTTTGAAGTAGATCTAATTAAAAATATAAAAATTTAAGATTTTTAATAGGTAAAAATATACTCCCTCCGTCCCAGAATAAAAGTCCTGGTGGACTTTTCACGCATATTAAGAGGAATAAAATGACAAAATTATCCATAATAATGTCATTAAATATGGAGAGAGAATTAGAATAAGAAAAGTATGAGATATTTAATGCTACGGGCATAATAGGAAAAAATGTGTAAAAATTTGGTTATTAAAAGAAAGTGGACATTTAACATGGGACAACCCAAAATAGTAATAAGGACTTTTATCCTGGGATGGAGGGAGTAATAAACAAGTATCCACACAGTAACAAATATCGTACAAGATTAGACATTTAAAAACTTCAAAGCTATGATTTTTGAGAAAACAATCATATAGGTTAATCTAATGATTAAACATTGTTTAATGGGCGTGGATTTTGAAGAAAATTCTTAGAAAAGGATGATTTTGTACCAAATTAGTTAGGGATTGAAGAGGAGATGAAAAGAAGGAAAGAGGCAGAAGTATAAAGATGAGAGGCGAGGATAAAAGTGAATTATATTTCTTCCCTTTTTTTTTACTCATAATTCCGAATCGAATGAATTCGTAAGGTCCTAGATTTGATCAGATGGTTGGGGATGATATTTAGTGTAATCCATGTGTATTGCAATGGTTGGTTCTCAAGGTTAGTGGAGGATCAAGCGTTCTATGTAAGACCCCGAAATTTTTTTAAATAAAAAGGAATTTCCTTTATTTATTATTTTGAAATAGTAAGGGTGGATTTGATTAATGTGGTTAGTTATGGGTAAAATCATAAATATTTTAAATAAGCAAGTGGTGATATAATATTCATTATTAGCCGGAGAATATTCGTTTGGTCGTGGAATATTAAATCTTTGTCGAGAGAATATTAAATGCGGACCCAGTATGACCATGTGTGGGCCCCATGCGGAAGCGATTGGAGGAAAAAGCGTGAGAATAAGTTGTTTATAAATAACTTGGCGTAGTTATTCACAGATTTACCTTTGTTGGAATACCGGTGGTTAAAACACGATGTCTGGCGTTATTGCGATGGCGGCAGCGGTATTGCACCAATTATTGACTCTTACACAAGAAGGCACTACTCAATAATGGTTCTGATAATTCTTTATTCGATATTTTATTTTATTGATTCAATAATTCTTTGCATTGATATTTTATATTCTTTGTTGTTTTGATAATTGTCATTACGATTATTTTTCATTATCGAAGCAATAATTCATATTATCTGAATAATATTATTAGATAACATTATTGGCAATGTCTAGAAAGTTTACATCTAAGGAGAGGTTTGGTCACCTAATTGCTTGGCTTGTGATAAGGAGAAATTCTTATTGGAAGCCCCTGCTCACAGGGCTGCTGGTTGTCGATATTGTGATTACTGTAATATTATTTGTGAATAATTAATTATTGATTCATATGATGAGGAAAATATTGATTTTATGTGGATATAGATGGAAAAATTTTAATGTGACAATTGTTGAAAATTGAAATTTTATCTTTTACGATAAAATAATTCATTTATATATATATAATATTATATTTTAATAATATAATAATGGTGATATTTTACAACGAATGTGGGATATATGAGTATCTGAGGAGGAAGCGTATTTTTGTTGCAATAAATGTTTAAAACATGTTAAACATGTACGTGGACCCATTTATTATTTGAAATTTGATTATAACTTTGAAAAATCGCTCGTTTATGGATTTGGTCATTTTCTGTTTGGAATTTGGAGAAACTTTCTTCTGCAAAGTTGTAGAGAATTGAATTTCCTATAAAAACTCATGAGATTGAATTTTCTGATAAAGGGCTATTTATTATGAATTATTGAAGTTCAAAGCTCAGAAATAATTGATTTTGGAAGTTTAAAATATTTAAAATAAGAAAAACGTTTTTTGGGTCTAACATGTGATTTGAATGGGTTGAATTCTAGATTTTCAGATTCAAGAATGGGCGTAGAAAATTTTGATATATATATATATATATATATATATATATATATATATTATATTAAATTTTACGCTTTGGTGTTCTAAGCAATTTCTATAAATAGGTGCTTAGGTTAGAATTGAAAATCACACGGCTGAAGTTTTCTCTCTCTATATTATTGGCGTATTCTTGTGAGTATTTTGAGTATACTTTGAGTATTCTTTATACGGTGCAAGTTCAAGTCATAGCTTTATGTCAGGTGTTTCAACTAAATCTTGTCTTTTCGAGGTAAGGGATGTTATTTTCTTCTCAAATGATATTATTTCTTCAATATCATTATGCCAAAATATTGGTTGGAAATTTTTATCAAATTTGGAACTTTTTTATGTCGGGGAGTTCTTATTCATGAGTTCTTATTCACGAGTTCTTATTCATGAGTTCTTATTCACGATTCTTATTCACGAAGCGTGAAGATGTTTTTTGTGAAATTTCTATCTTTTGGTGTCAGATTCTTATTCACGTATACGGCCTTTATTCACATATATATTGGCACTTATTCACGAATACGGCCTTATTCATAGAAAAATAAAATTCTTCTTTTTGTCCAAAATATCTATTATGGATACTAGCTTTGATTGTATCCATGTTTTGATCATTCTTGAATTTTACACCACTATGATTATTTTGAGGTATTTTTGGGCGTGGATAAAACAAAGTACGAATCCTTAATCCTTAATCCTTGTCATTTTGTTTCCTTTGGATTCGTTTCTTTTTAAAAATATTTTCATCATCCTCGGTCTTAAATAATGATATTATTGAATATCTTTGGCACATAGTGCAAAGATGAATGAGTTATGATGAATATCTTTGGCTTTTATAGTGCAAAGATGAATGATTTACGATGAATATCTTTGGCGTGGTGCAAAGATGAATGATTTCGATGAATATCTTTGGCCGTAGTAGTGCAAAAGATGAGCAGTGTTTAGATGAACATGACCAAGCTGTGAATGTCCTTGGCACGTAGTGCGAGGATGAATATATGATTCGGATATATATTGATTGATGTTACTGGGGATAAAATATTGATGATGAACTTTAAAATTCATACATAGAAGATAGTAGTTTGCATTCTCTACTTAACTCTTCTAATGAATTATTATTTCAGCTATGAATATTGATTTAAAACTTGTTGTCTATTGTATTCTATTATATTTTTCCATGTTGAAGACTAACGATAATTTTGTTGTATATTATCTTAGTCATAATATTCTTCTTTGGGCTAGTCGAGCTCACCTTTTCCTTTTGTTCCATTTTTTCTTCTCGAGGAGGCGAGAATATAGCAAGTCTGAGTCGGGGTATGGAATGAAAGTTCTAGGGAGAGTTGTTTAGTAGTCCTCACCATTGTTGTAAAATAATGTATCAATAATTATGATGAGGATTTATTTGTATGTGGATATTATGCAGATGACAATATACGTATTTAAACTCACGATTATATATGTTGTCGTATTTTGCACGACAAATGTATTAATAAAGATGTAGTTATTCTGTACCATGTATTTGGCGACTCAGAATGGGTTGGATGGAATGGACCTATTTTGGGGGCGTCACATTCTAACAGTTGGATCATATGCCTTTTGGTTTTAACAGTCGAGATTCTATTAGACTTGGCGGGTGTTTGATAAAAACTGAATGAATCTAAATCTGTATCTTAATGAGCTGAATCTGAATGAAAAAAGTTGTTTGATCATTGACATGTTTGAAATATCAGAATAACAAATTTTTATTATTTTACCCCTCTAAAAAATTTTAATTTTTTTTTGTAAATTTATTTAATATTACTTAATATAATAGTTAATTAACATTGTTAAAAAAAACATTCATCCGCTCATTCAGCTTGTTCAAGCCAAAAAATGGGACAACTATTCAGCCCAAATCGTCTGAATGATTGACCGGTTTAGCCATTCAGACAATTTTTCAAAAATAACGCCTTTGAATAAATTTGAATCAATTGACCATTCAACAAAAAAAAATTAACAAACAGTCCCTCAGTATATATAAACCTTCTACAATATTTCTACGATATATTATAATTTTTGTAAATATATAATTGATATTAATTAAACATCCTAATCATAAAGGGGAGGAAATAAATATATATTAAAAATAATAAATAAATAAATAATGAGGTTTAAATAAATATAAATGATTAAACTTTAATTGCCAATCTTATTAAAATAATTAATGAGTTTTAAAATATAGTTCATTAATGAATGAATGTTAATTTATTTATTTATAATAAATACAATATGCTCTAAATTACAATTCAAATAAATTTTTATCATTTTGAAATTCTAAATATTTTACATTTCAATATGAATATTACAACTATAACTAGATTGAGAAAAAATAACGAGTTTTAAAGTATAGTTGATTAATGAATGAATGCTAATTTATTTATTTTTAATAAATACAATAACCAATACTCTAAATTACAATTCAAATAAGTTTTTATCATTTTTTAAATCCTAAATTTCAAAATGAATGCTCTACTTATTAATGTTTAGATGTCCATTAATAAGTAGATATTCATTTATATGTATCAGACTAATCTTTGTAGTGTGTGTGAATATTTATAATCTACAAATAGATTCAAAAGTTTACATTAAATATTTTATTTTTTTCTCAAATACTTGATTAAAACTTTAATAATATGTTTATGGGAGTTTTGTTTTTTATTTATCCTCAATTATACATAAATTACATAGTTATAAAAAATTTATTTTATTTCATTATATTTATGGAGAGTGCGAGTTATAATGTATGTGTGACAACTAGTTAATCCAACTTGATCCAAAATTGACATTGGGCTTACTTTAAATATTTGGACTTCTTATTTCTAAATAATTGGGCAAATGAAAATAATAAATACCACCTCCACCCGAAAATTCATTAACGTGAGTTAAAATATTTAACTCTCCCTTCTAGATTAATTTTAAATTAATTCGACCTAACACATTTTAACAATAAAATTATATTGTCTATTAATCCTGCCACCCGACTTCACAAATAAATTTTGAAAGTAAAAAAAATTGTAACAAGCTAATAGATGTAGTTTTGTAAGTTAATATATATATATATATATATATATATATAATAATATAATTAATAACTCATTTAAGTTATTAATTAATAATTTAAAATATATAGTTAATAACGTATAATTAATAACTATATATATAAGTTATTAATTAATAACTTCCATTCATTAATAACTTAAGTTATTAATTAATGTAAGTTATTAATGAACCGAAAAGCAAAGAATAATCTTTGAATTTAATGAAATTTAATGAAATTTAATTCTTTTCTTTATAACTTTCTTAAAGTAAGCAATTAATAGGATTAATATTGAAAAATATATCAAGGGCACATAAACCCGTTTTATAGGAGTAATTAATTGGAGTAATATTGAAATATTGTGCAAGTACTATTTAATCCCAATAAGAGTGAGATAATATTTCTCCAAGTCAATTATTAATTGAAAAAGAAAAGAGAAGAAAAGAAGTTACATGGCAATGAAAAACTTATCCTTGTGCTCTATTTTTGTCCTCT
Organism: Panax ginseng; assembly: GCA_020205605.1. Lineage (NCBI taxonomy): Eukaryota > Viridiplantae > Streptophyta > Magnoliopsida > Apiales > Araliaceae > Panax > Panax ginseng. Next base: position 94,151,401 of record CM035141.1, on the reverse strand, counting down.
TTTGTTTGTTTGCTTGCTCTACCTGTGAAAATTCTGTATGGAATTTGAAGAGTAAGAATTAAGGTGTAAGTTTATAATTTCCCCTTCTATTTTTTCGTTTTTCCTTTTTTCTCTATCACTTTTTTTTAAATAAATTCTTATCGGGTCATTTAACTTTTCATCCAATTTTATTCCAGTACATACTAACAAATATAGTGCATTTACGTCCTGTTTATTTGAAAGAATTATAATCCCGAGTGTATATTCTCATGTATTATAATCCCAAGACTACTAGTATTCATAGGATTAAATAATTATTCTTATATGTTTACATCATGTTAATGAATGTGATGCAGATACCGGCTCCCACTTGGTGTGTGGCTAAGTTTACAAATGATGACATCTTGCACTTGGGCATTTTTAGACTTTTGTTGCTCTCAATTGGATTGTGCCGCTATACGGCCCGGTGGCATGTGTTATGAACCAAACAATCTAAGAGGCCATGGATCTTGGGCTCTTGATCTTTATTATAGGACCAATAGAAATTGCTTCTCGAATATTGGCATGCTGGTTTATAAAGATCCTTGTAAGTCTCGATTATTAATCTCTATATGTATTTTTTTTACTACGACAATACCAATCGGCATGTACTTGTTTCATTAAGCGAGAAAAAAAAACTAGTAATAGACATATATATATAATTTTGTATAAATGAATTTCTAATTTTGTATTTGATGTGCAAAGCTTATAGGAGCTGCTATTATATTTAACTACATTGCCGATGAAGGGTGAAAATGCAAGGGCAAGGATAATTCCTTCCTACCAATAAGGTGGTATGGTTCAAGGGGAACAAATGTACCTGTTCTGCAGAAAATTGGAAATTAAATAAAAGAATTTGTTTGTTATGTAATCATTTTAATTTGGTGCAAATATTTACTATTCAATTAATAATACTTTTATTTGTTTATACAAACATACTGTTGAGGTGGGTTGGCTTTGACATACATACTTTTGATTAATTGAAACAAATATAATCCTTCAAAATAAGTACAATATGAATAGCTCAACAATGAGCAGCTAATTAGTGCAAAGAGTGAATTTATCATATAGTGATACAGAGAATTATTAAATAAATGTGTAGGACTATAAATATATAAAGGAACTTGCGTAATAACATCATTATAGTGATATACTGAGAAAATTACTACTCCCTAACATAAGAAGTTAATTTACGATATTTAATTTAAATTTAAAATAGATTAATTTATTAGACTTTAATCATCATAACTCTGAATATTTTAATATATTTAAAAGATATTACTATTTGCATGATTTATTATTTCTAAGTCTAATTGAAACACATTAGATTTGAATTTTAAAATATTTTAAATGGGCAATATAAAATTAATAATATATTTTAGAAAAGCTAGAGCAGTTACCAAATAATAAAATGGTGGTACCTTCTCAGTCCTATATATTTAGACCTTTTAACTCTTTTAGGAAATTTTATACTTTTTTATTGCATGGGTTATAAAAATTTTGCATTGATAATTTTATAACTTTTTATTGTATTAGTTAATACAACATTTTTATAATCCATGCATGCAATAAAAAGTTATATGAATTTACTATGGTGAAGTTGGTGTCACCGAATCTTTTTCATGAAAACATTAGCTTGAAAGGAAAAGGAAAGAATTGGAAATTAATTAATCTCTTTCTTTCATTTAATTTCGGTCTTAATAAATCGTAGTTTAGTGGTAAGACATATCGATTAGTTGACAAAACCCTTTTGGTACTGATCAACCATGTTTTAGTGAGTCATGATATATAATTAGGAGTAGGTAGCTCATTTTTGTGGGTATTAATTTTTTTTCTTAAGGTGTGTGAAATTTCAAAGAGCCACATAAAGTACATGTTTTGTTTTCAACTTGTGCTAAGATCATGAATTTAACCTTTGATTTGAACATATCTATTAGGGTAGGTTCCAGCAAAAGTGAGGATTATCGAGCTTACAACATTTTTAATAATTTTTTAAAAAAAAAAACTTTAAAGTGCTAGCAAGATCATCATGATCATATTCTTCATAATCAAATCCTTAACTACACTCTCCGTCCCCAAAAAAACAAGATTAATATTTAATTTTTAAATTTAATTTAAAATTGACATGATTCATTTAGATTTTAAAAAATTAAATCTTGTCAATATAGAACTTTTTACATCGTTAAAAATAGTTTTTCGACTATATTTTTTGTTACTCCACCCACTTCATAAAGTATTCTACCTAGTTTAACGACAGCTACCTAATATTTAGGACATCATTTCACGTCTATGATTTTCATAATTTTATTAAAACGGATAATTTTAAGTTTAAAATATTTTAAATTGACTTCAAAAGTAGTCAATTTTGATTCAATACTTTAAAAAGAAAGGAGTAGTTCGTTTAGTGTCCAGAGTGCCTGAAAATTTTGTGACTTGTATTTGAAAAATGAAACTGATGGATGAATTTAAAGCTGGTAATAACTTGACTCAACTATCTATCTAGCTATTATTAAAGTCGATAAAGCCCCTTCATAGAAAGATTGCAGTGAGTTATGGGCGTCCAGTTAGTACTACTGCTGCAGAACAACCTAATTAATAATGGAAATGCCTTAAAACCCTTTCATAATACATGCAATACTAGCTCTTGCAGTTGGGCTAGCTAGCTTAGAAAAGATGACTAATAAAATGCAACTCTCTCATGTGTTTGTGTCCCAGTGATATTTTTTTCCTCAACTTTGATGAATTAGTAAATTCCTCCCTCAAAGTACAATTATTAGTGTAAAATAATAGTACTTTTTAAAGGTATAAACTGACCCAAAGGTATAGTTTTGCATTATTACTTATATCACCAGTTAGCGATTTGCTATACTGTAAAGTTATGTACTCCATCCGTCCCTTAATATAAGTCGTTTTAGAGTTGTGCACGATTATTAAAGAAATGATTGTATAACATTAAATATAATATCAATTGTCTATATTGTCCTTGTATTGGAAAAATAGACTGTTATTTATTGGACAAAAAATAGTGAAAGAACCAAAATTATATTTAATACTTGGGGTAATATTGGAAACTAAGCAATTAATGCCTACATAAAATTCTCAAACGTCTTATATTAAAAGGCAAAAATATATGATCTCTAAAACGACTTATATTAAGTGACAGAAGGAGTACCATATTTGTAAAAAGTGATAAATTTAAAGTACAGTTTTGCATTTTAATCAATCTAGGAATTAAGATGGACTCAACCTTTATTTACCATATATGCATTTACTTCTACTTTTTTACAGCTAGGTTTTCATTATTACGTGCTAAGAATTCTCATTAATTTATACCCCTTAATTAGGGCCCCTCCAGATCTTAAACAGGAAACATCCCTTCTATATAACTGGGACTTAATTTCTTCATGAGTAACCACAAAGAGGAGAGAGAGATGGAGAGAGTTACTAGAGTAGTGTTGGTGATGGTCACTGTGTTTCTTGTGGTCTTCGGATCGGACGGTGTGGAAGGAGGAAGGAAGATGAAGAGCAAAGAGAAAGTTGATGAGCCTGAAAACTTTACTGGAAGTTTTGGTGGGACTTTGCCAGGTCCAATAACTGGAACCTTTCAAAGCCCTGGATTCACTGGAACTTTTCCCAGCCCTGGCGGTTTAGGGTTCAGGTCTTCGAGCTTTTGTTCCTTCCTGGAATAAGGTGCAGCCGGCCACCAACCCCGGTCAAGCCGACTAATTAAGAGTGTGGCATCGATCGCCATGAGAGAGTGATGTATCTAGACGTGTGAGTGTTAGTCTGGTTGTTGTGTGTGTCCCGTTTTAATAGTCTGGTTTTATGCATGTGTTTTAGGGTTAGCTAGGCAGTACATAAACAAGAATAATGGAACGAATAAAAGAAAGGAAACAATAGAGACGAGTGTAATCGCAAATTTGGAAATAGAGCAGCCTTCAGTACTAAGTTTTCTTCACTTATGAATCTATCTATATGTACATGTACAGCATGAATCTATCTTGTGCAGTCACTGGTGTGTTCTTGCCTTGTGTATCTCCTTTGCATCTTCCTGCATATTTGCAAACATTGTAGCACCAAATGGGCTGGCTATTGCAAGATCAATAGAGAAAAAAAATATATAAGAAAAAAAAAAGGGCAGGCTAGCTTAAATGGTTCCGCTCATCATCGCATTCTTTTTGAATTTGAATTCTTGAATTCAAAATCAACCTAAGAATCTAACATAAGATGGTGCAGGCCAAAGCAGACCGACTTCAGAAACCTGCCCCGTCAATACTTCAGATTAAAAAACTACAACTCCAAACTATTTGATTGGTTTTGTTGGTGAGTAGCAAGGGGGATGGAAGATCTCCACTCATTTCATTCATTCAGTGCCTGCGGTGAGGCACAACCCACAACAAATGAAGGGGGAAAGCTTGCTTTGCTTGTTGTAGCCCTATTTTAGTTTACAAGGCTTGGTAAGCATGAGCTATTTAAGTAGGCTCGAGAAGGGTTATACACATATACTTAAATGCCTCTGAAGAGTTGAGAAGCATTTCAAGGCTCGAGAAGGGTTTGCAAACTCGAGTGATACCTTCATATTCGAAATACCGGAGATGGATCCATATACACATCTTCTCAGAAGGTCTTCATGCATGAATGCATTTTTGACATCGAATTAGAGTAAAGGCCAATCTTTATTAGCTGCTAAAGACAAAAGAACTCTCACAGTATTGAGTTTAGCAACTGGAGCAAAAGTTTCTTGATAATCAATCCCATAAGATTGCGTGTACCCTTTGACAACAAGTCTCGCCTTATATCTTTCAATAGTTCCATCTTCATTGTTTTTGGCAGCAAAGACCCATCGATATCCCACAGTTTTTTTTCCTGTTGGAAGGATAACAAGATCCCATGTACCATTTCTTTTTAGAGCCTCCATTTCTCTTGCCCATAGCTGCAGTCCAATGAGGATCTGCCAAAGCTTCCTGTAATGTACTAGGAATAGAGATAGAGGATAAGTTACACACATAAGATGCATATGAGGCAAACAACTTGTGAGATGAGATATGATTACTTATTGGGTATTTCACTTTGGCTTTTGGATCGGGTTCATATTTAGCAGCTGGAATCCCACGGGTAGATCGTGGTGGAAGTGCATGATGAACAAGGTTAGATGGCAAACTAATTTCAGAAGAATTTTCGGGTTGTACCTGTAGGGTTGTTGGTGATGACTCTGGAGAGGAGTTGGTCGGTGCATTAGGAGGTAATGTACTATCAAGAGGTTGTGGAGACTTTTCACAATGATCATTAGAGTCTTGTGAACAAGAATCGGGACCTGTAGGTGTGTCCATGGATGTGTCTATAGTGGAGGTGTCCTCGTCCAACGGTCCACTAGTGGGTAGAGTTGCTAATTTTAGATCAAAACACAAGACATCATCATGAATTACAAATTGTCGAACATCTTCAGGACAAGTAGGCTTTAAATCTGGAAGAGAGTAATAAAATTTTGACTCATCAAAGATAACACATCCATAGAGGTATATAAACCCATTTGAGTCTCCAGGATGATAGCATTTATAACCTTTTTAGTAGACGATAACCAACAAAGACACATTTTAAAGCTCTTGACTCAAGTTTCGTTCGATGTTGAGGTGAAAGGTGTACATAAGCTACACATCCAAAGATACGAGGCATCAATTTAACCAACGACGGAAGCATGCAATGATCAGCAAGGACATCAAGAGGTCGTTGGAAGGATATGGTACTAGAGGGTGTACGATTAATCACATAAACAAATTTAAGCGAGAGCCTCTCCAACAAGTAAGTAGAGACACTACTTTCAATTATTCTTGTGGGATGACCTCAAGTAATTGTTTTTTTTTCCACCGAGCTACTCCATTTTGTTGAGGAGTCTCTCGGCGTGATTTTTTATGAATAATACCCTTTTAATGTAAAAAACTGTTAACTCTCTCTTGAAATATTCACATCCATTATCTGAACGTACCACTTTAATAGATCTGTCAAATTGGGTGAGTACCGTTTAATAAAAGAGACGGAAAATTGAACAAACATCACTCTTCTGTTTTAGCAAGTATACCCAAGTCATTCGAGTACAATCATCCACAAAGGTAATAAACCATTTCATTCCATTATTCGTGGAAACTGGGGAGGGACCCCATACATCCGAATGTACTAATGAAAACGGTGTAGCAACTTTATTAGAAGACAAAGGAAATACAACACGATGACTTTTAGCCATAACACATGTCTCACAAATGAAGTCTGAAAGGTTATAATTAGCAAATAAAGATGGAAATAATCGTCTAAGATATCCAAATAATGGATGACCAAGCCGTTTATGCCACAACAAAATTTCTGCGATATTGTCCGATTGATTTGTACTCTTCATATGTGCTAGACTATGGTAAACTTCTGATGATGTTCCACCCTCTAGATAGTACAATCCTCCTCGTTGTCTACCACTGCCAATCCTCTCCTTGGTATGTATGTGCTGAAAAATACAATGAATAGGATAAAACAAAGCCACACAGTTAAGGGCCTTGGTTATCTGACTAATGGAAAGCAGATTACATGTAAGGGATGGAACATATAGTACATTAGAGAGAGAGAAAGTGGATGATAAAGGAACATTACCAACACCGGTAACAGGGGATGACACACCATTGGCATTAGTAATAACTAAGCTAGAATGTGAAGGGGATAAAAAACTAAATTTTGAAGAATCACAAGTCATATGATCATTTGCACCTGTGTCAATTATCCAGTCACTATTTTTAGTACATGAAAGAGAGCTAATGGCATAAAGATTTAGTCATACCAACAGTGCAACTAATCCTATAGAAGATGAAACTGGCTGTTGTTGTAGAGAAGTGTTGGCAGAAGTTTTCTTTCCTTTACGATGCCACTCGGGATAACCATGAAGTTTGAAGCACGTATCAACAACATGGTTATCACCATTAAAGTAAGTACATTTGCGTGTCCCTTTCTTATGGTCTTGTCGTGGATTAATCCTTCTAGTAGCCATAGCAGTACCATTAGTAGATATTACGCCCATCATAGCATCTTGACGGTTTGCCTCAACACAAACCATAACATAAGCAACTTGAAGATTTGGAAGAGGTACAGTGGCAAGTACCCGTCCACGAACCCCATCCAGTGATGAGTCCAAACCAGCCAAAAAAATATAAACACATTGAGAATTAACCTTAGTGGTATATATCTCAATGTTAGCTTTGTACTTCATTGCACAATCATCTATAGCATCAATCTCCTGGCAAAGTTTTTGTAATTTTCCCTAATAAAAAATAATAGAACCACCATTTTGACGAACAGAGATTACCTCACAAAGATAACCGATATGATTTTGAGGCATCTCGACCGACCGAAAGTATGTTTGTTTAGCCATATCCCAAATTTCCTTTCTTTGTGGACGATTGCAAGAAAATGGATCTCGATGTCTTTGTTCATTGATCGAGTAACCATGATTTGATCATGCAATTTTCATCTTCTCATGCTTCATATTCTTGTAATTGGTATTCTCAGTGCGACCTTTGAACCCTGAAATAAATCCTCAAACGATTTCGAATCGCGAATTTTATTTTGTGCATTCAAAGCCCATTCCACATAATTGGTGCCATCAAGTTTATTTAGAGTAAGCGAAGAAAGAGGCGTCTAGCATATGTAGTCTTTGGTAAAGCTAGGGAATTATTTTTGCATTCTGGTAACAACACCATCATCAATGGTAGGAGTAGTCATGATGGGTGGTTAGGAAAGAATTATGATCAGAAAAAAACACAAAAGAACAACCTCCGGTTCCTTGGATAGATAAAGGATTATAATCATGTTTTCATCAACGGTCCTGATCATGCCATAAAACAATTCATCTTTGCACTACGGCCAAAGAGAATCCATAGCCATAATCATACCAAAAATTGTCCATCAATGCACTACGGGCCAATGAGGACTTTTTCTACATCATTTGTAACATTACTACCATGATTACAATCAATAATCCTCGGTCATAATCATACCAAGTCCATCTATGCCTTTACATGCCACGTATCGACTTTCAACAAAATATAAACATGAGGATGATGACAATGATATAAGAATTCAATAAAAACAAGTTCAAGAATTAATTTATCTAGGAACTGATAACGTTTAAATTGTCAACATGATACTGTTTTGTAGAGTAAAATTCAAGAATGCTCAGAAGAATATTTTCATAAAAAGATACTGGATAAAGCGCAAATATCAAGGATATTCCACAAATTTCATGGAGTATAGAAGTCAAAGTTTTAACCAACTGAGTATAATAAAGAATGGAATAACAAAAGAAATCACCATGCATGCGATAGAATCAATGCATAAAAGTTATTTCAATAGAATAATAAATAACGGAACTGGTCCAAATAAAAGCGCACGCATGCATGTGTGATATTCTAACAGTAATAATAAAGGATGGAACCAGTCCGGCCAGAACGCACGCATGTGATATTCGGCGAGAATAATAAATAATGGAACCAAGTCCCACAGAACGCATGCATGTGATATTCCGACGTAATAATAAAGAACGGAATATTAGAAGAATTTTACCAAGTATAGGTATTCAGCAGATACAAAGTTATTCTAACAGAATAATAAAGAATGGAATAACAGAAGTTCTCTTCACGAATACAAAAGAAATAATAACCCTTACGGGTAAACCAAATAATATTTCCTACCTTAGAAGAAACTGGATATTGGAAAAGTAAAGTAACAAAATACTTTTTTTCTTTCTCTCTATAGTTTCTCTCTAGAGTTTCGATAAATTAATTGTAAGAAATAATGAAGGAATGAGCTTCTATTTATAAGAAAATGGAATGAATAGTAACTAATTCATGAACGGTCCAGATTGATTTACTATTAAACGGACGGTCCATATTGGTTTACTATTAAAACTTAAAACAACGGTCCATACTAATTTAATATTAAAACTTTAAACCAGCGATCCATATTGATTTACTATTATAACTCCACCAGCGGTCCATATTGACTTACTATTATATCTTCAACCAACAGTTTGAAAAATTAGCACATCTCCTCATGGAATAATATTGTACTCAAATACCCGAATGCACAATACTAGAGTGAATAGTAACCGGGTGAATAGTAACTCGTGAATAGTAACTTATGAATAGTAACTCGTGAACAGTACTCCGACACGAAAAGTGTCCCGAATACCTGATTGAACAATATATCATATTATGCAGATGATACTGTAACAATAATTGAATCAATAATATGAGAGATATGATGCAACAATTACTGTAGCAATAATTGAATATAGCTGAGTGACTTCTCACATAAGCATCAATAATCAATACCGTGTACTACTATGCAACCACGCGTAGACATCGTATTTTTTAACACCGGTGTTTCAACAAATATAACCAGTAAAACTTCCGCCGTTATTTTCATAAAGTATTTTTGTCGTTTTCTCTATCCGACAATAATTCTGTTATGGGGTCCACCAATGATTGTACCGTCGTACAGATATTCACGACAAAAAGAATATTCCCCGACCAAACGAATATTATATAACAACTTGTGTATGTTGCAAAATTTATAAAATTACCCACAACTATAACATTATATCAAATCCACACCATAATATTTAAAAAAATATTTCGAGAAAATTAAATATTTATTCATAAAATTTGGGGACTCACATAATATATATATATATATATATAAGTTATTAACTATATATATAATAATATATTTAATAACTCATTTAAGTTATTAATTAATAATTTAAAATATATAGTTAATAACGTATAATTAATAACTATATATATAAGTTATTAATTAATAACTTCCATTCATTAATAACTTAAGTTATTAATTAATGTAAGTTATTAATGAACCGAAAAGCAAAGAATAATCTTTGAATTTAATGAAATTTAATTCTTTTCTTTATAACTTTCTTAAAGTAAGCAATTAATAGGATTAATATTGAAAAATATATCAAGGGCACATAAACCCGTTTTATAGAGTAATTAATTGGAGTAATATTGAAATATTGTGCAAGTACTATTTAATCCCAATAAGAGTGAGATAATATTTCTCCAAGTCAATTATTAATTGAAAAAAAAAGAGAAGAAAAGAAGTTACATGGCAATGAAAAACTTATCCTTGTGCTCTATTTTTGTCCTCTTTGTTTGTTTGCTTGCTTCTCACGTGTGAAAATTCTCGTATGGATGGGCGTAAGAGGTCGTGTAAGTTTATAATTTCCCTTCTATTTTTCGCTTTTCCTTTTTTTCTCTATCACTTTTTTAAAATAAATTCTTATCGAGTCATTTAACTTTTCTTCCAATTTTATTCAGCACATACTAACAAATATAGTACATTTACGTCATGTTTATTTGAAAGAATTATAATCCCGAGTGTATATTCTCATGGATTATAATCCTAAGACTACTAGTATTCATAGGATTAAATAATCACAGTTATATGTTTACATCATGTTAATGAATGTGATGCAGATACCAGCTCCCACTTGGTGTGTGGCTAAGTTTACGGCGACAGATACTGCACTTCAGGCATTTTTAGACTTTTGTTGCTCTCAATTGGATTGTGCCGCTATACGGCCCGGTGGCATGTGTTATGAACCAAACAATCTAAGAGGCCATGGATCTTGGGCTCTTGATCTTTATTATAGGACCACCAAGAATTGCTTCTCGAATATTGGCATGTTGGTTTATAAAGATCCTTGTAAGTCTCGATTATTAATCTCTATATGTATTTTTTTTTATTACGACAATATCAATCAAGCATGTACTATTTCATTAATCGAGGAAAAAAAAACTAGTAATAGACATATATATATAATTTTGTATAACTCTGAATTTCTAATTTTGTATTGATGTAAAAAAAACTTATAGGAACCGCTTTTATATTTAACTACATTGCCGATGAAGGGTGAAAATGCAAGGGCAAGGATAATTCCTTCCTACCAATAAGGTGGTATGGTTCATGGGGAAAATATGTACCATTGCTCGCATAAAATTGGGATTTAAATAAAAGAGTTTGTTTGTTATGTAAGCATTTTAATCTGGTGCAAATATTTACTATTCAATTAATAATACTTTTATTTGTTTATACAAACATACTGTTGAGGTGGGTAGGCTTTGACATACATACTTTTGATTAATTGAAACAAATATAATCCTTAAAAAATAAGTACAATGTTTGAATGATCATAATTGCACAATTCTATCTTTTATATTAGGGGATAATCACTCCATTATTATAGGAGAAGATTACTCCTAATCACATATTCTAACAGAAACTAATGAGTTTTTGAAGTAGATCTAATTAAAAATATAAAAAATTTAAGATTTTTAATAGGTAAAAAGACAATAAATAAGTATCCACACAGTAAAAAATATCAAGATTAGACATTTAAAAACTTCAAAATGATGATTTTTGAGGAAACAAGTATATAGGTTAATCTATTGATTAAACATTGTTTAATGGGTGTCGATTTTGAAGAAAATTCTTAGAAAATGATGATTTTGTACCAGATTAGTTAGGGTTTGAAGAGGAGATGAAGAGAAGGAAAGAGACCGTATGAGATGAGAGAGATCGAGGCTAAAAGTGAATTACATTTCTTCCCTTTTGTATTTTTTCTCATAATTGCTAATCGAATGAATTCGTAAGGTCCTAGATTTGATCAGATGGTTGCAGAGGACTAAACTAATGCATGGTTGCAGGGGGGCCATGGCCCCTCAAGATCTCGATTTTTTTTTGTTACTAAGTGATGTGAACAATTTTTAAGCCCACTTGTTCAATAATATATTTTTACGAGTTTGATGTACTACAACATCAAGAATTTCAAAAGTTGTCCACTATTTCGATCTCTGCATCAATGGTTGGTGAAAACAAGAAAGTCAACAATCTATCCACTAATCGATAGAGAGTGATCAGTGCTTGTTCTAACTCTTCCAATTTCTACCGCAACTACTGTAAAGTGCATTTTCAACTATGAGTCTTGTCAAATTTCATAGATGGATTTCGTGATTTGAAAGAACGTTGGGTGCAATTTTGACGAAGATATGTTTTAAAAGACTTTTTTGCGATGTTTTGTTGTCTTTGGTAAAGCAAATCTATTACTACATTATCTTTGTTTTAGTAAAATGTGTTTTGTAATGGTGGAACTTTACTTTTTAATTATGAATATATATTATGTTGTTAAAAATTCTTGACCCCAAGATCAAATCCTAGTTTTCGCCCCTCGGATGGTTGGGGATGATATTTAGTGGAATCCATGTGTATTGCATTGGTTGGTTCTCAAGGTTAGTGGAGGATCAAGCGGTCTAATGATTGGATCATATGCCTTTTGGTTATAACAATGAGATTCTATTAGACTTGGTCGGTGTTTAATAAAATCGAATGAATCTGAATGAAATTTGAATCAATGAAAAAAAATTGTTTGATCATTAACATGTTTGAAATATCATAATAACAAATTTTATTATTTTACCCTCTAAAAATTTTAATTTTTTTGTAAATTTATTTAATATTACTTAATATAATAGTTAATTAACATTGTTAAAATAAACATTCATCCGCTTCATTCAAATTTTGTTCAAGCCAAAAATGGGACAACTATTCAAATTTAAATCGTCTCGAATGATTGGACCCGGTTTAGCCATTCAGACAATTTTTTCAAAAAATAAACAAGATCGAATAAATTGAATTCCACAACCATTCAAAGAAAAAAATTAACAAACAAATTCCCTCAAGGTATATATAAACCTTTCTACAATATTTCTACGATATATTATAATTTTTGTAAATATATAATTGATATTAATTAAACATCCTAATCATAAAGGGAGGAAATAAATATATATTAAAAATAATAAATAAATAAATAATGAGGTTTAAATAAATATAAATGATTAAACTTTAATTGCCAATCTTATTAAAATAATTAATGAGTTTTAAAATATAGTTCATTAATGAATGAATGTTAATTTATTTATTTATAATAAATACAATAATCAATACTCTAAATTACAATTCAAATAAATTTTTATCATTTTCGAAATTCTAAATATTTTACATTTCAATATGAATATTACAACTATAACTAGATTGAGAAAAAAATAACGAGTTTTAAAGTATAGTTGATTAATGAATGAATGCTAATTTATTTATTTTTAATAAATACAATAACCAATACTCTAAATTACAATTCAAATAAGTTTTTATCATTTTTTAAATCCTAAATTTCAAAATGAATGCTCTACTTATTAATGTTTAGATGTCCATTAATAAGTAGATATTCATTTTATGTGTATGGACTAATACTGTAGTGTGTGTGAATATTTATAATCTACAAATAGATTCAAAAGTTTACATTAAATATTTTATTTTTTTCTCAAATACTTGATTAAAACTTTAATAATATGTTTATGGGAGTTTTGTTTTTTATTTATCCTCAATTATACATAAATTACATAGTTATAAAAAATTTATTTTATTTCATTATATTTATGGAGAGTGCGAGTTATAATGTATGTGTGACAACTAGTTAATCCAACTTGATCCAAAATTGACATTGGGCTTACTTTAAATATTTGGACTTCTTATTTCTAAATAATTGGGCAAATGAAAATAATAAATACCACCTCCACCCGAAAATTCATTAACGTGAGTTAAAATATTTAACTCTCCCTTCTAGATTAATTTTAAATTAATTCGACCTAATACATTTTAACAATAAAATTATATTGTCTATTAATCCTGCCTCCTGACTTCACAAATAAATTTTGAAAGTAAAAAAAATTGTAACAAGCTAATAGATGTAGTTTTGTAAGTTAATATATATATATATATATATATATATATAAGTTATTAACTATATATATAATAATATAATTAATAACCCATTTAAGTTATTAATTAATAATTTAAAATATATAGTTAATAACATATAATTAATAACTATATATATAAGTTATTAATTATAACTTCCATTCATTAATAATTTAAGTTATTAATTAATGTAAGTTATTAATGAACCGAAAAGCAAAGAATAATCTTTGAATTTAATGAAATTTAATGAAATTTAATTCTTTTCTTTATAACTTTCTTAAAGTAAGCAATTAATAGGATTAATATTGAAAAATATATCAAGGGCACATAAACCCGTTTTATAGGAGTAATTAATTGGAGTAATATTGAAATATTGTGCAAGTACTATTTAATCCCAATAAGAGTGAGATAATATTTCTCCAAGTCAATTATTAATTGAAAAAAAAAAGAGAAGAAAAGAAGTTACATGGCAATGAAAAACTTATCCTTGTGCTCTATTTTTGTCCTCTTTTGTTTGTTTGCTTGCTCTACCTGTGAAAATTCTGTATGGACTGGGCAGAAGAGGTCGGGTGTAAGTTTATAATTTCCCCTTCTATTTTTCGTTTTCCCTTTTTTCTCTATCACTTTTTTTAAAATAAATTCTTATCGGGTCATTTAACTTTTCTTCCAATTTTATTCAGTACATACTAACAAATATAGTACATTTACGTCATGTTTATTTGAAAGAATTATAATCCCGAGTGTATATTCTCATGGATTATAATCCCAAGACTACTAGTATTCATAGGATTAAATAATCACAGTTATATGTTTACATCATGTTAATGAATGTGATGCAGATACCAGCTCCCACTTGGTGTGTGGCTAAGTTTACGGCGACAGATACTGCACTTCAGGCATTTTTAGACTTTTGTTGCTCTCAATTGGATTGTGCCGCTATACGGCCCGGTGGCATGTGTTATGAACCAAACAATCTAAGAGGCCATGGATCTTGGGCTCTTGATCTTTATTATAGGACCACCAAGAATTGCTTCTCGAATATTGGCATGTTGGTTTATAAAGATCCTTGTAAGTCTCGATTATTAATCTCTATATGTATTTTTTTTATTCTGACAATATCAATCGGCATGTACTGTTTCATTAACTGAGGAAAAAAAAACTAGTAATAGACATATATATATAATTTTGTATAACTGAATTTCTAATTTTGTATTGATGTGTGCAACTTATAGGGAACCGCTTTTATATTTAACTACATTCCGATGAAGGGTGAAAATGCAAGGGCAAGGATAATTCCTTCCTACCAATAAGGTGGTATGGTTCATGGGGAAAATATGTACTGTTTCTGCATAAAATTGGGATTTAAATAAAAGAGTTTGTTTGTTATGTAAGCATTTTAATCAGTGCAAATATTTACTATTCAATTAATAATACTTTTATTTGTTTATACAAACATACCGTTGAGGTGGGTAGGCTTTGACATACATACTTTTGATTAATTGAAACAAATATAATCCTTAAAAATAAGTACAATGTTTGAATGATCATAATTGCACAATTCTATCTTTATATTAGGGGATAATCACTCCATTATTATAGGAGAAGATTACTCCTAATCACATATTCTAAACGGAAACTAATGAGTTTTTGAAGTAGATCTAATTAAAAATATAAAAATTTAAGATTTTAATAGGTAAAAAGACAATAAATAAGTATCCACACAAAAAAAAAATATCAAGATTAGACATTTAAAACTTCAAATGATGATTTTTGAGGAAACAAGTATATAGGTTAATCTATTGATTAAACATTGTTTAATGGGTGTCGATTTTGAAGAAAATTCTTAGAAAATGATGATTTTGTACCAGATTAGTTAGGGTTTGAAGAGGAGATGAAGAGAAGGAAAGAGACCGTATGAGATGAGAGAGACTGAGGCTAAAAGTGAATTACATTTCTTCCCTTTTGTATTTTTTTCTCATAATTGCTAATCGAACGAATTCGTAAGGTCCTAGATTTGATCAGATGGTTGCAGGGACGAAACTAATGCATGGTTGCAGGGGGCCATGGCCCCCTCAAGATCTGATTTTTTTTTTGTTACTAAGTGATGTGAACAATTTTTTAAGCCCACTTGTTCAATAATATATTTTTACGAGTTTGATGTACTACAACATCAAGAATTTCAAAAGTTGTCCACTATTTCTGATCTCTGTCAATGGTTGGTGAAAACAAGAAAGTCAACAATCTATCCACTAATCGATAGAGTGATCAGGCTTGTTCTAACTCTTCCAATTTCTACTGCAACTACAGAAAGTGCATTTTCAACTATGAGTCTTGTCAAATTTCATAGATGGATTTCGTGATTCAAAGAACGTCAAAGTGCAATTTTGACGAAGATATGTTTTAAAAGACTTTTTTTTTGCGATGTTTTGTTGTCTTTGGTAAAGCAAATCTATTACTACATTATCTTTGTTTTAGTAAAATGTGTTTTGTAATGGTGGAACTTTACTTTTTAATTATGAATATATATTATGTTGTTAAAAAATTCTTGATTTTTCAAGATCAAATCCTAGTTTCGTCCCCCGGATGGTTGGGGATGATATTTAGTGGAATCCATGTGTATTGCATTGGTTGGTTCTCAAGGTTAGTGGAGGATCAAGCGGTCTAACAGATTGGATCATATGCCTTTTGGTTATAATAAATGAGATTCTATTAGACTTGGCCGGTGTTTAATAAAACCGAATGAATCTGAATGAAATTGAATCTGAATGAAAAAATTGTTTGATCATTAACATGTTTGAAATATCATAATAACAAATTTTTATTATTTTACCCTCTAAAAATTTTAATTTTTTTGTAAATTTATTTAATATTACTTAATATAATAGTTAATTAACATTGTTAAAATAAACATTCATCCGCTCATTCAAATTTTGTTCAAGCCAAAAATGGGACAACTATTCAAATTTAAATCGTCTCGAATGATTGATAGGTTTAGCCATTCGACAATTTTTTCAAAAAAAAATAAACATTTGAATAAATTTGAATCGATCACCATTCAAACAAAAAAAATTAACAAACAATTCCTCAAAGATATATAAACCTTCTACAATATTTCTACGATATATTATAATTTTTGTAAATATATAATTGATATTAATTAAACATCCTAATCATAAAGGGAGGAAATAAATATATATTAAAAATAATAAATAAATAAATAATGAGGTTTAAATAAATATAAATGATTAAACTTTAATTGCCAATCTTATTAAAATAATTAATGAGTTTTAAAATATAGTTCATTAATGAATGAATGTTAATTTATTTATTTATAATAAATACAATAATCAATACTCTAAATTACAATTCAAATAAATTTTTATCATTTTGAAATTCTAAATATTTTACATTTCAATATGAATATTACAACTATAACTAGATTGAGAAAAAAATAACGAGTTTTAAAGTATAGTTGATTAATGAATGAATGCTAATTTATTTATTTTTAATAAATACAATAACCAATACTCTAAATTACAATTCAAATAAGTTTTTATCATTTTTAAATCCTAAATTTCAAAATGAATGCTCTACTTATTAATGTTTAGATGTCCATTAATAAGTAGATATTCATTTTATGTGTATATCAGAATATCTTGTAGTGTGTGTGAATATTTATAATCTACAAATAGATTCAAAAGTTTACATTAAATATTTTATTTTTTCTCAAATACTTGATTAAAACTTTAATAATATGTTTATGGGAGTTTTGTTTTTATTTATCCTCAATTATACATAAATTACATAGTTATAAAAATTTATTTTATTTCATTATATTTATGAGAGAGTAGTTATAATGTATGTGTGACAACTAGTTAATCCAACTTGATCCAAAATTGACATTGGGCTTACTTTAAATATTTGGACTTCTTATTTCTAAATAATTGGGCAAATGAAAATAATAAATACCACCTCCACTAGAAAAATTCATTAACGTGAGTTAAAATATTTAACTCTCCTTCTAGATTAATTTTAAATTAATTTGACCTAATACATTTTAACAATAAAATTATATTGTCTATTAATCACGCCTCCCGACTTCACAAATAAATTTTGAAAGTAAAAAAAAATTGTAACAAGTTTAATAGATGTAGTTTTGTAAGTTAATATATATATATATATATATATATATATATATAAGTTATTAACAATATATATAATAATATAATTAATAACCCATTTAAGTTATTAATTAATAATTTAAAATATATAGTTAATAACATTATAATTAATAACTATATATATAAGTTATTAATTAATAACTTCCATTCATTAATAATTTAAGTTATTAATTAATGTAAGTTATTAATGAACCGAAAAGCAAAAGAATAATCTTTGAATTTAATGAAATTTAATGAAATTTAATTCTTTTCTTTATAACTTTCTTAAAGTAAGCAATTAATAGGATTAATATTGAAAAATATATCAAGGGCACATAAACCCGTTTTATAGGAGTAATTAATTGGAGTAATATTGAAATATTGTGCAAGTACTATTTAATCCCAATAAGAGTGAGATAATATTTCTCCAAGTCAATTATTAATTGAAAAAAAAAAAGAGAAGAAAAGAAGTTACATGGCAATGAAAAACTTATCCTTGTGCTCTATTTTTGTCCTCTTTTGTTTGTTTGCTTGCTCTACCTGTGAAAATTCTGTATGGACTGGGCAGAAGAGGTCGGGTGTAAGTTTATAATTTCCCCTTCTATTTTTCGTTTTCCCTTTTTTCTCTATCACTTTTTTTAAAATAAATTCTTATCGGGTCATTTAACTTTTCTTCCAATTTTATTCAGCACATACTAACAAATATAGTACATTTACGTCATGTTTATTTGAAAGAATTATAATCCCGAGTGTATATTCTCATGGATTATAATCCCAAGACTACTAGTATTCATAGGATTAAATAATCACAGTTATATGTTTACATCATGTTAATGAATGTGATGCGGATATCAGCTCCCCACTTGGTGTGTGGCTAAGTTTACTGGATGACATAATACTTGACTTTGCATTTTTAGACTTTTGTTGCTCTCAATTGGATTGTGCCGCTATACGGCCCGGTGGCATGTGTTATGAACCAAACAATCTAAGAGGCCATGGATCTTGGGCTCTTGATCTTTATTATAGGACCACCAAGAATTGCTTCTCGAATATTGGCATGTTGGTTTATAAAGATCCTTGTAAGTCTCGATTATTAATCTCTATATGTATTTTTTTATTCTCGACAATATCAATCGGCATGTATCTTTGTTTCATTAATCGAGGAAAAAAAAACTAGTAATAGACATATATATATAATTTTGTATAATCGAATTTCTAATTTTGTATTGATGTGTGTAAATTTTATAGGGCTGCTTTTATATTTAACTACATTCTTAGATGAAGGGTGAAAATGCAAGGGCAAGGATAATTCCTTCCTACCAATAAGGTGGTATGGTTCATGGGGAAAAATATGTACATTTCGCATAAAATTGGGATTTAAATAAAAGAGTTTGTTTGTTATGTAAGCATTTTAATCAGTGCAAATATTTACTATTCAATTAATAATACTTTTATTTGTTTATACAAACATACTTGTTGAGGTGGGTAGGCTTTGACATACATACTTTTGATTAATTGAAACAAATATAATCCTTAAAAATAAGTACAATGTTTGAATGATCATAATTGCACAATTCTATCTTTATATTAGGGGGATAATCACTCCATTATTATAGGAGAAGATTACTCCTAATCACATATTCTAACAGAAACTAATGAGTTTTTGAAGTAGATCTAATTAAAAATATAAAAAATTTAAGATTTTTAATAGGTAAAAAGACAATAAATAAGTATCCACACAGTAAAAAATATCAAGATTAGACATTTAAAAACTTCAAAATGATGATTTTTGAGGAAACAAGTATATAGGTTAATCTATTGATTAAACATTGTTTAATGGGTGTCGATTTTGAAGAAAATTCTTAGAAAATGATGATTTTGTACCAGATTAGTTAGGGTTTGAAGAGGAGATGAAGAGAAGGAAAGAGACCGTATGAGATGAGAGAGACTGAGGCTAAAAGTGAATTACATTTCTTCCCTTTTGTATTTTTTTCTCATAATTGCTAATCGAACGCAATTAAGTAAGGTCCTAGATTTGATCAGATGGTTGCAGGGACGAAACTAATGCATGGTTGCAGGGGGCCATGGCCCCCTCAAGATCTGATTTTTTTTTTGTTACTAAGTGATGTGAACAATTTTTTAAGCCCACTTGTTCAATAATATATTTTTACGAGTTTGATGTACTACAACATCAAGAATTTCAAAAGTTGTCCACTATTTCTGATCTCTGTCAATGGTTGGTGAAAACAAGAAAGTCAACAATCTATCCACTAATCGATAGAGTGATCAGGCTTGTTCTAACTCTTCCAATTTCTACTGCAACTACAGAAAGTGCATTTTCAACTATGAGTCTTGTCAAATTTCATAGATGGATTTCGTGATTTGAAAGAACGTCGGGTGCAATTTTGACGAAGATATGTTTTAAAAGACTTTTTTTGCGATGTTTTGTTGTCTTTGGTAAAGCAAATCTATTACTACATTATCTTTGTTTTAGTAAAAATGTGTTTTGTAATGGTGGAACTTTACTTTTTAATTATGAATATATATTATGTTGTTAAAAAATTCTTGACCCCAAGATCAAATCCTAGTTTCAGCCCCTCGGATGGTTGGGGATGATATTTAGTGGAATCCATGTGTATTGCATTGGTTGGTTCTCAAGGTTAGTGGAGGATCAAGCGGTCTAACAGTTGGATCATATGCCTTTTGGTTATAACAGTCGAGATTCTATTAGACTTGGCTGGTGTTTAATAAAAACTGAATGAATCTGAATGAGCTGAATCTGAATGAAAAAAATTGTTTGATCATTAACATGTTTGAAATATCATAATAACAAATTTTTATTATTTTACCCCTCTAAAAAATTTTAATTTTTTTTGTAAATTTATTTAATATTACTTAATATAATAGTTAATTAACATTGTTAAAATAAACATTCATCCGCGCTCATTCGACATTCAAGCCAAAAAATGGGACAACTATTCAAATTCAAAAAATCGAATGATTGAATAGGTTTAGCCATTCGCACAATTTTTCAAAAAATAAAGCGCGATCGAATAAATTGAATCGACGACCATTCAAAGAAAAAAATTAACAAACAGTCCCTCAGTATATATAAACCTTCTACAATATTTCTACGATATATTATAATTTTTGTAAATATATAATTGATATTAATTAAACATCCTAATCATAAAGGGAGGAAATAAATATATATTAAAAATAATAAATAAATAAATAATGAGGTTTAAATAAATATAAATGATTAAACTTTAATTGCCAATCTTATTAAAATAATTAATGAGTTTTAAAATATAGTTCATTAATGAATGAATGTTAATTTATTTATTTATAATAAATACAATAATCAATACTCTAAATTACAATTCAAATAAATTTTTATCATTTTGAAATTCTAAATATTTTACATTTCAATATGAATATTACAACTATAACTAGATTGAGAAAAAAAATAACGAGTTTTAAAGTATAGTTGATTAATGAATGAATGCTAATTTATTTATTTTAATAAATACAATAACCAATACTCTAAATTACAATTCAAATAAGTTTTATCATTTTTAAATCCTAAATTTCAAAATGAATGCTCTACTTATTAATGTTTAGATGTCCATTAATAAGTAGATATTCATTTTATGTGTATGGACTAATCCTTGTAGTGTGTGTGAATATTTATAATCTACAAATAGATTCAAAAGTTTACATTAAATATTTTATTTTTTCTCAAATACTTGATTAAAACTTTAATAATATGTTTATGGGAGTTTTGTTTTTTATTTATCCTCAATTATACATAAATTACATAGTTATAAAAAATTTATTTTATTTCATTATATTTATGGAGAGTGCGAGTTATAATGTATGTGTGACAACTAGTTAATCCAACTTGATCCAAAATTGACATTGGGCTTACTTTAAATATTTGGACTTCTTATTTCTAAATAATTGGGCAAATGAAAATAATAAATACCACCTCCAATTAGAAAATTCATTAACGTGAGTTAAAATATTTAACTCTCCTTCTAGATTAATTTTAAATTAATTTGACCTAACACATTTTAACAATAAAATTATATTGTCTATTAATCCTGCCTCCCGACTTCACAAATAAATTTTGAAAGTAAAAAAAATTGTAACAAGCTAATAGATGTAGTTTTGTAAGTTAATATATATATATATATATATATATATATATATAATTATTAACTATATATATAATAATATAATTAATAACTCATTTAAGTTATTAATTAATAATTTAAAATATATAGTTAATAACATTATAATTAATAACTATATATATAAGTTATTAATTAATAACTTCCATTCATTAATAACTTAAGTTATTAATTAATGTAAGTTATTAATGAACCGAAAAGCAAAGAATAATCTTTGAATTTAATGAAATTTAATGAAATTTAATTCTTTTCTTTATAACTTTCTTAAAGTAAGCAATTAATAGGATTAATATTGAAAAATATATCAAGGGCACATAAACCCGTTTTATAGGAGTAATTAATTGGAGTAATATTGAAATATTGTGCAAGTACTATTTAATCCCAATAAGAGTGAGATAATATTTCTCCAAGTCAATTATTAATTGAAAAAAAAGAGAAGAAAAGAAGTTACATGGCAATGAAAAACTTATCCTTGTGCTTTCTATTTTTGTCTCTTTTTTGTTTGTTTGCTTTCTCTACTGTGAAAATTTCAGTATGGATCGGGTGTAAGAATTGGGTGTAAGTTTATAATTTCCCTTCTATTTTTCGTTTTCCTTTTTCTCTATCACTTTTTTTAAAATAAATTCTTATCGGGTCATTTAACTTTTCTTCCAATTTTATTCAAAGACATACTTAACAAATATAGTACATTTACGTCATGTTTATTTGAAAGAATTATAATCCCAGTGTATATTCTCATGGATTATAATCCCAAGACTACTAGTATTCATAGGATTAAATAATCACGCTTATATGTTTACATCATGTTAATGAATGTGATGCAGATACCCTCCCACTTGGTGTGTGGCTAAGTTTACAGGCGACAGAATCCTTGCACTTCAGGCATTTTAGACTTTTGTTGCTCTCAATTGGATTGTGCCGCTATACGGCCCGGTGGCATGTGTTATGAACCAAACAATCTAAGAGGCCATGGATCTTGGGCTCTTGATCTTTATTATAGGACCACCAAGAATTGCTTCTCGAATATTGGCATGTTGGTTTATAAAGATCCTTGTAAGTCTCGATTATTAATCTCTATATGTATTTTTTTATTCTGACAATATCAATCGGCATGTCTTTGTTTCATTAAGCGAGAAAAAAAAAACTAGTAATAGACATATATATATAATTTTGTATAATGAATTTCTAATTTTGTATTGATGTAATGCGACATATGGAGCTGCTTTTATATTTAACTACATTCTTGGATGAAGGGTGAAAATGCAAAGGCAAGGATAATTCCTTCCTACCAATAAGGTGGTATGGTTCATGGGAAAATATGTACATTACGCATAAAATTGGGATTTAAATAAAAGAGTTTGTTTGTTATGTAAGCATTTTAATCTGTGCAAATATTTACTATTCAATTAATAATACTTTTATTTGTTTATACAAACATACTTTGTTGAGGTGGGTAGGCTTTGACATACATACTTTTGATTAATTGAAACAAATATAATCCTTAAAAATAAGTACAATGTTTGAATGATCATAATTGCACAATTCTATCTTTATATTAGGGGATAATCACTCCATTATTATAGGAGAAGATTACTCCTAATCACATATTCTAATGTAAACTAATGAGTTTTGAAGTAGATCTAATTAAAAATATAAAAATTTAAGATTTTTAATAGGTAAAAGACAATAAATAAGTATCCACGGTAAAAAATATCAAGATTAGACATTTAAAAACTTCAAAATGATGATTTTTGAGGAAACAAGTATATAGGTTAATCTATTGATTAAACATTGTTTAATGGGTGTCGATTTTGAAGAAAATTCTTAGAAAATGATGATTTTGTACCGGATTAGTTAGGGTTTGAAGAGGAGATGAAGAGAAGGAAAGAGACTGAAGTATGAGATGAGAGAGGCGAGGCTAAAAGTGAATTACATTTCTTCCTTTTGTATTTTTTTCTCATAATTGCTAATCGAGCTAATTAAGTAAGGTCCTAGATTTGATCGGATGGTTGCGAGGGACGAAACTAATGCATGGTTGCAGGGGGCCATGGCCCCTTCAAGATCTGATTTTTTTTTGTTACTAAGTGATGTGAACAATTTTTTAAGCCCACTTGTTCAATAATATATTTTTACGAGTTTGATGTACTACAACATCAAGAATTTCAAAAGTTGTCCACTATTTCTGATCTCTGTCAATGGTTGGTGAAAACAAGAAAGTCAACAATCTATCCACTAATCGATAGAGTGATCAGGCTTGTTCTAACTCTTCCAATTTCTACTGCAACTACAGAAAGTGCATTTTCAACTATGAGTCTTGTCAAATTTCATAGATGGATTTGTGATTTGAAAAGAACGTCGGGTGCAATTTGGCGAAGATATGTTTTAAAAGACTTTTTTTTTGCCATGTTTTGTTGTCTTTGGTAAAGCAAATCTATTACTACATTATCTTTGTTTTAGTAAAAATGTGTTTTGTAATGGTGGAACTTTACTTTTTAATTATGAATATATATTATGTTGTTAAAAAAATTCTTGACCCCCAAGATCAAATCCTAGTTTCGTCCCTGGATGGTTGGGGATGATATTTAGTGGAATCCATGTGTATTGCATTGGTTGGTTCTCAAGGTTAGTGGAGGATCAAGCGGTCTAACAGTTGGATCATATGCCTTTTGGTTATAACAGTCGAGATTCTATTAGACTTGGCTGGTGTTTAATAAAAACTGAATGAATCTGAATGAGCTGAATCTGAATGAAAAAAATTGTTTGATCATTAACATGTTTGAAATATCATAATAACAAATTTTTATTATTTTACCCCTCTAAAAAATTTTAATTTTTTTTGTAAATTTATTTAATATTACTTAATATAATAGTTAATTAACATTGTTAAAATAAACATTCATCCATTTCATTCAAATTTTGTTCAAGCCAAAAATGGGACAACTATTCACCCATTTAAATCGTTCGAATGATTGAATTAGGTTTAGCCATTCGCACAATTTTTTCAAAAATAAGCGACCTTTGAATAAATTGAATCGATTGACCATTCAAAGAAAAAAATTAACAAACAAATTCCTCAAAGATATATAAACCTTCTACAATATTTCTACGATATATTATAATTTTTGTAAATATATAATTGATATTAATTAAACATCCTAATCATAAAAGGGAGGAAATAAATATATATTAAAATAATAAATAAATAAATAATGAGGTTTAAATAAATATAAATGATTAAACTTTAATTGCCAATCTTATTAAAATAATTAATGAGTTTTAAAATATAGTTCATTAATGAATGAATGTTAATTTATTTATTTATAATAAATACAATAATCAATACTCTAAATTACAATTCAAATAAATTTTATCATTTTCAAATTCTAAATATTTTACATTTCAATATGAATATTACAACTATAACTAGATTGAGAAAAAAATAACGAGTTTTAAAGTATAGTTGATTAATGAATGAATGCTAATTTATTTATTTTTAATAAATACAATAACCAATACTCTAAATTACAATTCAAATAAGTTTTATCATTTTTAAATCCTAAATTTCAAAATGAATGCTCTACTTATTAATGTTTAGATGTCCATTAATAAGTAGATATTCATTTTATGTGTATGGACTAATATCAGTAGTGGTGTGTGAATATTTATAATCTACAAATAGATTCAAAAGTTTACATTAAATATTTTATTTTTTTCTCAAATACTTGATTAAAACTTTAATAATATGTTTATGGGAGTTTTGTTTTTTATTTATCCTCAATTATACATAAATTACATAGTTATAAAAAATTTATTTTATTTCATTATATTTATGGAGAGCGAAAGTTATAATGTATGTGTGACAACTAGTTAATCCAACTTGATCCAAAATTGACATTGGGCTTACTTTTAAATATTTGGACTTCTTATTTCTAAATAATTGGGCAAATGAAAATAATAAATACCACCTCCAATTAGAAAATTCATTAACGTGAGTTAAAATATTTAACTCTCCCTTCTAGATTAATTTTAAATTAATTCGACCTAATACATTTTAACAATAAAATTATATTGTCTATTAATCCTGCCTCCTGACTTCACAAATAAATTTTGAAAGTAAAAAAATTGTAACAAGCTAATAGATGTAGTTTTGTAAGTTAATATATATATATATATATATATATATATATATATATAAGTTATTAACAATATATATAATAATATAATTAATAACCCATTTAAGTTATTAATTAATAATTTAAAATATATAGTTAATAACATTATAATTAATAACTATATATATAAGTTATTAATTAATAACTTCCATTCATTAATAATTTAAGTTATTAATTAATGTAAGTTATTAATGAACCGAAAAGCAAAGAATAATCTTTGAATTTAATGAAATTTAATGAAATTTAATTCTTTTCTTTATAACTTTCTTAAAGTAAGCAATTAATAGGATTAATATTGAAAAATATATCAAGGGCACATAAACCCGCTTTTATAGGAGTAATTAATTGGAGTAATATTGAAATATTGTGCAAGTACTATTTAATCCCAATAAGAGTGAGATAATATTTCTCCAAGTCAATTATTAATTGAAAAAAAAAAAGAGAAGAAAAGAAGTTACATGGCAATGAAAAACTTATCCTTGTGCTCTATTTTTGTCCTCTTTTGTTTGTTTGCTTGCTTTCTACTGTGTGAAAATTTCAGATGGATCGGGTGTAAGAGAATTCGGTGTAAGTTTATAATTTCCCTTCTATTTTTCGCTTTTCCTTTTTTCTCTATCACTTTTTTTAAAATAAATTCTTATCGGGTCATTTAACTTTTCTTCCAATTTTATTCAAAGACATACTAACAAATATAGTACATTTACGTCATGTTTATTTGAAAGAATTATAATCCCAGTGTATATTCTCATGGATTATAATCCCAAGACTACTAGTATTCATAGGATTAAATAATCACAGCTTATATGTTTACATCATGTTAATGAATGTGATGCAGTATACCACTCCCACTTGGTGTGTGGCTAAGTTTACTACGATGACGAATCGCACTTTCGTGCATTTTTAGACTTTTGTTGCTCTCAATTGGATTGTGCTTGCTTATATACTGGCCCGGTGGCATGTGTTATGAACCAAACAATCTAAGAGGCCATGGATCTTGGGCTCTTGATCTTTATTATAGGACCACCAAGAATCGCTTCTCGAATATTGGCATGTTGGTTTATAAAGATCCTTGTAAGTCTCGATTATTAATCTCTATATGTATTTTTTTATTTCGACAATATCAATCGGCATGTTGTTTCATTAATCGAGGAAAAAAAAACTAGTAATAGACATATATATATAATTTTGTATAACTGAATTTCTAATTTTGTATTGATGTGTAAAATTTTATGGGAACCGCTTTTATATTTAACTACATTCTTGGATGATGAAGGGTGAAAATGCAAGGGCAAGGATAATTCCTTCCTACCAATAAGGTGGTATGGTTCATGGGGAAAATATGTACCGTTTCGCATAAATTGGGATTTAAATAAAAGAGTTTGTTTGTTATGTAAGCATTTTAATCTGGTGCAAATATTTACTATTCAATTAATAATACTTTTATTTGTTTATACAAACATACTGTTGAGGTGGGTAGGCTTTGACATACATACTTTTGATTAATTGAAACAAATATAATCCTTAAAAATAAGTACAATGTTTGAATGATCATAATTGCACAATTCTATCTTTATATTAGGGGGATAATCACTCCATTATTATAGGAGAAGATTACTCCTAATCACATATTCTAAATGTAAACTAATGAGTTTTTTAAAGTAGATCTAATTAAAAATATAAAAAATTTAAGATTTTTAATAGGTAAAAAGACAATAAATAAGTATCCACACAGTAAAAAATATCAAGATTAGACATTTAAAAACTTCAAAATGATGATTTTTGAGGAAACAAGTATATAGGTTAATCTATTGATTAAACATTGTTTAATGGGTGTCGATTTTGAAGAAAATTCTTAGAAAATGATGATTTTGTACCAGATTAGTTAGGGTTTGAAGAGGAGATGAAGAGAAGGAAAGAGACCGTATGAGATGAGAGAGACTGAGGCTAAAAGTGAATTACATTTCTTCCCTTTTGTATTTTTTCTCATAATTGCTAATCGAACGAATTCGTAAGGTCCTAGATTTGATCAGATGGTTGCAGGGACGAAACTAATGCATGGTTGCAGGGGGCCATGGCCCCCTCAAGATCTGATTTTTTTTTTTTGTTACTAAGTGATGTGAACAATTTTTTAAGCCCACTTGTTCAATAATATATTTTTACGAGTTTGATGTACTACAACATCAAGAATTTCAAAAGTTGTCCACTATTTCTGATCTCTGTCAATGGTTGGTGAAAACAAGAAAGTCAACAATCTATCCACTAATCGATAGAGTGATCAGGCTTGTTCTAACTCTTCCAATTTCTACTGCAACTACAGAAAGTGCATTTTCAACTATGAGTCTTGTCAAATTTCATAGATGGATTTCGTGATTTGAAAGAACGTCGGGTGCAATTTTGACGAAGATATGTTTTAAAAGACTTTTTTTGCGATGTTTTGTTGTCTTTGGTAAAGCAAATCTATTACTACATTATCTTTGTTTTAGTAAAAATGTGTTTTGTAATGGTGGAACTTTACTTTTTAATTATGAATATATATTATGTTGTTAAAAAAATTCTTGACCCCCAAGATCAAATCCTAGTTTCGTCCCTGGATGGTTGGGGATGATATTTAGTGGAATCCATGTGTATTGCATTGGTTGGTTCTCAAGGTTAGTGGAGGATCAAGCGGTCTAACAGTTGGATCATATGCCTTTTGGTTATAACAGTCGAGATTCTATTAGACTTGGCGGGTGTTTAATAAAAACTGAATGAATCTGAATGAGCTAAATCTGAATGAAAAAAATTATTTGATCATTGACATGTTTGAAATATCATAATAACAAATTTTTATTATTTTACCCCTCTAAAAAATTTTAATTTTTTTTGTAAATTTATTTAATATTACTTAATATAATAGCTAATTAACATTGTTAAAAAAAACATTCATCCGCATCATTCAAATTTTGTTCAAGCCAAAAATGGGACAACTATTCAAATTTAAATCGTTCGAATGATTGGACCTAGGTTTAGCCATTCGCACAATTTTTTCAAAAATAAACGCCTTTGAATAAATTTAAATCCATTGACCATTCAAAGAAAAAAATTAACAAACAGTCCCTCAGTATATATAAACCTTCTACAATATTTCTACGATATATTATAATTTTTGTAAATATATAATTGATATTAATTAAACATCCTAATCATAAAGGGAGGAAATAAATATATATTAAAAATAATAAATAAATAAATAATGAGGTTTAAATAAATATAAATGATTAAACTTTAATTGCCAATCTTATTAAAATAATTAATGAGTTTTAAAATATAGTTCATTAATGAATGAATGTTAATTTATTTATTTATAATAAATACAATAATCAATACTCTAAATTACAATTCAAATAAATTTTTATCATTTTGAAATTCTAAATATTTTACATTTCAATATGAATATTACAACTATAACTAGATTGAGAAAAAAATAACGAGTTTTAAAGTATAGTTGATTAATGAATGAATGCTAATTTATTTATTTTAATAAATACAATAACCAATACTCTAAATTACAATTCAAATAAGTTTTTATCATTTTTAAATCCTAAATTTCAAAATGAATGCTCTACTTATTAATGTTTAGATATCCATTAATAAGTAGATATCCATTTTATGATAAATCATTTAAAATATCTTAATCATTTATAAATATTATTAATCTTTTATGAATATTTTAATTAACTAAAAATATTATTAATCATTGAATAGTATTTAAATAATTTACTAATATTATTAATCATTTAATAATATTTTAATGACACTTTAGTATTATTAATCTTTTAATAATATTTAAATCATTTACTAATATTATTAATCATTTAATAATATTTTAATTACACTTTAATATTATTAATTATTAATCATTTAATAATATTTTAATTACACTTTAATATTATTAATAATTTAATAATATTTTAATTTAACTTTAATCTAATATTATTAATCATTTAATAATATTTTAATATAAATATTATTAATTACTTAATAAAATTTTAATATAATATTTTTAATTTTTTAATAATATTTTAATCATTTATTATACTTATAAATAATTTAATTAATTGTTTATCCTTGACTATAACACTTATTTAATAAACCTAAAATGCCATAATTAAATATAACATTTTATCAAAAGTGAACAAAATACCCCCCAAATTCTTAATATTTCATATTAAGGGCCTTTAAGTCATAAAATCACATTTTTATAATTTTCAACATCACATAACCTATTTTGTTCATTTATTCATAACTTAATCATTTATATGAAAAATACCATATCAGTTCTAAAAACTTTTCTTTTCTGGGATTTGACAGAATATGCCTCCCTTATGAACATATATTTTTCCTAGAATTTTTAAAATTCATTTACTATATTTAAATTGTCCAAAAAACAAACCAAATCTTGCTATATTAGTCAAAAATCAAAACTTTGTCGAAACTTCCGAAATTTACTGAGGTAGGTTTATATATATATATATATATATATATATATATATATATATATATATATATATATATATATATATATATATATAAAATTGGAGGTGAAAATGTATGGGGATGGTGACTCATCTGAGAAGATGATCAACAGCACCTTCCGACATCCATGTGAGGCGGACTACCAACCAAGAAGACGCTGGAGAGAGTCTTCATCACATAAACAGTGATGGCCCACGCCATCATCTCTTTTACTTTAGTAAAATGTAAAAGTAAAAGTAAAAGAATAACTTTTGCTTTTACTTAAGTTAAATGTTTTAAACTTAGTTAAATGTTTCTTGCATTTATCAATGTAAAAGTAAATGTAAAATGTTTCTTACGTTTTACTTTTACTTAAGTAAATTACTTTTACTCCAGTTAATGTAATAGTGATTCCTGCGTGAATCAAATAGTAATTTACTTTTCAGTTTTTTATTTAAAGAAACTCAAGTGTTAGAGTTTCTTTAGGCTTAATTCAATGTAAAGCCTCAGAGCTTCTCTCTCTAGAAAGCTCTTCCGAGGTCCTCTCCCTTCTCTCTTAGTTGTTTGGGAGGCGAAGCTTTCAAACCGATCTTCTTAGTTAGAAGATGAAGACGAAGTCCTTAATACTTCGTTCTTCCCTCTCAAACATTTATATCTAGGATATACTGTAATCCCTTCCCTAAATGTTTATAAATAAAAGAAAGAGATTGCTTTACCTATTCACCGGTCATCTGCACATGCTCCGTGACCTCGATCATAACGGCTCAGCAAAGATTGTCAAGAAAGATCTTCGCTTTTTCACCAAAGCAAAGATTCATCAGCATCCTGGTCCCACGATCCGCATTAGTCAAAAGAAGACGTCTGCTTTTCCACCGAAAGCAGATTCTTTTTCCTTCTACTTTAGTAAAATGTTTTTTACTTGTACTTTTACTTTAGTAAAATGTTTCTTACTTTTACTTTACCCCAGTTATTGTAATAGTAATCTTGTAATGATTGTTTCTTGTTTCTATAAAAGGAAATCGAATTCATTCGTTTCAGTCAGACTTAGAAAGACTCAGAGTTCCTTCTCTGACAAATCTTTAGCCTCAACCGCTGTTTAACCTTCTTAACCCCCCTTCATCTAATGTTCTTATTTCAGTAATCTTGTAAGTCATTTTGGTTATCTATCTTGTAAATAGTTTGTAAATAGTTTGAATTAATCAATAAAATTGTTTTTATTTAGTAATTTAATTGTGTTTTTATATCAATCTTGCTTTTTTTTTCTCTCTTCACCTTCCTCTTCCCCCTAAATATATATATATATATATATATATATATATATATATATATATATATATATATATATATATATATGTAATATCCCGAAAAAAATAATAAAATAATATTAAATTTATATTCTTAAAACATATTGTTTGGAACTTGTCATTTATTTGGGTCAAACTAGTTATTTAAATTATGTGGGCTAATAAATATTAATAAGTGATAGATAATATTATGTGGTTAAAATTTGGGCCTTAATATTAATTTAACCCAAATAGAAGTTTATTAGGGCAAACCTAATTAATAAATAGCTAAACCTAATATTACTTCATTATACAAACTGAATAAGAAGAGGTGGCTACTTTGGAGATAAAGGAACAACTACAAAGGGGGCTCGGTGAAGAAAGACTAGAGATTTTGATCACTAGTGGGGAAATTTCATCAGTAATAAGTAAGTATATTATACATTATATAAAGTGGGGATAAATCACGTGGTTCCATATTAAATTATTAAATTTAGTATGTTGTTTTTTTTCATCATGAGCAAGTACTTTTGTAATTCAAGAACTAAGAGCGATCTTTAAAGATGGGAGAGTTTATTTATTAATGTAATACTTATACGGATGTACTTATTATTTTATTCCAATCAGATGGAACGGAGGGAGTAATCTGTGATTGATTTTGGAGATCCTAAAATAATAAATTGATGATTTTTTTAAATAAAAATATATATATAGCAGTAGTAATTAAAGTTTACGAAAACTTGCATAATTTGCAAGAGATGTTATACAAATAAATATGTAAGATTATATGAAATGAATTAAATCTTAATATTATAAGTAATTATATTTTATAGTCGTACCAAATAGAAGTGTTCATATTTTTATAAATGTACTTACATTTAGTATTATTAATTTGTGTAATTAGTTCGGACGGAAGGAACTTAAAGAGTTATATTTGGAATATAAATTTTGGAGTATTAATAATTGATATAAGACGATGATTAAAGGCATATTAAATAGATTATGAATTATTTTGAAATTATTGAATTGGATTATATTTAATTTGAGGTGAATATGTTTAGATGATGAATAACGTTTCGTATTTGATATCGTTGGCATTTGAGGGTAAGATTTTGTGGAGTGTGCCATAAATGGTTTGGAAGTATCAGGTACGGATTCCGTACTCTTTCAGAGATACCTTTGTTAAATTGGATTTGTTCGTTTGTTTCCTTATTTTGAATTCTATTATGATTTCACATAATTATTTCTTGTGAAATAAATATATTAGTTTCATTTTAGAGTTGATACGTATGACTCGTATTTGTACTCTTTGAATTAGGTTATCATGTTTAGTATTATTTATTTTGATAATTGTAGAGCGGTACATGTTGCTACCTTCTTTTTGAAACCCTGTGACTATAATTTGATTCGGTTCAACATGTACATATAGAACCCTTTTGTTGGTATTATGTCGAATGTGTTGTGACATGATATTTTTGTTAGAATATACCGTAGAGTATACCTGAGTTATAACCACCTGTGGGGGTACCACAGGCACGTCGTCTTGGCACGAGAGATGTGACACTTTCCGTGGCGATGTGTTTAGTCCACGGTGTCTCCATTTTGGATTCCGGAGGAAGTGGGCCATTTGGTGTTTTGTTGTGGGAGGCGTATGGGTTAACCCTAGTTTTCTGTTCTGCGGATTTGTGATGTTGTGCCAAACACACCTATCCAATTTGCATACATTTGGATTCGCGGTCCAATGTGTGATTTGCCTGTGTGGCATTATTTTGGTTGCCTGTGTGGCATTATTTTGACTTGCCTGTGTGGCAATGTGTATTTCTGAGCTCATTCGGTATAAAATAACTACAACCATTTGTTTTTCCAAATTATTATTTTATTGGATTAGTTTTGTTGGTTTCTCTTTGATTCAAGTCATTGAGTTAGTTACTTCAGTTCGTTATTTCTTTATTCTTTTATTGGTTTCGTCAATTACGTTGATTCAGATATATTCCATTCAAATCTTTGGATATTATATTTTCGTCAGTATTTGCACTTGAGGCTTTGTTCGATATTTTGTCTCGATTATTTTTGTATATCATTGTATATCTTTTGTATATCTGTGATCCGTCTTTGGGCAATTGGTTCATCATTGTGTTTTTCTTCCAAGCAGTTTTTAGAGGGGTGATTGAGGCTAGTGTGATGAGATTTTTGCCTTTGACCATTTAGGTTGATTCGAATTTTAAGTTTTGATTATTTTGACTCAGTTTGGAGAATTGTACTTATTACTTTATTAATGGATCACCACTATTAATATTTTGAGGTTGTTAGTGCTCTGTTTATTTATTTTGAGGTTTGTTGTGCTTTGCACGTGACCTCCCTTTCCTTTTCGGGAAGGGGGTGTTACAGAGATGGTATCAAAGCTTAGGTTCTTTCTTGTAGAAAACCTATTTAGGTTTGACCTGTGAGTTGTGGGTAAATCACTGGGTAGACATAGGAGTTTGAATTGATTTTGTTCTCTGTTTGGTTGGTCTTATTCTGACCAAGTGTTTTTTTTTTTGTTCTTTGAGTTATAGTTGATTTGAGAAAGGCGAGATAATTTGTTAAGATTATTATTGTTATGCGTTGGAACAATAATATTAGTTAAGGATTGTGATTGGATTATTAAGGAGAATAATGTCATATTTTGTTCAGTTAAGAAATGATTATACGATTATGATATGAGCATTTGTATCAGCAAGTTTTGATATGGGAGAATTATTTGTTAAGAGTTATTTCAGGTAATTACAAATTATTATGATTTTGGAATTGAGGATTTTATTTGGGTTAGATTCTGATTTTTGTTAAGTTGTGAATAATTTGAGGTATGTGAATCGGTGGGATAATATGTAAAGTGAAAACTATTAAGTACAAAGGATCTCTTGTAATTTTGAGTTGTTGTAAAGATTCGAGGTAGTTAGATTAATTTTTGGAGTAAATGAATTTTGCGATTATTTCTAGTAGAATATTGGAGTTATCTTATATGAAATTTTGAGTGATAGTATGAGGAGATTTTGGAATTTGTTGGGTTAAGGTTTGCACTAAGAGAATGATTGATTTATTAAATGATTAGATATTAAGTGATGAATCTTTAAGAGATTTTGAAAGCTATCGTTTGTTTATTAGAGATAATAGGATATATGATTTGGAGTTTGGTATGGTGATGGAGAGATCTTAGTAGTAGTATATTTTTGGTGTAATAATATTTGAGAACTAATTTGATTGGAGGTTATGATATTTTGAAACTCTTAAGGACTTAGGAAAGTTGGTGATAAAGAGATATTAGTAGTATATTCTTTGGTGTAATATTATTTGGTGAATAGTTCAAATTAAGGATGAGATATTTTGAAGCTCTTGAGGACTTGGGGAGAGTTGGTAATATGGTTTGCATAGTTGCTTTGGTTATCGATGTCTTTAGAGTTTTGCATGAATTTATGTAAAATTAAATAAAAATAATTTGTTAGATCTTTGTCATGTGTGGAATATAAACATTTTAACGAGTTAAAAATAATTTTAAATATTTTGGTTATTGAAATCGTATTTAGATGAAGAAAAATGTTTGTGATTTCGAATTATGTTCCGAAGAGTACGTACGCTTGCAAGAATGAAACTCAAAGATATTAACGGGGGGCCCGCACCAACAGTGGATCATGTGATTTAACGCGAAGAACCTTACCAAGACTTGACACTTGAGTGGTATTTAATCTTTTACAAGTACATTGATAATTACGTGGACCGATGACTTATCCACGTTGATCATTACAAATGGCGACGCTACGTCGTAACTAAATTTTTTTTTTTTTTTTTTTGTAGCTTATTTGAATTCCGAGGACGGAATTATTTTTAAGGGGTGAAAAATGTAATAACCTATTTTTTTATATATAATTAAATATTAATTGATTTTATCTTATACAATTGTGTTTAAATGGGAAAAGGTAAATGATTTTGTTTCCTTCTTTTCTTCCTTGTTTTGTTTGGAAAATTAAATTCTTTTAGTAGATAATTAAATAACTGATTAAATTAAAATTTTAGGAAGATAATTCCTTTTGTTAAAGTCTTGTGGTAAAATTATTCTTGAATGGGAAGCTACTTGGGAGATAAAGGAGTCTATTCGATGAATATCTCGCATCTTTTTGATAATTAGGTATTTTTCATTCTTTTGATTCCGGGGACGGAATACTTTTTAAGGGGGAGGTAATGTAATATCCCGAAAAAAATAATAAAATAATATTAAATTTATATTCTTAAAACATATTGTTTGGAACTTGTCATTTATTTGGGTCAAACTAGTTATTTAAATTATGTGGGCTAATAAATATTATTAAGTGATAGATAATATTATGTGGTTAAAATTTGGGCCTTAATATTAATTTAACCCAAATAGAAGTTTATTAGGGCAAACCTAATTAATAAATAGCTAAACCTAATATTACTTCATTACTGTTGAATAAGAAGAGGTGGCTACTTTGGAGATAAAGGGAACAGCTACAAAGGGGGCTCAGGTGAAGAAAGACTAGAGATTTTGATCACTAGTGGGGAAATTTCATCAGTAATAAGTAAGTATATTATACATTATATAAAGTGGGAATAAATCACGTGGTTCCATATTAAATTATTAAATTTAGTATGTTGTTTTTTTTTCATCATGAGCAAGTACTTTTGTAATTCAAGAACTAAGAGCGATCTTTAAAGATGGGAGAGTTTATTTATTAATGTAATACTTATACGAATGTACTTATTATTATTATCACTTTATTCCAATCAGATTGAACGAATGGAGTAGTCTGTGATTGATTTTGGAGATCCTAAAATAATAAATTGATGATTTTTTAAATAAAAAAATATATATATAGCAAGTAGTAATTAAAGTTTACTTAAAACTTGCATAATTTGCAAGAGATGTTGTACAAATAAATATGTAAGATTATATGAAATGAATTAAATCTTAATATTATAAGTAATTATATTTTATAGTCGTATCAAATAGAAGTGTTCATATTTTTATAAATGTACTTACATTTAGTATTATTAATTTTGTGTAATTAGTTCGGACGGAAGGAACATAAAGAGTTATATTTGGAATATAAATTTTGGAGTATTAATAATTGATATAAGGCGATGATTAAAGGCATATTAAATAGATTATGAATTATTTTGGAATTATTGAATTGGATTATATTTAATTTGAGGTGAATATGTTTAGATGATGAATAACGTTTCGTATTTGATATCGTTGGCATTTGAGGTAAGATTTTGGAGTGTGCCATAAATGGTTTGGAAGTATCGTGCACGGATTCCGTACTCTTTCAAATGATACCTTTGTTAAATTGGATTTGTTCGTTTGTTTCCTTATTTGAATTCTATTATGATTTCACATAATTGTTTCTTGTGAAATAAATATATTAGTTTCATTTTAGAGTTGATACGTATGACTCGTATTTGTACTCTTTGAATTAGGTTATCATGTTTAGTATTATTTATTTTGATAATTGTAGAGCGGTACATGTTGCTACCTTCTTTTTGAAACCATGTGACTATAATTTGATTCGGTTCAACATGTACATATAGAACCCTTTTGTTGGTATTATGTCGCATGTGTTGTGACATGATATTTTTGGTAGAATATACCGTAGAGTATACCTGAGTTATAACCACCTGTGGGGGTACCACAGGCACGTCGTCTTGGCACGAAAGATGTGACACTTTCCGTGGCGGTGTGTTTAGTCCACGTCGTCTCCATTTTGGATTTCAGAGGAAGTGGGCCATTTGGTATTTTGTTGTGGGAGGCGTATGGGTTAACCCTAGTTTTCTGTTCTGCGGATTTGTGATGTTGTGCCAAACACACCTATCCGATTTGCATACATTTGGATTCGCGGTCAATGTGTGATTTGCATGTGGCATTATTTTATTTTGCACTGTGTGGCATTATTTTGACTTGCACTGTGTGGCAATGTGTATTCTGAGCTCATTCGGTATAAAATAACTACAACCATTTGTTTCAAATTTATTATTTTATTGGATTAGTTTTGTTGGTTTCTGTTCAGTTCAAGTCATTGAGTTAGTTACTTCAGTTCGTTATTTCTTTATTCTTTTATTGGTTTCGTCAATTACGTTGATTCAGATATATTCCATTCAAATCTTTGGATATTATATTTTCGTTCGTATTTGCACTTGAGGCTTTGTTCAGTATTTTGTCTCAGTTATTTTTGTATATCAGTTGTATATCTTTTGTATATCTGTATCCGTACTGGGCAATTGGCTCATGCTGTGTTTTTCTTCCGGCAGGTTTGCAGGGGTGATTCAGGGCTAGTGTGATGAGATTTTTGCCTTTGACCATTTAGGTTGATTCGAATTTTAAGTTTTGATTATTTTGACTCAGTTTGGAGAACTGTACTTATTACTTTATTAATGGATCACCACTATTAATATTTTGAGGTTGTTAGTGCTCTGTTTATTTATTTTGAGGTTTGTTGTGCTTTGCACGTGATCTCCCTTTCCTTTTCGGGAAGGGGGTGTTACAAATATATATATATATATATATACTTCCTGTAAAAATTGCATAATTTTTGGAGTTAATCACCAAGAGTTATTTGGGTGTACTTTTGAAAGTAGTCCTTTATCAAAACAAATCATAACTCTCATTTTACAAGGCCAAAAATTCTCAGTTTACAGACTCACATAACCTCTCATATTATCTCTCCAAAAAAATTCAGAATTTTTAAAGCACACAAAATTTACGAAACCGCCTGGCGATGATTGGCCGTAAACTTTGTCTCTCTTTTTTCCTTTTGAAAAATCTGGATTGTTTTTGCCAAAGCAATCACCATGACTTGTAAAATGAATATTTTTGAGTGTTGCCACTTGGTTTTACTAGCTAACTTATATATCTAGCACTCTTGTTTGACAAATCGCAAAAAGAAGTTATAGATCTCAAGTTATAAGCTTACAATCTGAGTAAAAAAATAGGGTTTTAATTTTTGAAAAACTAGTTTTCATTTCTTACTTTAGATCCAACTTTTGATACTCAAAAGTGATAGATCTACCCATAACACACTTATTAACATGTAGATCTAAGGTTTTAAGTTTAAAACATAAACTCAAGTTTTGATTTAAACAACTAAAAATAACTTTGATAAAAGATGTTTATACATTTGATTTATGGCTATTCTTCTTTGATCTTTCAAAGTGGATGATGATTTTGGGCAGAAGAAAGATCAAAACCCCATGTGTTAAAAAATTAAAAGTGCCTCCTCGGTAAAAAAAAAAAATCACTTAAATGGTTAAAATTCACATGTGTTCCACACATGATAAATCACCAATTAAAATTGGTATATCTCATGGGTTTGGATCTCAATAACTCAAAGAGTAATTTTAAATTTTTTTAAAAGCTTTATTTTTAGCAATACAATATTCATAAATAAGTATATCATTCACTGTTATAATATGAAGAACCAATCAAACTCTAGTGAAAGAAAAAACTCACATAAAAAGGAAACAAAGTTTCACATAAAGGAAGAAGTGAGAATCGAATTTGAAACCTAAAAGTCAAAATACCTCAATCTTAATCACTAGGCTATAATCTCATCAACCACCAATAACTTGTTCCTTGCATTAGTATATACCTGACAGCTGAATGATAAATTGTCTGGTAATTTATGGTGTAGCTTTTAAAGAAAATAATTGCGCAGAGACAAAGAAGTTTGAGACCCTTGCGCGTTTACTTACCCCGTAGTAAACTTTCAGTAATTTGGGACTGAATTTGATGTAGGTTTAAAGGATTGATCCAAAACTGCACCATGATTTTTTAAAAGTGGCTACAATCATCCCCAAAGAAATTAGAAGATGTGAAATGCAAATCTCTTGTGGATATAATATATGGAAAAACTCTATAATTAAATATCCAAGCTGGGCAACGTGACTTTGTTATGTCTCATCATGCAAAGGCGTAATCGAAGGTTTTTATAGGGGGTCAAAATATATCAAGAATAAATTTTATTTATCGACGCTTGAAGTCTTCTTTTCGATTGTACAACTAAAAAGAGGCAATCAGATTACGCGAAGTCAGATAGTTTGAAAACGTCTTAAAATTTGCTCGTTTTCAATTGTTGGGAAAATATAATAATTCAATGTGTTTGTAAAAATTGGGGGAATATAGAAATGAGCATATTTGATTGAATCTCTTCACAAAGATTTCTTGATTACATATTAACTAATGGTTAATTTGGAGTTTTTCAGGAGAAGAATGCATTTAAAAAACGAGATGCTTATTATATCACCCATTAATTAAATTAAAGGCTAATTCGGAGTTTCTAATGCATCAAATAAGAAATAAATTGTGTTTTCATGCGACTTTTAATTGATTTTGACTATTGAGAGCATATGCCTCCGAAATTTTAAAATTAAAAAAATTATATTAATTTAGAGTTTAAAAATATCTTAATTTGATTTTAAAAAGTTCATAATAATTTTATATTGAACAAAACAAAATCGCCTCTTTATGTTTTTTATTTGCAAACATTTTGTCATTATTTAGACAATTCAAATTTACGTTCTCACTCGCATTGAGATGTAGGACCTATAAGAAAAAATTTACAGAAAATATATAAAATATATGTAAATATCATTTTTTCCCTCCAAACCTTAATCTTAGTACCAGCCTACCGAGAGCAGGTGCCCCCGTGGTTCCGCCACTAACTAATGTTGCCCTTCTGAATAACTCAAATATCAATTCCCTTGTCCCTAAATAGGCGTCTGGGCAACCCAATTTTGGGCCCAAACTCAATCCAGAAAATGCCAACTTGAACAAGTTTATTAAAATAAATAAGCTTTCAAAATATATATACCAGCTCACATGCATGTCCTAACAGTTTTTCTAAGGGGAGCACTATTTCCACATGTGTTTTTGATATTTTGATATTGTTTTTTTTTCATATGAAGGTGGGACTCAATGTATACTCATGTGAGAGAAGATCATATAAAAAATTTAAAATACATGTGAAAATATTAATTCCGCTTTTTTCAAACGTTCAGGTTGTCTAATGATTGTTGGAAATGAGATTTGAAAACATTAAATATTGGAGCATTTTGAGGCTCCATTAAATCGAGGACCCACATTAGAAAATATCGGGTCTTTGCACCAATGTGTTCTCCTTCATGAGGAGTATAACTTGGTATATTTATTTGTTCAAATTCATTAAGAATTGAATGAGAAAATTGACTCCAAAGTCAACTACTTGAAGTTGTAAATTGCAAAAGTCTCACATATGACATTAGAGGAAAAATTGAAGAACATTTATATGGTATGTTTGCTCAATGGTAAGGGCCCGAAGGGGCACCCCACTTTTGTGGAAGGGAGAGAACCTAGCCAAGGCATGGTTGAAACCCACACACGCGCGCCGTCTTGGGCCAAGGCATATTTGATATATATTTTTTGGACAAAATTTATTTAATGTTTTATCAGATTTTGATAAAATAATTATCATGATACTACGTAGTTTTGCTTACAGTCGTGATACTACGTAGTTTTAATGCCAACGGAAATAAACCAACGTCAACGAAAATAAACCGCGCCAACGGGAATATACCAACCGTGGATATTTTCTATAAATAGTCGATGTGGGCGCCGAAAACAGACATAAAAATTTTTTCACTGTTCTTCACAAAATTTCTTCCCGTTTCTTCCCTTCTACAGAAGTTCCGTTGTCAGTAAAATTTTTCGTTCCCCGTTCTGTTCTGTTCCTTCCCGTTGCAGTAAAGTTTCCCTTCTCCTGTTCCATTCTACTCTTTCCCCATTGCAGTATACTTTTATGGTTTCAGTATACTTTTATGATTTCTGCATACTTTTATGGTTTCTGCATACATGCATTATTATTCATACAGTTCAGTACATAACATAAGGTTATGTTCGTAGTGTTCTTAATTTTGAAGTGCTTCTAATTAAGAACTGGAAATCCGTTTTATCTTGGGAAGCAATTATTCATTTAATCCTTTAGCACCAGTGAGGGAATAAATTTGCTTTAAGGAGACTTTGTGAATTCAAAGGACTCGAATTTATTTGTTATATTTGACATTTTATAATTCTGTTTTATTATATATATATTTATTAAATAATACTATATATTACGGAACACAATGATTGTGTTCTAATCTATTCATATTTGAAACCATTCATGCCTAAAGTTTGTTATGGCATAGTTATTTGAGCTCGGGTGTTTCAGTGGACCATAATTCACGTGGAGGAAGTTTCCCCACGTAAGAATTTATTTTGGACAGTTGGAAAAATTTAAGGAATCTAAGATTACGAATTATATTTAATTTCTAACTCCTAAGAAAAAAGTCAGGATAGAATTCGACTTCATTTCTTTAAGGAGATTCAATTCTCTCATTAAAGGTTTTATCCTAATGAGGAATTCTATTTCCATACGGAGACGAGCACGTAGGAGGAGGTGTAATCATTATAAATACAAGACTACACTATAATTCTTAGGTATCTCATTATTTTCAAGCACTAAAGCTTAATTAATACATCTATTGTTAACATTATTCAGTATGCACTTATTCTCACAACGGAGTTATCCTCCAGCGGTTCAAATCGTCAAATTTCTCCATGTAATTTTGTTTTTGTGCAGAATTGAACACGCTATTGGTTATTGAGGCGCGTGAACGAATCTTGACGTTAACAAAATTAAAAGTTCACAAATGGCATTCCACTCCAAGAAGTATAACTATTAATTGTTGAATTCTTAATTAGCTGCTCACTATTGTTGAACTCTTCATTGTTGTTATTTTTAAGAATTCTATTTGTTTCAAATAATATCAATTAATCAACAGTATGTATGTCAAAGCTTACCCACCTCAACAGTATGTTTGTCTAAACAAATAAAAGTATTATTAATTGAATAGTAAATATTTGCACCATATTAAAATGATTACATAACAAACAAACTCTTTTATTTAATTCTCAGTTTTCTGCAGAACAGGTACATTTGTTCCCCTTGAACCATACCACCTTATTGATAGGAAGGAATTATATATCCTTGCCCTTGCATTTTCACCCCTCATCGGCAATGTAGTTAAATATAAAGGCAGTTCCCATAAGCTGCACCCATCAATACAAAATCAAAAATTCAGTTATACAAAATTATATATATATATATATATATATATATATATATATATATATATATATATATATATATATATATATATCTATTACTAGTTTTTTCCTCAATTAATGAAACTGTACATATCGATTGATATTGCTGGAGTAAAAAAAATGTTATCCATATAAAATCATATTTAACCGCACTTCTACAATTATTTTTACGAATCTCAACACTTTAATCGGTATTTATTAGTATGACAATATCAGTCACCTTTTTTAAAAATAATGATTATAAAAAACCCTTTTTTATTAATAATATATTGATTATATACTATGTACATTTGTTTTTCACACATGCTGACATGCATCAACCTACCATATGCATGCATTAATAGTTACACATTTACACTCATTTGCATTAACAAAAAATATATAGTTCTAATATTTCCCTTGTAAGTATATAAATATAAAGGTAAGTAAGGTGTAAATAGTAATTATATTACACATTTTAGACTTTGGCATGCAGAAGCATTTTCTGCTCAAAATATATATACAAATTTGTCCTTCAATGCCTGAAGAAAAATTAAATTTGATACCACGCACTTTTATGTATTTTTGTCTTTTAGTTATTCAAAAGCACTTTTATAATTGTGTAACAAAACAGTATTTTAATTTTTTTCTTAATAAATAAATTTTGTCAACAAAATTAAATTTAAAAATGTTTCATCTCATTGCACCACATCACACTGCTCTGTCAAATTACAGATACATAGTTAACCATAACAAACAATTTAAAATATGTTGCGACCTAGCTAGCTTTAATTAGTAACATATATATAGAGATAGAGAGACTTACAAGGATCTTCATACACCAGCATGCCAATATTCGGGCAATTCCTATTGGTCCTATAATAAAGATCAATAGCCCAAGATCCATGGCCTCTTAGATTGTTTGGTTGGAAACACATGCCACCGGGCCGTATAGCGGCGCAATCCAACTGTCCGCAACAAAAGTCTATAAATGCCTGAAGTGCAGTATTTGTCGCTGTTTCCTTAGCCACACACCAAGTGGGAGCCGGTATCTGCAATATGCATCATCAAATTCAATAGTGTTTCAGTTTCACCCCCAAGCTAGCACAAAGAAAAGATAAAAATAAAAATAAATAAATAAATGAAGTTTAATAGGGTTTTATAGATTAGGATCCCTTTCATTACACTATTACGATTGCATTGTCTAATGCTAACTAATCAACACATCCCTTCTTTGGGTAGTTAGAGTTGGTGGTTGAGCACACAAGAAATATAATTATTTGTTACAAATATTATTATGTCACTAAGAGCATGCTTATTTGTAAGGATAACACAAAATTGAACTATTATTATGTCATTCAGTTCATGCTTATAGACATACGACCTTTTTATTATTAACGATATAAGGGTATAATAGTTCAAACAATAAGTTTTTATCTAATCTTTTAAATAATTTTGACAAAACAAACACAATATGAGATTATTTTAAGTTATCTCATATATAATCTTATTCTAAATAACATATTTACTAGGACTATTTAATCCTATGAATATTTTTAGTCTTGAGATTATAATTCATGAGAATATATTTT
The DNA here is from genome assembly GCA_020205605.1 of Panax ginseng. NCBI lineage: Eukaryota > Viridiplantae > Streptophyta > Magnoliopsida > Apiales > Araliaceae > Panax > Panax ginseng. Next base: position 94,106,468 of record CM035141.1, on the reverse strand, counting down.
TGGGATTATAGTCTTTGCAAACAAACATGACGTAAATGTACTACTTTTGTTAGTATGTACAGAATAAAACTGGAGAAAAGTTAAATGACCCAATAAGATTTATATTTAAAAAAAATAGGAGGGATATATAGAGAAAAAAGGGAAAACGAAAAATAGAAGGGGAAATTATAAACTTACAACCCTCTTCTGCCCAGTCCATGCAGAATTTTCACAAGTATAGCAAGCAAACAGACAAAAGAGGACAAAAATAGAGCACAAGGATGAGTTTTTCATTGCCATGAAATTTCTTTTCTTTTCCTTTTCAATTGATTATTGACTTGGAGAAATATTATCTCACTCTGATTGCAGGATTGAATAGTACTTGCACAATATTTCAATATTACTCCTATAAAACGGGTTTGTGTCCTTGATATATTTTTTAATATTAATTACTTACGTTAAGAAAGTTATACAGAAAAGATTTAAATTTCATTAAATTCAAATATTATTCTTTGCTTGTTGGTTCATTAATAACTTACATTTATTAATGAATGTAAGTTAATACATTCATTAATAATTAATATATATATATATATATATATATATATATATATATATATATATATATATACTCATTAATAACTTTAACTTATATATTAATTAATGTAAGTTACTATTAATTAATGAATTTAAGTCATTCATTAATTATTAACTTAAAGTTATTAATGAATATATATATATATATATATATATATATATATATATATATATAAATTCTAAAACTATAACTATTAGCTTGTTACAAATTTTTTACTTTCAAAATTTACTTGCGATGCTGAGGCGGGACCAATGGATAATATAATTTTATTGTTAAAATGTGTTAGGTCCAAATTAATATAAAATTAATCTAGAAAGGATGGTTGAATAGATTGGTTCATGTTTATGAATTTTCGGGTGGAGGTAGTATTTATCACTTTCATTTGTCCAATTATTTAGAAACTAGAAGTCAAAATATTTAAATAAGCCTATGTCAATTTTGGATCAAATTGAATTAACTAGTTGTCACACATACATTATAACTCACACTCTCCATAAATATAATGAAATAAAATAATTTTTTTATAACTATGTAATCTATGTATTGAGAATAAATAATAAATAAAACTCCCATAAACATATTATTAAAGTTTTAATTAATTATTTAAGAAAAAAATAATTAAATATTCAATGTAAACTTTTGAATCTAATTATAGATTATAAATATTCATACACACTTCAGTATTATTCCAGACACATAAAATGGACATCTACTTATTAATAATGAACACCTGAACATTAAAAAGTAGAGAATTCATTTTGAAATTTAGAATTTCAAAAATGATGAAAATTTATTTGAATTATAATTTAGAGTACTGATTATTGTATTTATTAAAAAAAATATTAACATTCATTCATTAATAAGCTTTTGAATTTTTAAACAACTTAATAATTGTGAAAGAGTATGAATTAGAATTTCAATAATTGAATGACAGAACCAATAATGTTGGGTATGAACAAATTTAACTGAACCTTATGGTAATGAAGGTTATTAGCCTTTCATACCTGATGAACATATGCAACATGCACTAAGTGCAAATCAATAATCATAAATGTGGAATAATCAACAATAATTATCCACTAACATGCTTTGAAATAATAACTCGAGTTTGAGTTAGGGAACTTGCTTTGACCGTCGATTACTGCTATGCAATGTAATTTAATCTCTTTATTGAAAAGACCTATCATTTTTAAGATTGTTTTTTCAATCAGCATATGATATCATACCTTATAATACTACTACTTTATAAATAAATTATCTAATATTTAGCCACATAATCAAATATTAGATAAAACCTTAAACCATAAGTATTATTATCGTCCTTCGATAATATTTCAATCACTTCATTATCATCTTGAAACTTTCATTTAATATTATTAATCATTTAATAATATTTTATTAATTTCTTAATAATCACTTAATAATATGTTATTCGCTTGCAAATATTATTAACCCTTTAATTATATTTTAATCACTTACAAATATTATAAATCATTTAAAATATATTAATTATTTACAAATATTATTAATCTTTTAAGAATATATTAATTAATTAAAATATTATTAATCATTGAATAGTATTTAAACCATTTACTAATATTATTAATCATTTAATAATATTTTAATCACACTTTAGTATTATTAATCTTTTAATAATATTTAAATCATTTACTAATATTATTAATCATTTAATAATATTTTATTAATTTCTTAATAATCACTTAATAATATGTTATTAAACTTGCAAATATTATTAACCCTTTAATAATATTTTAATCACTTACAAATATTATAAATCATTTAAAAATATCTTAATCATTTACAAATATTATTAATCTTTTATGAATATTTTAATTAACTAAAAATATTATTAATCATTAAATAGTATTTAAATAATTTACTAATATTATTAATCATTTAATAATATTTTAATGACACTTTAGTATTATTAATCTTTTAATAATATTTAAATCATTTACTAATATTATTAATCATTTAATAATATTTTAATTACACTTTAATATTATTAATTATTAATCATTTAATAATATTTTAATTACACTTTAATATTATTAATAATTTAATAATATTTTAATTTAACTTTAATCTAATATTATTAATCATTTAATAATATTTTAATCTAAATATTATTAATTACTTAATAAAATTTTAATATAATATTTTTAATTTTTTAATAATATTTTAATCATTTATTATACTTATAAATAATTTAATTAATTGTTTATCCTTGACTATAACACTTATTTAATAAACCTAAAATGCCATAATTAAATATAACATTTTATCAAAAGTGAACAAAATACCCCCCAAATTCTTAATATTTAATATTAAGGGCCTTTAAGTCATAAAATCACATTTTTATAATTTTCAACATCACATAACCTATTTTGTTCATTTATTCATAACTTAATCATTTATATGAAAAATACCATATCAGTTTCAAAAACTTTTCTTTTCTGGGATTTGACAGAATATGCCTCCCTTATGAACATATATTTTTCCTAGAATTTTTAAAATTCATTTAATATATTTAAATTGTCCAAAACAGCCAAATCTTGCTATATTAGTCAAAAATCAAAACTTTGTCGAAACTTCCAAATTTACATTTCTGTGGTAGGTTCACGATATATATATATATATATATATATATATATATATATATATATACTTCCTGTAAAAATTGCATAATTTTTGGAGTTAATCACCAAGAGTTATTTGGGTGTACTTTTGAAAGTAGTCCTTTATCAAAACAGTCATAACTCTCATTTTACAAGGCCAAAAATTCTCAGTTTTACAGGACTCACATAACCTCTCATATTATCTCTCCAAAAAAAATTCAGAATTTTTAAAGCACACAAAAATTACGAAACTGCCCCTGGCAGTGATTGGCCAGAAACTTTGTTCTCTCTTTTTTCCCTTTTGAAAAAATCTGGATTGTTTTTGCCAAAGCAATCACCATGACTTGTAAAATGAATATTTTTGAGTGTTGCCACTTGGTTTTACTAGCTAACTTATATATCTAGCACTCTTGTTTGACAAATCGCAAAAAGAAGTTATAGATCTCAAGTTATAAGCTTACAATGCAGAAAAAAAAAATAGGGTTTTCTAATTTTTGAAAAACTAGTTTTCATTTCTTACTTTAGATCCAACTTTTGATACTCAAAAGTGATAGATCTACCCATAACACACTTATTAACATGTAGATCTAAGGTTTTTAAGTTTAAAAACATAAACTCAAGTTTTGATTTAAACAACTAAAAATAACTTTGATAAAAGATGTTTATGCATTTGATTTATGGCTATTCTTCCTTGATCTTTCAAAGTGGATGATGATTTTGGGCAGAAGGAAGATCAAAACCCCATGTGTTAAAAAAATTAAAAGTGCCTCCTCGGTTAAAAAAAAAAATCACTTAAATGGTTAAAATTACATGTGTTCCACACATGATAAATCACCAATTAAAATTGGTATATCTCATGGGTTTGGATCTCAATAACTCAAAGAGTAATTTTAATTTTTTTAAAAGCTTTATTTTTAGCAATACAATAATTTCATAAATAAGTATATCATTCACTGTTATAATATGAAGAACCAAGCAAACTCTAGTGAAAGAAAAAACTCACATAAAAAAGGAAACAAAGTTTCACATAAAGGAAGAAGTGAGAATCGAATTTGAAACCTAAAAGTCAAAATACCTCAATCTTAATCACTAGGCTATAATCTCATCAACCACCAATAACTTGTTCCTTGCATTAGTATGTACCTGACAGCTGAATGATAAATTGTCTGGTAATTTATGGTGTAGCTTTTTAAAGAAAATAATTGCACAGAGACAAAGAAGTTTGAGACCCCTTGCGTTTACTTACCCCGTAGTAAACTTTCAGTAATTTGGGACTGAATTTGATGTAGGTTTAAAGGATTGATTCAAAACTGCACCATGATTTTTTAAAAAGTGGCTACAATCATCCCCAAAGAAATTAGAAGATGTGAAATGCAAATCTCTTGTGGATATAATATATGGAAAAACTCTATAATTAAATATCCAAGCTGGGCAACGTGACTTTGTTATGTCTCATACAGTGGCAGAATCAGAAGATTTTTATAGGGGGGTTAAAATATATCAGTAAATAAATTTTATTTATTGACGCTTGAAGTGCTTCTTTCGGTTGTACGACTAAGAGGAGGCTACTGTATCATGCGAGTCTGTATAGTTTGAAAACGTCTTAAAATTTGCTCGTTTTCAATTGTTGGGAAAATATAATAATTCAATGTGTTTGTAAAAATTGGGGGAATATAGAAATGAGCATATTTGATTGAATCTCTTCACAAAGATTTCTTGATTACATATTAACTAATGGTTAATTTGGAGTTTTTCCGGAGAAGAATGCATTTAAAAATCGAGATGCTTATTATATCACCCATTAATTAAATTAAAGGCTAATTCGGAGTTTCTAATGCATCAAATAAGAAATAAATTGTGTTTTCATGCGACTTTTAATTGATTTTGACTATTGAGAGCATGTGTCTCAGAAATTTTAAAATTAAAAAAATTATATTAATTTAGAGTTTAAAAATATCTTAATTTGATTTTAAAAAGTTCATAATAATTTTATATTGAACAAAACAAAATCGCCTCTTTATGTTTTTTATTTGCAAACATTTTGTCATTATTTAGACAATTCAAATTTACGTTCTCACTCGCATTGAGATGTAGGACCTATAAGAAAAAATTTACAGAAAATATATAAAATATATGTAAATATCATTTTTTTTCCTCCAAACCTTAATCTTAGTACCAGCCTACCGGGGGCAGGTGCCCCCGTGGTTCCGCCACTGGTCTCATGCATATTGATGTATTTACAGGTGCAATTTCATTAATTATTTTCACCGTGAAATATATTAGCATAAAATTAACTAATGTGGCCCATTTTGAATAACTCAAATATCAATTCCCTTGTCCCTAAATAGGCGTCTGGCCAACCCAATTTTGGGCCCAAACTCAATCCAGAAAATGCCAACTTGAACAAGTTTATTAAAATAAATAAGCTTTCAAAATATATATACCAGCTCACATGCATGTCCTAACAGTTTTTCTAAGGGGAGCACTATTTCCACATATGATTTTGATATTTTGATATTATTTTTTTTTCATATGAAGGTGGGACTAAATGTATACTCATGTGAGAGAAGATCATGTAAAAAAAATTTAAAATACATGTGAAAATATTAATTCCCTTTTTCCAAACGTTCAGTTGTGTAATGATTGTTGGAAATGAGATTTGAAAACATTAAATATTGGAGCATTTTGAGGCTCAATTAAATGAGGGACCCACATTCCGAAAATGTCGGGTCTTTGCACCAATGTGTTCTCCTTCATGAGGAGTATAACTTGGTATATTTATTTGTTCAAATTCATTAAGAATTGAATGAGAAAATTGACTCCAAAGTCACCTACTTGAAGTTGTAAATTACAAAAGTCTCACATAGGACATTAGAGGAAAAATTGAAGAACATTTATATGGTATGTTTGCTCAATGGTAAGGCCCCAAGGGGGCACCCCTTTTTTGTGGAAGGGAGAGGACCTAGCCAAGGCATGGTTGAAACCCACACACGCGCGCCGTCGTGGGCCAACGCATATTTGATATATATTTTTTGGACAAAATTTATTTAATGTTTTATCATATTTTGATAAAATAATTATCATGAAACTACGTAGTTTTGTTTACAGTCGTGATACTACGTAGTTTTAATGCCAACGGAAATAAACCAACGTCAACGGAAATAAACCGCGCCAACGAGAATATACCAACCGTGGATATTTTCTATAAATAGTCGATGTGGGTGCCGAAAACAGACATAAAAAAATTTTCTCTGTTCTTCACAAAATTTCTTCCCGTTTCTTCCCTTCTACAGAAGTTCCGTTGTCAGTAAAATTTTCCGTTCTCGCTCTGCTCGCTCGTTTCCTTCCCGTTGCAAAGAAAGTTTTCCTTCTCCTGCTCCATTCTCGCTCTTTCCCCATCAGTAAAGATACTTTTATGGTTTCAGATACTTTTATGATTTCGATACTTTTATGGTTTTCGTGATACATGCATTATTATTCATACAGTTCAGTACATAACATAAGGTTATGTTCGTAGTGTTCTTAATTTTGAAGTGCTTCTAATTAAGAACTGGAAATCCGTTTTATCTTGGGAAGCAATTATTCATTTAATCATTTAGCACCAGTGAGGGAATAAATTTTCTTTAAGGAGACTTTGTGAATTCAAAGGACTCGAATTTATTTGTTATATTTGACATTTTATAATTCTGTTTTATTATATATATATTTATTAAATAATACTATATATTACGGAACACAATGATTGTGTTCTAATCTATTCATATTTGAAACCATTCATGCCTAAAGTTTGTTATGGCATAGTTATTTGAGCTCGGGTGTTTCGGTGGGCCATAATTCACGTGGAGGAAGTTTCCCCACGTAAGAATTTATTTTGGACAGTTGGAAAAATTTAAGGAATCTAAGATTACGAATTATATTTAATTTCTAACTCCTAAGGAAAAAGTCAGGATAGAATTCGACTTCATTTCTTTAAGGAGATTCAATTCTCTCATTAAAGGTTTTATCCTAATGAGGAATTCTATTTCCATACGGAGACGAGCACGTAGGAGGAGGTGTAATCATTATAAATAATGAGAGAATTCTATTTAAGGAGATTCAATTCTCTCATTAAAGGTTTTATCCTAATGAGGAATTCTATTTCCATACGGAGACGAGCACGTAGGAGGAGGTGTAATCATTATAAATACAAGACTACACTATAATTCTTAGGTATCTCATTATTTTCAAGCACTAAAGCTTAATTAATACATCCATTGTTAACATTATTCAGTATACACTTATTCTCACAACGGAGTTATCCTCCAGTGGTTAAAATCGTCAAATTTCTCCATGTAATTTTGTTCCTGTGCAGGATTGAACACGCTATTGATTATTGAAGCGCGTGAACGAATCTTGGCGTTAACAAAATTAAAAGTTCACAAAAGGCATTCCACTCCAAGAAGTATAACTATTAATTGTTGAATTCTTAATTAGCTGCTCACTATTGTTGAACTCTTCATTGTTGTTATTTTTAAGGATTCTATTTGTTTCAAATAATATCAATTAATCAACAGTATGTATGTCAAAGCTTACCCACCTCAACAGTATGTTTGTCTAAACAAATAAAAGTATTATTAATTGAACAGTAAATATTTGCACCATAATAAAATGATTACATAACAAACAAACTCTTTTATTTAATTCTCAGTTTTCTGCAGAACAGGTACATTTGTTCCCCTTGAACCATACCACCTTATTGATAGGAAGGAATTATATATCCTTGCCCTTGCATTTTCACCCCTCATCGGCAATGTAGTTAAATATAAAGGCAGTTCCCATAAGCTGCACCCATCAATACAAAATCAGAAATTCAGTTATACAAAATTATATATACATATATATATATATATATATATATAGATATATAGATATATAGATATATAAACATATATATATGTCTATTACTAGTTTTTTTTCCTCAATTAATGAAACTGTATATATCGATTGATATTGCTGGAGTAAAAAAAATGTTATCCATATAAAATCATATTTAACCGCACTTCTACAATTATTTTTACGAATCTCAACACTTTAATCGGTATTTATTAGTATGACAATATCAGTCACCTTTTTTAAAAATAATGATTATAAAAAACCTTTTTTTATTAATAATATATTGATTATATACTATGTACATTTGTTTTTCACACATGCTGACATGCATCAACCTACCATATGCATGCATTAATAGTTACACATTTACACTCATTTGCATTAACAAAAAATATATAGTTCTAATATTTCCCTTGTAAGTATATAAATATAAAGGTAAGTAAGGTGTAAATAGTAATTATATTACACATTTTAGACTTTGGCATGCAGAAGCATTTTCTGCTCAAAATATATATACAAATTTGTCCTTCAATGCCTGAAGAAAATTTAAATTTGATACCACGCACTTTTATGTATTTTTGTCTTTTAGTTATTCAAAAGCACTTTTATAATTGTGTAACAAAACAGTATTTTAATTTTTTCTTAAAAATAAATTTTGTCAAAAAATTAAATTTAAAAGTGTTTCATCTCATTGCACCACATCACACTGCTCTGTCAAATTACAGATACATAGTTAACCATAACAAACAATTTAAAATATGTTGCGACCTAGCTAGCTTTAATTAGTAACATATATATAGAGATAGAGAGACTTACAAGGATCTTCATACACCAGCATGCCAATATTCGGGCAATTCCTACTGGTCCTATAATAAAGATCAATAGCCCAAGATCCATGGCCTCTTAGATTGTTTGGTTGGAAACACATGCCACCGGGCCGTATAGCGGCGCAGTCCAACTGTCGGCAACAAAAGTCTATAAATGCCTGAAGTGCAGTATTTGTCGCTGTTTCCTTAGCCACACACCAAGTGGGAGCCGGTATCTGTAATATGCATCATCAAATTCAATAGTGTTTCAGTTTCACCCCCAAGCTAGCACAAAGAAAAGATAAAAAATAAAAATAAATAAATAAATAAATGAAGTTTAATAGGGTTTTATAGATTAGGATCCCTTTAATTACACTATTACGATTGCATTGTCTAATGCTAACTAATCAACACATCCCTTCTTTGGATAGTTAGAGTTGGTGGTTGAGCACACAAGAAATATAATTATTTGTTACAAATATTATTATGTCACTAAGAGCATGCTTATTTGTAAGGATAACACAAAATTGAACTATTATTATGTCATTCAGTTCATGCTTATAGACATACGACCTTTTTATTATTACTGATAAGGGTATAATAGTTCAAACAATAAGTTTTTATCTAATCTTTTAAATAATTTTGACAAAACAAACACAATATGAGATTATTTTAAGTTATCTCATATATAATCTTATTCTAAATAACATATTTACTAGGACTATTTAATCCTATGAATATTTTTAGTCTTGAGATTATAATTCATGAGAATATATTTTTGGGATTATAGTCTTTGCAAACAAACATGACGTAAATGTACTACTTTTGTTAGTATGTACAGAATAAAATTGGAGAAAAGTTAAATGACCCAATAAGATTTATATTTAAAAAAAATAGGAGGGATATATAGAGAAAAAAGGGAAAACGAAAAATAGAAGGGAAAATTATAAACTTACAACCCTCTTCTGCCCAGTCCATACAGAATTTTCACAAGTATAGCAAGCAAACAGACAAAAGAGGACAAAAATAGAGCACAAGAATGAGTTTTTCATTGCCATGAAATTTCTTTTCTTTTCCTTTTCAATTGATTATTGACTTGGAGAAATATTATCTCACTCTGATTGCAGGATTGAATAGTACTTGCACAATATTTCAATATTACTCCTATAAAACGGGTTTGTGTCCTTGATATATTTTTTAATATTAATTACTTACGTTAAGAAAGTTATACAGAAAAGATTTAAATTTCATTAAATTCAAATATTATTCTTTGCTTGTTGGTTCATTAATAACTTACATTTATTAATGAATGTAAGTTAATACATTCATTAATAACTTTATATATATATATATATATATATATATATATATATATATATATATATATATATATATATATACTCATTAATAACTTTAACTTATATATTAATTAATGTAAGTTACTATTAATTAATGAATTTAAGTCATTCATTAATTATTAACTTAAAGTTATTAATGAATATATATATATATATATATATATATATATATATATATATATATAAATTCTAAAACTATAACTATTAGCTTGTTACAAATTTTTTACTTTCAAAATTTACTTGCGATGCTGAGGCGGGACCAATGGACAATATAATTTTATTGTTAAAATGTGTTAGGTCCAAATTAATATAAAATTAATCTAGAAAGGATGGTTGAATAGATTGGTTCATGTTTATGAATTTTCGGGTGGAGGTAGTATTTATCACTTTCATTTGTCCAATTATTTAGAAACTAGAAGTCAAAATATTTAAATAAGCCTATGTCAATTTTGGATCAAATTGAATTAACTAGTTGTCACACATACATTATAACTCACACTCTCCATAAATATAATGAAATAAAATAATTTTTTTATAACTATGTAATCTATGTATTGAGAATAAATAATAAATAAAACTCCCATAAACATATTATTAAAGTTTTAATTAATTATTTAAGAAAAAAATAATTAAATATTCAATGTAAACTTTTGAATCTAATTATAGATTATAAATATTCATACACACTTCAAAGATTATTCCGCATACATAAAATGGACATCTACTTATTAATAATGAACACTGAACATTAAAAGTAGAGAATTCATTTTGAAATTTAGAATTTCAAAATGATAAAAATTTATTTGAATTATAATTTAGAGTACTGATTATTGTATTTATTAAAAAAAATATTAACATTCATTCATTAATAAGCTTTTGAATTTTTAAACAACTTAATAATTGTGAAAGAGTATGAATTAGAATTTCAATAATTGAATGACAGAACCAATAATGTTGGGTATGAACAAATTTAACTGAACCTTATGGTAATGAAGGTTATTAGCCTTTCATACCTGATGAACATATGCAACATGCACTAAGTGCAAATCAATAATCATAAATGTGGAATAATCAACAATAATTATCCACTAACATGCTTTGAAATAATAACTCGAGTTTGAGTTAGGGAACTTGCTTTGACCGTCGATTACTGCTACGCAATGTAATTTAATCTCTTTATTGAAAAGACCTATCATTTTTAAGATTGATTTTTCAATCAGCATATGATATCATACCTTATAATACTACTACTTTATAAATAAATTATCTAATATTTAGCCACATAATCAAATATTAAATAAAACCTTAAACCATAAGTATTATTATCGTCCTTCGATAATATTTCAATCACTTCATTATCATCTTGAAACTTTCATTTAATATTATTAATCATTTAATAATATTTTATTAATTTCTTAATAATCACTTAATAATATGTTATTCGCTTGCAAATATTATTAACCCTTTAATTATATTTTAATCACTTACAAATATTATAAATCATTTAAAAATATCTTAATTATTTACAAATATTATTAATCTTTTAAGAATATATTAATTAATTAAAATATTATTAATCATTGAATAGTATTTAAACCATTTACTAATATTATAAATTATTTAATAATATTTTAATCACACTTTAGTATTATTAATCTTTTAATAATATTTTAATTACACTTTAATATTATTAATTATTAATCATTTAATAATATTTTAATTACACTTTAATATTATTAATAATTTAATAATATTTTAATTTAACTTTAATCTAATATTATTAATTATTTAATAATATTTTAATTTAAATATTATTAATTATTTAATAAAATTTTAATATAATATTTTTAATCTTTTATAATATTTTAATCATAAGAGGTTTAATCAGAGAATCGAAAAAACCCTAGACCTCATCATGGGATCGGCCTCGGCTAATGCCCAAGGTGCCCGGGCTTTAGGCCCAAAAAATTTTAGGGCCCCCTTAAATAGCATATTGGTTCGATAGTATTAGTCTCCTTCACAGAATCACGTTCGTCACCTTCAGTCCTTCACAATTGTCTGGCGTTAGTTTGTCTCCGACTCTCCTTCATCTCACTATCTCAGATAGTCTCCTTCACAAACTCAGTTCACACAAATTACAAATAGTTCATCTCCTTCACACAAATCAATCAATCTGAAAAGCAAATAATCAATTGAGCTTCTCCAGCGGACTTCGTCTCCTTCAATTTCAGGTATTAATTCTATTTTTTAGGGTTTTGAAATTAATTGTTTTGTTTATAAGATTTAGAAGCATTGTTTAATTTAATTGGGCTTGATGACTGATTGAGTAGATTTGTTTATGCTACTGTGGATTTTTTTTTTGAATGCTATTGGGTATTGATGACTACTGTGGATTTTTGAATGCTACTGTGGATTTTTTTTTTTTTGAATAATTGAATGCTATTGGGTATTGATGACTGATTGGATTTTTGAATGCTCTCGTGTTGTGTGTAGGAGAAGGTCCCCACTTTACTATGCCAAGGTCTGTACTCTGTGGTTGAGTTTCTTAGGGTTGTAGGGCACGAAGAGGGTCTTCAGTCCATGAACAAGTTAGAAACAAGTGGGACTTTACCCTCATTAGCCAGTGGACTGTACTTTGAAAACAAAGAGATAAATTTTTCTTTGAAAACAAAGAGATCAATTTAATCTCTTTTCAAAATATATATATTATGAGAGAAATACTCTCTTTGTGAGAGAAATACTTTGGATATATAATGCTAAAATCAGTACCACACTTGACACTACCACAGTCCCCATAAACAATTCGCAAAAGACCCATTTTATTGTTGTCCACTTTAGGCCCTTTCAAAACTCAGGGCCGGCCCTACTCATCACTACTGTATTCGAAAACCCTGGAACAAGAAGGCCTCCTCTTGAAGGAGACCAAACAAATCTGAAGCAAGATGAGGATAATGATAAAGGGCAACTGTGTATCTGCAGAGTCCCCTCTGTTCATCATTGGACGTGAAACCTCAGCATCTGCAAAATCTTCCAACTTACCTCTACCTTCATTTCCTCCAACTCTCTCGGTCAGAATAAAGGAATCATTTGTAGTAGTTCTTGTTCTTCTCATTGTACCTTTTTCATTTCTCAGGTCTATTGCATTGCCATTCGTAAATGGAACACCATTATCAGAATTTTGGTCCAATAAATTTTCGCCTTGAACATCCACAGTTTGCTGCTCTTTTCCCAATCTACGAAGATGAGATTAAGAATTGGATTTGATGCTTCATCTATTTTGGGATTTTTTTCTTCAGACAAATCTTTTTTGTTGTTCAGGTTCATGTTTTTCGAAAATTATTTTTATCTATTTAATTTATATTCTAATATTTTTATTTTATTTTCTACTCTTTTTAATTTATTTTAATGTCATACACTTATTTCTTTTAAATAAAAATTGCCATGTATTATCAAAAAAATAAAACTAAATAAAAATTGCCCCAATTATAATTTTATTATCTGAATTTGAAAATATTTTAATTTTAAAATTTATAATTTCCTCAATTATATTTGTTATTAATTATATAAAAAACATTTTCTATTAATTACAAAAATAACTAAATAACTCTTTTTTTATTTTTTAATTTCTACCATGTATTTTTTGCTAATTTTTTGATTTTATTATAATTTTTTTTCATTTTCCCTAAATGTATTTCATATTCTCCTTAATTTTAATTAGCATATTTTTAGTTTTTGTGTTTTATAAATGACTTAATTATAAATAAAAATTTATTTGATATTAATTACAAAAATAATTAAATATATTTTTTTATTTATTTTCTTTTTTTTGGCTAACTTTTTAAATTTATATTATAATTTAAAATATTTTTTTCATTTTTTCATAAAAATTTTCCTCTAGATCCACATAATCACTGCCACGTCGCATAATCACCGCCACATCAATTTTTTTTACAACTCAGCAGCTTAGCTGTCTTTTTCCGTTTAAAGTCAAAGCATTTAACGATTTTTTTAACTTTGTGTTAGAAAAGTCGAGTACAGTTAGTTGACTGTAAGGAAAAAAAAAGTTCAGTTATTCATTTGTAAATCGGCTTATAGTACAGTGATCAAAAAAGCATTAAACCCGTATTTGCCCATATCACAACAAAAATGAACAAAGAGAACTTCTAAGAGATCACAATATTCACCATTTCATACTATCACTTCACTTCACCATTTCATACTATCACTTCACTTTCAACATTTGTTAACTACATCTCTAGTGCATGTGTAAAGTGTTACTTCATTTTATTATTCATATACAAATTGAAATTTGTGTGGGATTCATGCTAATAATTTTTTGTTTGGATGTCTGCGTTTCAGTCATACATGGACTCAGAGATCAGAGCCATAATGGCACAATACATGCCTCTAGACAGTCAAAGTGAAGTTCCAAATCATGTCAATGGCGATCGAGCGTGAAGGAAATTATAAATGGAAAGAACTCAAATTATTATTTTTCTCAAAAATTTGGACAGAGATCCTGAGAAGGATTCGAAGAAATAGTGTCCTTTTGTAGCATTTGTTGGGCAATGAAAGTTGGAAACAATAAATCATCCCAATATAGTTAGTGCAGGTATACTCTTTGTTTGGCTTCGCTCTTCGTATTTTATTGATGCTAGGATAGTTTCTCTTGTAAGCAAAGTCTGTATCAGTATATACTCAAAAATAATAATTTTCGACAATTCATTTGATAATATTTTTAATAGCAATAGCATTGTAAACTTTCTGTAGCACAGGTTCATTGAAATTTTTACATATTTTACTGCAAGTAATTGTTGTCTACAAACTGCATTTATGTGTGATTGGCCGATACATAACCCATATTCACCATTTCATACTATCACTTCACTTTCAGTTTAGCCATATGCAAACAATACATTAAAGCTTATTTGTTAAAATCTCAGAAGATTACAATTAATAAAATTAGTAAACTTCTAGCAAGGCCTGTGAAAAACCCATAAAATACAACTAAACTTGAATTAAATTTTCAGTTGCTACAACAAAGCTACCAACCCAAATCTTAAAATCGTTGGAAAAGTGATTTGGGTTGTTCTTTTTGCTAAATAGCAGCAACGTCAACAAATTGCTAACACTCAGTAACCCTTGTTCCCAATATTAAAATTTAAGATACAGGAAGAAACAGATGAAAACTAATAGCATCTTCATAACTATTAATCTAAATCACATACCCACCATATACAGGAAGAAACAGAGATCAAATTAGGGCGATGGAGCAGCGACGCAGAGACGAGGGTTACCTGTCAGAGAAGCGATGGACCAGCGATGCAGAGAAGAGATGGAGATGGAGATGTAGAGAAGAGATGGAGAAGAGATGAAGAGCGGCGCTAGAGACGGAAACGAGAGCAACGAGGCTATTTGGGTAAAACTCGTTATTCAGCCGATTCAGCCCATTTTTTTTAAAAGAATCGCTTAGATGTATTCAGCTCAATTCAGATTTCAAAACTTGTAAACAAACAGGCTGAATGACTGAATCGCTCAGATTTAAAGCCATTCAGCCTTATTCATAGCGAAACAAACAGGCCCTTACTCTACGAATAGATGGCACGACTCTAAAAATAGTATATATCATATTACTTGTTAGGTACGGCAAGTCTAATTTAATAACAATGCCATATTAAAACTGGAAACTTGTAAATGGAAATGGTTGAAGGACTTTATATATATGGTTCACAATACTCCATGGGGGTGGAGATATGGAAGAGATTAGACAAATTGGTCTCCTATTCAAGCCAAAAGACAATTTTACCCCTTCTCCAACACTATGCTAATGCCATTGCATATAGTACTTCTTCTTGAAATGCCTATATCAAGGGGGGTTTGGTAATCTTATGTACAATAAGGAAATAAATATACACCTAAAAACAGTTGCATCATGGTACATAATTTGTATGATGTTTGTTCCAAAGTTGATAAAGTTGAAATTGAATGGTAGCATTTAATATGTACAACTGTATTTAGGTTGCCAAACTGCTCAAATAGTTCACTAATACACATATAGAAAGCTGTATTCAGTATTCACTATAAGCACTTTCCTAAAATAGAAAGACTTCCACTATAAAATGGATTTTCATGAAAAGACTATTAATTAAACTAGAGTAACAAAGAGAAAACAAGAGTAACTGGATTGATGAGAATGATCAGCTGCAGATCTTTCCAGACGTTCCATTTCAAATATCAGGCTTTCCTAAAATACAGACCTTCCTAATATTCCATTATATTGAAAAATATATCTAGGACACAAACCCGTTTTATAGGAGTAATATTGAAATATTGTGCAAGTCTATTTAATCACTGCAATCGAGTGATATAATATTTCTCCAAGTCAATTATCAATTGAAAAAGAAAAGAAAAGAAGTTCTATGGCAATGAAAAACTCATCCTTGTGCTCTATTTTTGTCCTCTTTTGTCTGTTTACTTGCTCTACCTGTGAAAATTTCGTATGGACCTGAAAGTAATGTGGGTGTAAGTTTTTAATTTCTCGCTTCTCGCCTAGATTCATACAAAATTTTTACAGTGTAGAGCAAGCAAATGCATAAAAGAGGACAAAATAGAGCACAAGGATGAGTTTTTCATTGCCATGAAACTTCTTTTCTTTTCTTTTTCAATTGATAATTGACTTGGAGAAATATTATCTCACTCTGATTGCAGGATTAAATAGTACTTGCACAATATTTCAATATTACTCTTATAAAGCGGGTTTATGTGTCCTTGATATATTTTTCAATATAATGGGATATTAGGAAGGTCTGGTATTTTAGGAAAACCTGGGATATCTGAAAATGAAACTCCTGGAAAGATCTGCGGATGATCATCCTCATCCATCTTGATGTTCCTTCCTCCCTCGATAGCGTCTGATGAGAAGACCGTAATAATGACCATGAAGATGAGTAGCACCTTAGCAAACTTTTCCATCTCAATTGGCCAATAGAATGCTGACACACATAGAGCCTATGATCAGCCACTTGGTGTGTGGCTAAGTTTACATCATGTTATAGGAATACCGGCTCCCACTTAGTCTGTGGTTAAGTTTACAGCGACAGATACTGCACTTCAGGCATTTATAGACTTGTGCTGCTCCCAATTGGACTGCACCGCTATACGGCCCAGTGACATGTGTTATGAACCAAACAATCTAAGAGGTCATGGATCTTGGGCTCTTGATCTTTATTATAGGACCAACAAGAATTGCTTCCCGAATATTGGCATGCTGATTTATAAAGATCCTTGCAAGTCTCGATCATTAATCTCTACAAGATCCTTGTAAGTCTCGATCATTAATCAACATGCCAATAATGATAAGCATGCCAAGATCCTTGTAGAGACTTCCGAAGCTTTGTTACTCTGGTTTTCTCTTTGTTAGTACTCTAGTTTAATTAAAAGTCTTTGCATGCAAATCCATTTTATAGTGGAAGTCCTTCTATTTTAGGAATACAGCTTTCTATGTGTATTAGTGAATTATTTGAGCAGTTTGGCAACCTAAATACAGTTGTACATATTAAATGCTACCATTCAATTTCAACTGTATCAACTTTGGAACAAACATCATACAAATTATGTACCATGATGCAACTGTTTTTAGGTGTATATTTACTTCCTTATTGTACATAAGATTACCAAAAACCCCTTGATATAGGCAATTCAAGAAGAAGTACTATGTTGCAATGGCATTAGCATAGTGTTGGAGAAGGGGTTAAATTGTCTTTTGGCTTGAATAGGAGACCAATTTGTTTAATCTCTTCCATGCATATCTCCACCCCCATGGAGTACTGTGAACCATATATATAAAGTCCTTCAACCATTTCCATTTACAAGTTTTCAGTTTTAATGGCATTGTTATTAAATTAGACTTGCCGTACCTAACAAGTAATATGATATATACTATTTTTAGAGTCGTGCCATCTATGTGTAGAGTAAGTTGTATGTCGTTTAGTCTAAACTTAACTATCTGCATGAGTGTTAATTTGTTATGTGTCTAGTTCTCATACGCATATAAATCGCGAGTGGTTAGTATGAAGTTCACTTTGGTCAATTGATCAATACAGTGTCGATACACAGGCGGAAGGTGTTTTCTATGTTTGCGTGTCAGCATTGTATTGATCAATTGATCAACTTATCATAAAGTTAATTTCATGATAACCGGATCCATATGAATCATATGTATTTTTGGGAATGTGCCTAATAATACCTTAAACCGAATTTATGCATATACCATTAAAGGATATCCAGTAATTTGTTGTGCTTAATTGTCTACTATTTCTTTCTTCCTACCTTTTTATGAGAGGTAGGAAGGGAGAAATTATATTCAACATGATGTATATTGACGGTATAGATGATCCAAGTGCCTCAAAGAAATATTTATAGTGACGGTTTTTCAACATGATCCAAGTGCTTCACTTGTTGTATGTTTAGCTACACGATGTTCCGAGTATTTGATGCGTTCATAACGTTTAGAAGAACCACCCTTGATAAAATGGCTTTAGTTTTCCTTAATCCTTGAGCTATCTAAATAAATTCTTAAAGGATTTTCATATGATTTTTAATATTTTTATATAAAAATGTCATTTATAGATATAGTGACAATTTTTCAAGTGTCGCCATAGATGAGTGACGATTTTTCATGTAAAAATATGTAAAGATAATTCATCTTTACTACATGATATTCTTGTGTACTTTTTCTCAAGCTTATCAAAACATAAAACTATGAAATTAATTTCGCAAGCCAGGGAGTAAATTCCAAGGAGGCAAGGACCTATTCAGTCACATACAATAAGATTCCCAAACATTCAAACTAGCATAGAAAAGCCCACGTTAGGTTCTAGCTACAACATCATCACATTGTCGCTTTCAATATAAAAATAAAAAAAAAAACATGTTTTCCAAAAACAAACACAGACCATTTATCATTTTCTTCGAGGAAAAGATTATGAATGGTAAAGACTATGTAATCTATGTATAATTGAGGATAAATAATAAACAAAACTCCAATAAACATATTATTAAAGTTTTAATCAAGTATTTGAGAAAAATAAAATATTTAATGTATACTTTTAAATTTAATCATTAATGAACTATACTTTAAAACTCGTTATTTTTTTCTCAATCTAGTTATATATAGTTGTAATTAGAGCATTCATTTTGAAATGTAAACTATTTAGGATTTTAAAATGATAAAAATTTATTTGAATTGTAATTTAGAGTATTGATTATTGTATTTATTATAAATAAATAAATTAACATTCATTCATTAATGAACTATATTTTAAAACTCATTAATTATTTTAATAAGATTGACAATTAAAGTTTAATCATTTATAATTATTTATAACTCATTATTTATTTATTTATTATGTTTAATATATTTTTATTTTCCTCCCTTTATGATTAGAATTTTTAATTAATATCAATTATATCTTTACTAGATCTGTTTAAACATAAAAACCCATTCTTTATTTATATTAAAAAAATATTTACTAAATCTGTTTAAACATAGAAACACACTTTATTTATAAAGAAAAGTAAGATATTTATAAAACTTAATTAAACTTTTTATCTAATTACTTAGAAGCACCTTTTTTTATAAACGAACTTGAACTCTTATTTGCTTATTTGAGAAGCACAAAATATAAAAGTTGAACTTTTATAGTTGTACTAAATTGTATCTGCTTATTTAAGAAGCATATTTCTCTCATTTGTAAAAGAAAAAGAGTAGAGTTAGTTTGTTTTATGTATCTGTGAGAAAGACAAGAAACTTTTTAACCAAGACCAGTCTTAGAGAGATCAGCTGGGAGTTGGATCTCTAGTATACTTGTGAGGTGAGGAAAAATATGTTGTTTCAAGACTAGATATTAAAATAGAACTGAACTCAAAGAAAATGTACAACTAATTAAGCTTGAGGAAGGAGCTGGGAGTTCGCTGTCCAAGATAAGTTAGTTGTGGATAGTTGTAAGTTAATCTTTAAAACTTTGTAAAGATTTTTTCGCCTATTGAAGAAGTTTTTATTACTGGAAGTAATATGATCTCAAGTCCTAGAGAGGAGTTTAAGACTGAACGTAGTAACATACTCAAGTTGTATGTTGTGAACCAGATAAATATGTGTGCATTGTGTGATTGAATTTTTATTATTTTGATTATTAATTTTTGACACTGCAAATTAATTTATTAAAAATTCAAAAAGACCTAAGATAATTTTTTAAACAGTGATAATCTATTCAATCCCCTTCTAGATTATTATTGGACTTTCACTGATCTATTGTGGATATAATATATGGAAAAACTCTATAATTAAATATCCGAGTTATTTCCCATATTGATGTATTTACAGGTTGGCCATGAAATATGCCAATAAGTAGCAGGATTATGGTGCAATTTCATTAATTATTTTCATGCATTCATTAACTTCAAATACTGAACCACTAATTTTGAGTGGACAAAGTTATCCTGATTGTAATTACTTGTGGTTTCAACAATGTAATTGATTTTTGTCCACTAAATAGTATTAAAAAAAAAAATTAAAAACTTTTCTTGTAAAATTTTACAAAAATGTCTGCCATGCATCTACTTTTTCAAAAAAAGTTTTGTTGTACACTTGATACCAATGATATAGAAAGTATTTCAATATATAGTCTGCCAAACAGTTGGGTGAACTGTGTTTATTAACTATCATCCGACAAACTGTTTGGCAGAGATACCAAACAGTTGGTTACAACATGATATATGGTAAAAGACAAATATATATGATATGACATACAACCAAGTAGTACTAGAAACATTATTTGTTTTATTTCTATGATCTAGAAAATACTAGCTAGCTAGCTACCAATATATATATTAACCGATCGAGACCCGACAGACTCACATTTGTCTTAATTAATTTCATGGCTTGGCCAATGGAGTACATCCAATGGGGAAATCTGGAAAGCCTGGGATTTTAAGATAGTCTGGTAGTTGAGTCAAGTTATTACCAGCTTTAAATTCATCCACAACACGAACTACTCCTTTTTTAAAATATAGAATCAAAATTGACTACTTTTAAAGTTAATTTGAAATGTTTTTAAATTTAAAATTGTCAGTTTTAATAAAATTATGAACATGGGCGGAACCAGGGGCGAGGGGGTCATATGACCTCCCACCAAAATTTTGCACAGGCAATATATTAATACATATATTAATTGTCAATATATATATATGTATGTATATTAATAGTAGTTTATAATAGCAATCCAAAATTTTCTACACGCGCTCCATAAATTTAAAAAATAGAATAAATTTTATTTTACAATGAAATTCAAATTAAAGAACTTAAAATACAATCGAATCTAGGTCGCTACTTGAAGTTGAAGATTGATCACAAAAACCAAGTTCTTTATTTACCAAATTATTTTTTACAAACATTTTATATTTTTAAACATCATGAATTTACTTCAGAGACTCCCCTTTGTTGATTTCTTTCAAAGATTAATTTTCTTTGTTCTATATAGAAAATTGATATTTTCATATAAAACAAATAATATTTCTATAAGAATCCCTCTCACGTATTTCTACATGAAATAAAAATAATATTTCTACATAAATTTTGATATTGACCAAAATTTTGAGACGTTTTCAAATTATGCAGAGTCGTAGGATATAGTTGTCTCCTCTCAGTCATATAGTCGAAAGAAGCGCTCAAAGCGTCAATAAATAATTTTTTTTACTGATCTATTTTGACCCTCTCTAAAAACGTTTTAATTACGCCAATGATTATGAAAGTCATAGAGGTGAAATGATGTTCTAAATATTAGGTGATGTCCTAAATATTAGGTAGTTGTCGTTAAACTAGGTAGAATACTTTATGAAGTGAGTGGAGTAACAAAAAGTATAGTCAGATGTAAAAAGTTTTATATTGACAAGATTTAATATTTTTTAAATCTAAATGAATCATTTTAATTTTAAATTTAAAAATATCTTAAATTAAATTAAAAATTAAATATTAATCTTGGTTTTTGGGGACGGAGAGTGTATTAAGGATTTGATTATGAAAAATATGATCATGATGATCTTGCTAGCACTTTAAAGTTTTTTTAAAAAAATTATTAAAAATGTTGTAAGCTCGATAATCATCACATTTGCTGGAACCTACCCTAATAGATATGTTCAAATCAAAGGTTAAATTCATGATCTTAGCACAAGTTGAAAACAAAACATGTACTTTATGTGGCTCTTTGAAATTTCACCCTTAAAAAAAAAAAATTAATTAAAAAAATGAGTAAAATACATTGACACCCCCTGTAAATAATCATAATAACATTCACCGTTCTTCTAGTTTTTCAAATAACAGTCAGTACCAATATGTAATATTCACTACCCCTAGTGTGGTTGACCAGCTAATATTTAAAAATATTTTTAATATAATGTCTAATACACCCTTCAAGTTATAATGTTTAATTTCTCCACTAAATATAAATTTGTATATCATAATTTTTACTTTACTTGATTTAATTAATTAAATTATGAAATTGTGCAATAAATAACATAAAAGTTAAAAATAATAAATATTTATTTTATCAGGAAAATAAAGTCATACAATTTTTACTAATTAAATTTCTCAAATATTAAAATTTACGTGATATATATTCAAATATTTTTTTGTAATTAAAAAGTATAATGTTAATACTCATAAAAATTACAAATTAACATAATAAAATAATAATTATATTTTTAAATATTAAAATTTACGTAAACCAGGATTTATTATTACAATTTAAACGTAATTTTATTACTCATATAAAAAAGTATTAAAAATTATATTAATTATTTTTCTCATATATTAAACTAAACATAAGTCACAAAACATAATTATTTACAGTAAAAATGACAAATGTTGTTGCTCAAAAAATATATATATATATATATATATATATATATTAAAAGAATTTTTTTTTTACAAGATAGAGGTAGTAATAAATATAATTATATTTTTTTATTTAACATTGCATAAAAACAACGTCAATCAGATACTAAAAAATGTAATCAAAATCATAAACATCCCAATTTTTTATATATACTCAATAAAATTTAATATATAAAATTATAATATGAAATTAAAATTCAAATAATATTTTTTGTTGTTAAGCACCAAAAACTAAACTATCAATATACTCAATCACTCTAATTAGAATAGCTTCATTAATAATTTAATTTAAATTTTTTTAATATTTGTATCATTTATCCAAAAATATGTGTTAATTAATTAAACTAAATTAGTTTTTTATAAGTTACCAACAATTTAAATGAGATAGTTTTAATTACAAATAAAACTATAATTAAAATGTATTGTATTAAAAAAATGATAATTAAACACACACACACACACACACACATATATATATATATAGTAATTAAAATTTGATAAAATACAAGGGTAAATATGTAACTTTATCTATTTAGTCAACCCTAAAAACTTGCAGGGGTACTAACTGTTACTTAAGAAACTAGAGGGGATGTAAGTGTTATTATGATTATTTAGAGGGAGTGTCACTGTATTTTACTCTAAAAAATTAATTGTTATATATGGTTCAATAAATAATTTTTTTTATTGATGTATTTTGACTCTCTTCTAAAAACGTTATTATGAAGGTCATAGAGGTGAAATGATGCCTAAATATTAGGTGATGTCCTAAATATTAGGTAGATGTCGTTAAAGTAGGTAGAATACTTTATGGAATAAGTCTAGGCAGACATGTCCAATGGACCGGAAAATTGGTCCGGTCTCAATTTTTTTTTTTGGTTTTTCTTGTGACTCTTAAAAAATGTATAATATAAATTCCAACTAAAATTTTTATATAATACAGTATTTTTATGTGTAATTTGGATACATATACAAAAAAAAGTTGTACAGTCTGTACAACCTTGTTCTTGTATATGTATCCAAATTACACTTAAAAACTATATTCTTTAAAATTTTCAATTGAAATAAATACTATACATTTTTTTGAAAGTCACAAAAAAAAACTTAAAAATATCCAATAATCCGGTTCATGTAGAAGGACTCGTACTTTATGAAGTGGGTGGAGTAACAAAAAATATAGTCAGAAAGACTATTTTTAACAATGTAAAAAGTTTTATATTGACAAGATTTAATTTTTTTTAATCTAAATGAATCATGTCAATTTTAAATTTAAAAATATCTTAAATTAAATTTAAAAATTAAATATTAATTTTGTTTTTTTGGGGACGGAGAGTGTAGTTAAGGATTTGATTATGAAGAATATGATCATGATGATCTTCACTTTAAAGTTTTTTAAAAAAAATTATTCAAATTTTGTAAGCTCGATAATCCTCACTTTTGTTGGAACCTACCCTAATAGATATGTTCAAATCAAAGGTTAAATTCATGATCTTAGCACAAGTTGAAAACAAAACATGTACTTTATGTTACTCTTTGAAATTTCACACACCTTAAGAAAAAAAATTAATTGTTATATAAGGTCCAACCGTCCAATATTATTACTTTTACAGCCCTATTAATTGGTAATACCCACAAAAATGACTAATTGACTACACATAGAGTCTTGTTTGTGTGTCAACACTCTATTAATTAATTGATCAATTTATTCAAAAATGAGTTTCATACTAACCACTTCCGAAGCTTTGTTACTCTGGTTTTCTCTTTGTTAGTCTAGTTTAATTAATAGTCTTTGCATGCAAATTCATTTTATAGTGGAAGTCTTGCTATTTTAGGAAAGTGCTTATAGTGAATACTGAATACAGCTTTCTATGTGTATTAGTGAACTATTTGAGCAGTCAATTGGCAACCTAAATACAGTTGTACATATTAAATGCTACCATTCAATTTCAACTGTACCAACTTTGGAACAAACATCATACAAATTATGTACCATGATGCTGTTATCTGTAATATATAGTAATAATATTTAATAATACATATAAATATAATAATAATAAATTATACAGAACATAAATAACTTGTAAAATGATAAATATAAATCTGAGTCTTTTGGATTCACAAAGTCTCCTTAAAGCAAATTTATTCCCCCACAGATGCTAAGGGTTAATTGAATAATTGCTTCCCAAGATAAAACGGATTTCAATTCTTAATTAGTAGCATTACAAAATTAAGAATTCATCGAACCAAATTCAATGTTTATGTACTCAAACTTTTACTGTTAGTAAGAATAATGCATGCATGAATGGAAAAACTGAAAAGACTTACTGTAACTTTTTTACAGAGAATGGGAAACGGAAAAATTTGCAGATACGGAACGGGACAGAAAATATAGGAACAGGAACGGGGAAAATAGGAACAGGAACGGGAAAATTATTTCTGCAGAACGGGAGGAGGGAAAAAACTGTCTTTTAAGCGCAGAGCCCCTCCTTAATTTATAGAAATAAATATTACCGTTGGGTGCAACCGTTGTTAAAACGACGTAGTGTTGATATATAACTTAAAACAAAATTTGATAAATAATCAAATAAATTTTGTCCAAAACGTTATATATATCACATGACCACCCACCCGAACCGAACCGAACCGACGACAGCGCGTGTTGGTTTGAACCAAGCTTTGGATAGGTCCTCTCCCTTCCACAAAAGTGGGGTGCCCCTTGGGGCCCTTCCCATTGAGCAAACACCCTATATATATGTTCTTTATTTTTCTTTCCCATATCCTATGTGGGACTATGCAATTTACACCATATCAAGTAGGTGACTTCCGAGTCAATTTTCTCATTCAATTCCTAATGGATTTGAACAAATAAGTATACCACGTTATACTCCTCGCAGAGGAGAACGTATAGGTGCATAGACCCGACATTTTCGGAGTGTCGATCCCACATTAAATTGAGCATCAAAATACTCTAATATTTAATGTTTCAAATCCCATTTCCAACAATCCCCCACATGAATGTAAAATTGGCTTTACAATATGCAAAATATGTTATGAATATGCAGACACTAGTTCGAGTACATAGGAAAAGATATTTCATCAGGTTAAGTAGCCTAGTGACTTTGAACTTGCCCTAGTAAAATCTATCGGATTTACTTGGCTAATCAGTAGACTTGATGTCTTTGAACTGTCAGCTTTTCGTGTAAACCAAGACAATAGAATTC
Organism: Panax ginseng; assembly: GCA_020205605.1. Taxonomy (NCBI): domain Eukaryota; kingdom Viridiplantae; phylum Streptophyta; class Magnoliopsida; order Apiales; family Araliaceae; genus Panax; species Panax ginseng. The sequence goes on along the minus strand of CM035141.1, from coordinate 94,080,049 downwards.
ACAAAATATCTCTTCAGACATAATTGGTTCTCACGTTTGTGTTCATTTTGGCCTTGAAACACTTCTTCGTTCCGTAAGTATATTAGAGAATTCAGCCTTCAAAATTCTCACAGAAGTGGCCCCCTTCTTACTCACGTAGGTGACTTCTATCAAGAGTATCCTGCAATACCCCACTTGGACATATTTCAAGATATAAAAATCATTAAAAGCGTATCTTATCCTGATTCTCGCGGCAGATGTGCACTATCTCATTTTGGAATGGTTAGGAGTAATTATCTCCTCAGTGCTTTACTGAGTACTACATAGTTCGGTTCGCCCATTGAACCTAGATCTTGGGATCTCCAGTCAGCTAGGTTGGGTTGCCACTATGACGACTCCTATTTAAACAATAGGCTTTAAACCCATTCCCCTCGATGATTTTTCCACTTGCTCTCTTGTTAAACCTTTCGTAAGCGGATCCGCAATATTATCTTTTGACTTTACATAGTTAATTGAGATGATTCCATTTGAGAGCAATTGTCTAACAAAGATTATGTCTTTCGTCAGATATGACGTGACTTCTATCAGATTATATAAATGACTCTGTCTTTCTTCCAATCACGATTGGCTATCACTGATGTATACATATACCGGCATGTGTCTTGACCAATTTGGAATATCCTCTAAGAAATTACGAAGCCACTCAGCTTCTTCTCCAGCTTTGTCTAACGCAATGAATTCTGATTCCATTGTAGACCTAGAATACACGTTTGTTTTGAGGATTTCCAAGACACCGCTGCACTACCAACTATAAATACATATCCACTTATGAATTTTGAATCTTTAGTATCAGATATCCAATTAGCATCAGTATATCCTTCCAATACTGCTGGATATCTTGTATAGTGCAGTCCATAGTTTTGAGTATGTTTTAAATATCCCAAAACTCTTAAGATAGCTTTCCAGTGATCTTTACCTGGATTACTCGTATATCTACTTAGCTTACTTATTGAATAAGCTATATCTGGTCTAGTACAGTTCATGACATACATTAAACTGCCTATTATACGAGAATATTCTAGTTGAGATATGCTATTACCTCCATTTTTGGCTAGATGAAGATTTATATCAACTGGGGTCTTATTTAGAATTATATTATTCTTGTTAAATTTTTCAAGTATTTTCTCAATGTAATGAGATTGAGATAATATAATTCCATCAGAGGTTCTAGAAATCTTGATTCCTAAAATTATATCAGCAACCCCCAAGTCTTTCATATCAAATCTATTTGACAACATACGTTTTGTTGAATTGATAACTTCATTATTGCTACCCATGATTAACATATCATCCACATAAAGACAAACAATGACATATTCCTTTTGAGTACTTTTGACACAAACACATTTGTCACACTCATTAATTTTAAATCCATTTGATAACATAACATTATCAAATTTCTCATGCCATTGTTTTGGTGCTTGTTTTAATCCATACAAGGATTTAACAAGTTTGCATACTTTCTTCTCTTGTCCAAGAGCTATGAAACCTTCAGGTTATTCCATATATATTTCTTCATCTAATTCACCATTTAAGAATGCAGTCTTTACATCCATTTGATGTATTTCAAGTCTATTTAAAGATGTTATTGCTATTAGCATTCGAATAGATGTAATTCTTGTAACAGGTGAATAAGTGTCGAAATAGTCCAATCCTTCCTTTTGTCTATAGCCTTTAACAACAAGCCTTGCTTTATATTTATCAATTGAACCATCAGCTTTCACCTTCTTTTTGAAGATCCATTTATACCCTGAGGGTTTGGAACCAGGTGGAAGGTCCACCAATTCCCATGTATGATTTTGCATAATGGATTCAATTTCACTATTTTTTGCTTCTTTCCAATGAGAAGCATCTGGAGTGGATATTACCTCCTTGTACGTTTGAGGATCGTTTTCTAACAAAAATGTTAGAAAATCCGGACCAAAAGATGTTGAAGTCCTTGCCCTTTTGCTACGTCTACGTTCATCCAATACAGACTCTTTGTCTATATTTTCAGGATTATTACTAGTAGCATCTAAAGGTCTTTTGTTTGAATTTGAATCTTTATTTCCATTATATGGAAAAATATTCTCAAAGAATGATGCGTCTCTTGATTCAATAAATGTATTAACATGAATATCATTAATTTCAGATTTATGAACAAGAAAGCGATAAGCACTACTGTTATTTGCATAACCAATGAATACACAGTCAATTGGTTTTGGTCCTATCTTAACCTTTTTAGGTTTAGGAACCATTACCTTTGCTAGACACCCCCACACTCTTAAGTATTTATAGCTAGGTCTATGACCTTTCCATAGTTCATAGGGTGTTTTGTGAGTTTTCTTATGAGGCACTTTATTAAGAATATAATTGGCAGAAAGCAAAGCTTCCCCCCACAAATTCTGGGGTGCTCCAGAACTGTTTAACATAGCATTCAACATTTCTTTCAATGTTCGGTTCTTGCGTTCAGCAATACCGTTAGATTGAGGTGAATAAGGTGCAGTAGTTTGGTGAACAATACCATGAGTAGAGCAAATCTATTCAAATGGTGATTCATATTCACCACCTCTATCGCTTCTTATTGCTTTAATCTTTTTGCTAAGTTGATTTTTAACTTCATTTTTATAAAGTTGAAACTTTACTACAGCCTCATCTTTGCTTCTTAGCAAATATACATAACAATATCTTGTGCAATCATCAATAAAGGTTATGGAATATTTTTTCCCACCTCTAGTTTGCACAAACTTTAAGTCACATATATCAGTGTGAATTAAATCTAGAGGTTCAGTTTTCCTTTCAACAGAATGAAAGGGTAATCTTGTCATTTTTGATTCCACACAAATTTCACATTTATGTTTTTGATTAATATCAAATTTAGGCAAGAATTCTAAATTAATTAATCTACGCAATGTATCATAATTAACATGTCCTAATCTAGCATGCCAAATATTTGAAGATTCCAACAAGTAAGTAAAAGAATTTATTTTATTAATATCAATAGACTTCGGTACAACAGTCATTACATTTATTTTAAAGAGCCCATCATTCATGTAGCCCTTTCCTACAAATATATCATTCTTTGTAAGTACAAACTTATCAGACACAAACACCAACTTAAAGTCATTCTTGCTAAGTAGTGACCCAGAAACTAGATTCTTGCGAATATCTGGCACATGAAGCACTTCATTCAAAGTCAGTTCTTTGCCAGATGTCATTTTCAGTATAATCTTTCCACGTCCTTCAACCTTTGAACTTGAGGAGTTTCCCATGAAGAGTTGATCATCATTTTCTATTGGTTTGTAAGTAGAAAATATCCATTTATTGGAACATATGTGGCGAGTAGCTCCAGTGTCCACGTACCACTCTTTAGGGTTTCCTACCAAATTACATTCAGATACAACTGCTGAAAGATTAATGTCTGAAACATTGTCAGAAAGTTTTTCCAGTTCTGTTACATTAGCTTGAGGTTTTAGTTCTCTCTTGAACTTCTTTGGCTTTCGACATTCATTTGATTTATGTCCTGGAATGCCACAGTTGAAGCACTTGCCTTTGAATTTCATCTTGGCTTTGAAATTTGAATTTCCTTCGCGCTTCCTTTTGTTGTTGTTGTTTGGCCTTTGTTCAACCACATTTGCCTTTGCCTCATATAAATTTTTCCCACTCTTCTTTTCAGATACTCGATTGTCTCTTCAATCCAAAAGTCGCATAATCAGCTTCTTCAAGATTCATCTCTTTATGCGTTTATGCTTAAGATAATTCTTGAAGTCTTTCCACGACAGTGGAAGTTTCTCAATCATTGCGAAAGACTTGGAATGAGTCACTTAATGACATTCCTTCAGCATGAATATCATGTAGAATTACTTGTAATTCTTGAACCTGTGTGATGACTGCTTTAGAATCTAACATTTTATAATCAAGAAATCTACTGACTATGAATTTCTTCATGTCAGCATCTTCAGTTTTATATTTCTTGTCTAAAGATTCCCAAAGTTCCTTTGCAGTTTGAATTGTACAATACACATTGTATAGAGTATTGTCTAATCCATTCATTACATAATTTCTGCAAATGAAATCAGCATGTTTCCATGCATCAACTGCAGCCTCCTTTTCCTTGTCAATTTCTCCTTCAACAAGAATAGGACAGTCCTCTTGTAGAAACCTTGCCAAGTTCAACGTGGTGAGATAGAAGAGCATTTTACATTGCTAACGCTTGAAATCAGTTCTATTGAACCTTTCAGGCTTTTCTCCATGAGACATACTCACGGCAGGAATGGTACTAGTAGATGCCATTTCTGTTATACAAATAAAGACTATCAATAATCAAATTAAATTTCTGTTTGTACAAAAATTTTGTTTATAAAAAATTGTATAGCACAAATCCAAATTCTGTTACAACTATCAGTTAACAAATTTCTGTTTTGAAAACAATTTGTATTTTAGAGTTGGACAAGTTTTATTAAAATTCCAACACAAAAATTATTACACAATAATAACTTATGATAAGAACATAATAATATATAAAATATCCGAAAAATATATACTGCATAAAAAAATAAAAAAAATCGGCACTCCTTAATATATGTATAAAAAGGACAGTACTAATCTTTGAAACCATGCACTTAAATAGGACAGTGGGTGAATGCAACTTAATTTTGCAGAATAATTATAATAATGTGGGCAAGGAAATCGTACCTTGCTAGGGTTAGGGTTTCGTGTTGGCTGAGGAGGAGAGAAATCCACGAAAAGTACGGAATTGATTGATTGATTGAATAGGGGAGAATGACAGGTGGGCGATTACTCCAACGACGCTTGGCAGAACTCCTAGAATCCGGGAACCGTGTTAGGGTAACAGGGATTCCAAGAGCCTTCTTGAGTCCTTCAAGTTGAGAGAATGTCCAAACCCTTTTGGTGCTTTTAGGTGGAATCTCCAAGCCTTTAAGTCACCAAAAGGGTCTCTTTGATCTTCCAAGAGTCCAAGTCTTGAGTCTGAAGAGAAGTCTCAACTCTTTAGTGCTTTTAGGTGGAAAAATCCAAGTCTTTAAGTCACCAAAAGGGTCCAAGTCTTGTGTCCCCTTTCAAATGGAATAGAAGGGGTATTTATAGGGTTCTCTGGAAAGTAGTCATGTGCAAGGCACATGATTTCAGGAAAATTCCAGAAATACCCTTTTGTCCTTAGAATAATGCTCATATTGCCCTGTCCTTCTAGCCACCAATCCAATCCCTCAATCAATTCCCAAAACGAGCCGCCTCCACGAGTCTTCTGCCTCGGGACACGTGGAGGCTTATCCCGGGTCTAGCACATTTATTTCTGACTTTTCCATCTTCATTCCATTAGGTTATGCGAACCCTAATTTGCACATTTAATGAGGTCGTGGAACCCTAATTGTGCATTTAATTCAATTAGGTCATGTGAACCCTAATTTTGCACTTGGGCCCACATTGCCCCTAGCAGAGAGTCGGATTCCCAAATGAGCGATCGTGCAAGAAAATTATAAGCCTTTGAATGATTTTGCAGGCTCTTTCTTGAGACAAATTGGGAACTTCTCCAAAAATCTTTCCATATCTTGTCCAATATTTGTTTCCTTATTTTTTTCTGGCAATGGAAACAAGGAAATATAATCAAATATAAATAAATTTTAATCTAATAAAATCCTTCTTTTGGTAAATCAGACCTTAATTAATATTATTTTTTTCGAAAATAAAATCAAATCTTAATCTTATGTTGGAAAATACAATCAAAGCTTTCTTTGTTTTGGAAATAAATCAAATCTTAATCTTATTTTGGAAATAAAATCAAAGCTTTCTTTGTTTTGGAAATAAATCAAATCTTTCTATATTTTGGAAATAAACCAAATCTTTCTTTATTTGAAAGCAAAAGATTTTACTTATTTATACATATATATATATATATATATATATATATGCATATAAATAATCTATTTTCAAAAATTACCCCTTATTGGGAATAAAACTAAATCTTCTTTATATTTAGCAAATAATATCTTTATATATTTTTATTTAGAAATGAATTCAAAGATACTTATCTTTTGGAAAATCTTCATGAAAAGAGCATTCATTTCAAGCGGTTGATTGATAGAGCAATAGGACCTCAAAGGTATGAAGGTAATGATTCCTAGGTAATGAGGCTTACACAATGAAGACTACATGGTCAAGCCTACATAGATTTTTTTTTTTAGGGGTGAAAAGAACGACCCATAGGTGGCCTAAGGCAACATGGCACGCCCTAGGTGGCCTAAGGCAACATGGTCGCGCCTAGGTGGCCTAAGGCAACATGGCCATGGCTGGGGAACAATGAAGTTTTGGAGGAGCAATTACTATTTTAATCATAAATTTTGACTCGTTTGGAGTTTCGGGCCCCATAATATATCAAAACGAAGATATCGACGAGCCCTATAAAGCCAATATGGCCGAACCCTAGGTAGCCTAAGGCAACATGGCCGAACCCTATGGGGAAAATAAAGTTTTTGAAAGAGCAGTTACTATTTTGATCATAACTTTTGACTCGTTTGAAGTTTCGGGGCCCATAATATATCAAAATGAAGATATCAACCAGCCCTACAAAGCCAACATGACCGAACCCTAGGTAGCCTAAGGCAATATGGCCGAACCCTATGGGAAAAATGAAGTTTTAATGAAAAAGATGAAGTTTTTGGAGGAGCAACTACTATTTTGATCATAACTTTTGACTCGTTTGGAGTTTCGGAGCCCATAATATATCAAAACGAAGCTAGCGAGGAGACCTACAAAGCCAACATGGTCGAACCCTAGGGGGGCGGAACCCTACAAAAAAAAAAATTTAGGACTCCCCAATCTTTCTTTTGTCTTCTGAGCCCCATTACCTTGATTACATCTTGGTTTTTTCCCTCGGATAATAAAGAAAGATTTGACGTTTCGTCCACGAAGAACACGAAGGAAGAAAAAATGCTCTAGATGCAGTGAAACCGCTCCAGGGAGCCGAACCCTAGGGGGTGAACCCTAACTCTTTCTGACATTGTTTCATCTTCTTTTCAGGTGTTTTGAAGCTTTACTCTAGGATATTCCTCTTTGGCATGGTGAGCATTTCGAGCTCAAGTACTTTATTTGACGTCCCCTTCCTTGCTTCTTTAGATCCCTTATCTTTGAACTCTCTTTTTTTTTTCTTGCAGCCCTCCTGTTGAACATTCTACTGAGACTTGGGAACAACCAAGGAGGCCCTGTTTCTCAATGATTGGGAAAGGGTTCCCCTCCTTTGGTCTTTTTCGTCGTCTTTTGGAAGCAAGTCAAACTTATGCCGCATAACTTTTCCTCCACCATAGAAGGAAGGCTTGTTTCTATATCCAACGGCTTATGGAAGTTGGGATGACTTCTTGTCTGATTCATCTAACCACCTTCAAGAATAGCAACATTGGATTGACTAGCTACTTAGGAATGCTGATTATGTGGATAACTTTGCATCCAGCTATGTAGGAACATTCATATCCAATAGGACCTACATATTCATCACTGCTTGGGGTGAATGCACCTTTACTCTGGAGGATGTCTATGCCCTCTTTCGGTAAGTATTTGCCCCCTGCGCGTGAGTTACGCCTTTGGTGAGATGATCGCGCAAAATATTATAAGTGTTGAAGTCTTGATTCCAAAGGTAATCCGAACACTTGGCATGGGCTTGATGTTTTGCAATCCTCAAAAACGAAAGTCCTAGGAGAGGAACCTCACAGGAGCAAACCCTAGAAGGGCGAACCTTAGAGGAGCTCTCTTTGGGATATTTTGAAAATCTTCGATCTAATCTTTCTTACCATCTCTTGAAATTCCTCTTTCTTTTGGAATCAAGAAGTCATTGAGAACCAAACATTTCGTGAAGGTTCGATAGCTTCAAGGCCCGATAGCCTCAAGTCCTACCGATAGTGTTGAAGACACTGGCGATAGCTTGAAGGCCTAATAGCATCGAAGGCACGATAATAGCCTTGAAGATCATCGATAAAGATCGAAGACCGCCGATGGCCTCAAGACCAAGCTTTAGGTATTCCTCTATCTTCAATTCGATGTGTCGTGACCTTTGGATCATGAATCGTCGTAGTTCTTTTTCATTTCTTGTATCGGAAAATCATGTACATTTATTTCATACAAACTAACACTTGAATCTATACTTTTCTTTTCTTTTTCCTTTCTTTTTTTTTTTAAGAAATTTTAAAAAAGTGTTCAAGTATAAGTGAAAGTTTGTCAATTTATTGATAATAAAATTGCTTTTAACGAAAAGCATAACATTTCATATATAATAAATCTTGCTTTTGTTCGGTGAAAGCATAACGCTCACCACTTTTAGAGATAAAGTGTAACTTTTTTTGTCCGAGGGCTTATAGTTAGGTGCCTCATTCACTTTTGATGATAAAGTGTAAACACTTAGGTGCCTCGTCACTTGGGTCGTCCAATTTCTTGGCAAGTCGTGGATCCACGAGGACTTGAAAATGGGTGCCTCGTCACTTGGGTCGTCCAATATTTTGGCAAGTGTAATCTACGAGGACTTGAAATCGGGTGCCTCGTCACTTGAGTCATCCAATTTCTTGGCAAGTGCAGTCTACGAGGACTTGAAATCGGGTGCCTAGTCACTTGGGTCGTCCAATTTCTTGGCAAGTGCAGTCTAAGAGGACTTGACCACCATTTAGAGTGGACCACCATCTTCGGTGGTTTTTTTTTTTCGTCAATTCTTGTGCCTCCTCCCTTGGTCATCCAATTTACTTGGCAAAGGATATTCCAGAGGACTTAAACCTACATTTTTGGTAGACCACCATCTTGGGTGGATTTTTAATTCATCTGTAGTTCAAAGTTTGTTCGATGGTACGTAGAGCCAATATTTGAGTTCTTGACTTACAGGACTGCACCATGGGTGATGGTGTTGAACGTTTCTTCTCCTAGTTCAATCTCCCCAGCCGCCAGTTTCTCATGGTATATCCTCCGTAGATCGTGATCCCATAGTGGAATGCCTCGCGTATTGGTGGTATACAGAAGTCGATCTTCTTTTCATTTCTTGATTTACATAACCAAGGGGCCTTGGAGGTTTCACTACTCCGTACTCGACCCATTGTTCAGACAGCTCTCAACGCTTCTTCTCATTGCATGTGATAGCCTCGGGCGGCATTCTAGTATACTTGTCCTGTGCTTTTTCTCTGTTTCGTTCAAATTTCTCATTCTTCTCCCTCTTCCCCTTGTGATTTTGATCGAGAATCCACTAAAGCCCACGATTGTCCCTTTTCTTCCATCTTCTTTTCTTCCGTGTATCCATCCCATGGTCGGTGGGAAATGTCATGATTTCCCCAAGTCTTGTGCAAAAGATGAGAGATTCTTGAAGGAATCACAAGCCTTGGTGATGAGGTGGGGCTTGAAGGCGTCTAAAAGCACCATTGTGAACATATCCACTAACCAAGTTCTTTTCTTGAATGGCTCGCACACTTGCGTGTAAGAATTGGGCCTGAACCTATCCATCATAATCGATGATCTCCTCAAATTTGGCTTCGCTTGAATCGCATGTCAATGAGCTCTACGATGGTTACTGTTTCGCACATAGAAGAATTTCTTAAAAATTGCAATTTTAGATCATCCCAATCATAAACCTTTGATCCTTCTCCAAATTATAATTTTTGTAATAATCTTATTAAAATAATTAATGAGTTTTAAAATATAGTTCATTAATGAATGAATGTTAATTTATTTATTTATAATAAATACAATAATCAATACTCTAAATTACAATTCAAATAAATTTTATCATTTTCAAAATTCTAAATATTTTACATTTCAATATGAATATTACAACTATAACTAGATTGAGAAAAAATAACGAGTTTTAAAGTATAGTTGATTAATGAATGAATGCTAATTTATTTATTTTAATAAATACAATAACCAATACTCTAAATTATAATTCAAATAAGTTTTTATCATTTTTAAATCCTAAATTTCAAAATGAATGCTCTACTTATTAATGTTTAGATGTCCATTAATAAGTAGATATCCATTTTTATGTGTATGGAGTAATCTTTGTAGTGTGTATGAATATTTATAATCTACAAATAGATTCAAAAGTTTACATTAAATATTTTAATTTTTTTCTCAAATACTTGATTAAAACTTTAATAATATGTTTATGGGAGCTTTGTTTTTTATTTATCCTCAATTATACATAAATTACATAGTTATAAAAATTTATTTTATTTCATTATATTTATGGAGAGTGCGAGTTATAATGTATGTGTGACAACTAGTTAATCCAACTTGATCCAAAATTGACATTGGGCTTAGTTTAAATATTTGGACTTCTTATTTCTAAATAATTGGGCAAATGAAAATAATATATACCACCTCCACCCGAAAATTCATAAACGTGAGTTAAAATATTTAACTCTCCCTTCTAGATTAATTTTAAATTAATTCGACCTAACACATTTTAACAATAAAATTATATTGTCTATTAATCCTGCCTCCCGACTTCGCAAATACATTTTGAAACTAAAAAAAATTGTAACAAGCTAATAGCTATAGTTTTGTAAGTTAATATATATATATATATATATATATATATATATATAAGTTATTAACTATATATATATAATAATATAATTAATAACTCATTTAAGTTATTAATTAATAATTTAAAATATATAGTTAATAACGTATAATTAATAACTATATATATATAAGTTATTAATTAATAACTTCCATTCATTAATAACTTAAGTTATTAATCAATGTAAGTTATTAATGAACCGAAAAGCAAAGAATAATCTTTGAATTTAATGAAATTTAAATATTTTCTTTATAACTTTCTTAAAGTAAGTAATTAATAGGATTAATATTGAAAAATATATCAAGGGCACATAAACCCGTTTTATAGGAGTAATTAATTGGAGTAATATTGAAATATTGTGCAAGTACTATTTAATCCCAATAAGAGTGAGATAATATTTCTCTAAGTCAATTATCAATTGAAAAAGAAAAGAGAAGAAAAGAAGTTCCATGGCAATGAAAAACTTATCTTTGTGCTCTATGTTTGTCCTCTTTTGTTTGTTTGCTTGCTCTACCTGTGAAAATTCTGTATGGACTGGGCAGAAGAGGTCTGGTGTAAGTTTATAATTTCCCCTTCTATTTTTTCGTTTTTCCTTTTTTCTCTCTCACTTTTTTTTAAATAAATTCTTATCGGGTCATTTAACTTTTCATCCAATTTTATTTAGTACATACTAACAAATATAGTACATTTACGTCATGTTTATTTGAAAGAATTATAATCCCGAGTGTATATTCTCATGTATTATAATCCCAAGACTACTAGTATTCATAGGATTAAATAATCATAGTTATATGTTTACATCATGTTAATGAATGTGATGCAGATACCGACTCCCACTTGGTGTGTGGCTAAGTTTACAGCGACAGATATATTGAGAAAATTACGCCAAAAATAATCTATATCCCAGGAATTACTTTTCCGTCTTTGTGCAATTAAATATGAAATCAACAAAACCAATTATGAGAACAAAAATAATAAATAACCATCCACAAGCAAGACACCAAATTTACGTGGAAAATCCTCTAAAATTAAGAGGTAAAAATCACGGGTCAAACTCCGAATCTCCACTATATCACTAATAATGGGCTTACAATAATCCTCTCAAGTTTTATGCCCTAAAAACTTAAGGTTGCACAATAAATTGAGAAAGTACAAATTTACCTTTAATTAAGTTGAGAAACCTAATTAACTTCACCACCCAAAAACACTCCAAGCAATAAAGTCTTCAAGCTTTCAATTGAACGGAGATGATGGCGGATACCCACGAACAACAAACAGTAATTCTCTCAATTTATTCTTTTGGTATCTTCTTGCTACCAAGCTTCTCTATCTCATATATCAAATAAGACTCCCTCATAGCCTTATTTATAGTACTCTTCTTAATTCATTCCTATTATGGATTAGAAACAATTTATTCTCCTAATAAAATTAGGGATCACATCTCCTTGTCTTGGTCATCAACCACTCTAATAAGTAAATCCTTTTTCAACTTGGATTCCTTTCATGGAATCTCCAATTCCAATATTGCTTCCATTAACCCAATTTCTAATTGGATTAATATCAAGTAAACCCACTTACTTGCTCACAAAGAAAATCAATTCTTTTTTATCTTGGATTCTATCTTATGGGTGAGGACCCACACCCAACAATCTCCCCCTCCGAACCAATGAGAGGAGGGATCACCAACCACAACTCCTTACTCGGAGTTAATTCCAACGAAGTCTTGGCTCAACTCAATCTTCTTGGAATTTTCAAATATCTTCATGTCTAGGCTTTGTCTCATCGGCATGGTTCTTCTCAATGGGAGGATCTAACTCAAACTTGATAGATTTTTGCTTGCCAAATTCATTCACAACCGCTTTGTACCCTGGCTGCGAACTATCACTTTCCTTCTTCATTTTTGGTACCCATTTAAAACGAAGAGCTTTTCTCTCGTGGTTCTCATACAAGGCTTTTCTCCCATCTCGCACGACTTTGTACCACACCTTTTTCTGCCTAACTCCCCCATCTTCAACGCCTCTCACATGCGCCCGCATCGTATAAAGAGTGTCTACCTTCTTACCTCTAGTCACCACTAGAGACCCTTTGGTGAGATTCCACTGACCTTCACCAAAGTAACTTTTATAACCATTCTCATCAAGCTTACCAGCAGAGATCAAATTAAAACGAATATCCGGAACATGTCTGACTTCTCTCAAAGATCAACTTGCAACCCTTTGTTGGTTTTCAAACAAATATGTCAAATGCCTATAATCTTGGATGCACTTTCGTTTCCCATACGCACATGGCCAAAATCACCACCTCTTTGTAGGATGTGAAGATTTTACCACGCCAAGATAGCATGGAGCAAGCACCCGAATCAATAATCCAATCATTAACATGGCACTTGGGTTTATCATCACAAACAATAGCTACATCAACGTCGGATAGATACACAATCGAATTTTTATCCTCATCTTTTTCCTTAGACTGCTCATTCTTTAAAAATCTGCACTCTCGTCTTATGTGACCCGGCTTCTGGCAGTGAAAATAAATTACTTCTTTTCTATCTCTTGACATTCCCCTGAATTTGTCATCTTTAGGAGAGTTTCTCCCTTTATTTTTGCCCCTACTATGTGCGACAAAAACTTGTGATTCAACGCTAATCACCATAGTATCTCTTCGCCTCTGTTCCTCGTTAAACAAACTATCCTTAACTATATCCATAGTCAGCTTGCCATTAGGAGCGGAGTTACTCACGATACAACTAGCGTCTCCCAGCTATCAGGCAAAGAGCTCAACAACACCAAAGCCTGCATCTCATCGTCAATTACCATCTTCATCGTACTTCACTGATTTATCAAACTCTGAAAATCACTCAAGTGTTTAGCAATGGAGTTTCCATCTTTGAATTTAGAATTCACAAGCTTCCTAATCAAAAAAGCTTTATTTTGCGCCGTCTTCCTTTCATACATGGACTCCAATTTACGCCGGAGATCATAGGCTTTAGTTTCGTGGAAACATGATGAAACACACTTTGATTAATCCACGATCTCGATCGGACAATAGTCTTCCATTTATCTTGTTCCACTTCACGGCGTCACTCTTGTTTGTGGGCTTAACTCCATCGATTCTCAAGTGGCTCGTACAAATCCTTGCGATAAAGCAAATCCTCCATTCTTGGCTTCCAAATTGCATAATTTGTAGCCTTGAGATTAATCATGCGACTCTTTGTCTAATCCTCCATTTAATTTCACACAAGAAAACCACAAAATAACCAAGTTCGATACCCTTTGTTGTTGGAAAAAACGCATGAAAAATAATCTATATCCCGAGAATTACTTTTCCGTCTTTGTGCAATTAAATATGAAATCAACAAAATCAATTATGAGAACAAAATAACAAATAACCATCCACAAGCAAGATACCAAATTTACGTGAAAAACCCTCTAAAATTAAGAGGTAAAAACCACAGGTCAAACTCCGAATCTCCACTATATCACTAATAATGGGCTTACAATAATCCTCTCAAGTTTTATGCCTTAAAACTTGAGGTTACACAATAAATTGAGATAATACAAATTTACCTTTAATTAAGTTGAGAAACCTAATTTATTCTTTTGGTATCTTCTTACTACCAAGCTTCTCTATCTCATATATCAAATAAGACTCCCTCATAGCCTTATTTATAGTACTCTTCTTAATCCATTCCTATTATGGATTAGAAACAATTTATTCTCCTAATCAAATTAGGGATCACATCTCCTTGTCTTGGTCATCAACCACTCTAACAAGTAAATTCTTTTTTAACTTGGATTCCTTTCATGGAATCTCCAATTCCAATATTGCTTCCATTAACCCAATTTCTAATTGGATTATCAAGTAAACCCACTTACTTGCTCACAAAGAAAATCAATTCTTTTTATCTTGAATTCTATCTTATGGGTGAGGACCCACCCAACAAGATATTGCATTTCGAGCATTTTTAGACTTTTGTTGTTCTCGATTGGATTGTGCCGCTTATACCCGGTGGCATGTGTTATAGAACAAACAATCTAAGAGGCCATGGATCTTGGGCTCTTGATTTTTATTATAGGACCAATAGGAATTGCTTCTCAAATATTGGCATGCTGGTTTATAGAGATCCTTGTAAGTTTCGATTATTAATCTCTATATGTATTTTTTTCTACGACAATACCAATCGGCATGTCTTGTTTCATTAAGCGAGGAAAAAAAAACTAGTAATAGACATATATATATAATTTTGTATAACCGAATTTCTAATTTTCTATTGATGTGTGCAGACTTATGGGAGCTGCTATTATATTTAACTACATCACCGATGAAGAGGTGAAAATGCAAGGGCAAGGATAATTCCTTCCTACCAATAAGGTGGTATGGTTCAAAGGGAACAAATGTACTGTTCTGCAGAAAATTGGGAATTAAATAAAAGAGTTTGTTTGTTATGTAATCATTTTAATTTGGTGCAAATATTTACTATTCAATTAATAATACTTTTATTTGTTTATACAAACATACTGTTGAGGTGGGTTGGCTTTGACATACATACTTTTGATTAATTGAAACAAATATAATCCTTCAAAATAAGTACAATATGAATAGCTCAACAATGAGCAGCTAATTAGTGCAAAGAGTGAATTTATCATATAGTGATACAGAGAATTATTAAATAAATGTGTAGGACTATAAATATATAAAGGAACTTGCGTAATAACATCATTATAGTGATATAGTGAGAAAATTACTACTCCCTAACATAAGAAGTTAATTTACGATATTTAATTTAAATTTAAAATAGATTAATTTATTCGACTTTAATCATCATAACTACGAATATTTTAATATATTTAAAAGATATTACTATTTACATGATTTATTATTTCTAAGTCTAATTGAAACACATTAGATTTGAATTTTAAAATATTTTAAATGCATGCAAAACTTTAATGAATTAAAATATTTTAATAATGGAAATGCCTTAAAACCCTTTCATAATACATGCAATACTAGCTCTTGCAGTTGGGCTAGCTAGCTTAGAAAAGATGACTAATAAAATGCAAAACTCTCTCATGTGTTTGTGTCCCAGTGATATTTTTTTCCTCAACTTTAATGAATTAGTAAATTCCTCCCTCAAAGTACAATTATTAGTGTAAAATAATAGTACTTTTTAAAGGTATAAACTGACCCAAAGGTATAGTTTTGCATTATTACTTATATCACCAGCTAGCGATTTGCTATACTGTAAAGTTATGTACTCCATCCGTCTCTTAATATAAGTCGTTTTAGAATTGTGCACAAGTATTAAAAAAATAATTGTATAGCATTAAATATAATATCAATTGTCTATATTGTCCTTGTATTAGAAAAATAGAGTGTTATTTATTAGACAAAAAATAGTGAAAGAACCAAAATTATATTTAATACTTGGGGTAATATTGGAAACTAAGCAATTAATGCCTACATAAAATTCTCAAACGTCTTATATTAAAAGACAAAAATATATGATCTCTAAAACGACTTATATTAAGTGACAGAAGGAGTACCATATTTGTAAAAAGTGATAAATTTAAAGTACAGTTTTGCATTTTAATCAATCTAGGAATTAAGATGGACTCAACCTTTATTTACCATATATGCATTTACTTCTACTTTTTTACAGCTAGGTTTTCATTATTACGTGCTAAGAATTCTCATAAATTTATATCCCTTAATTAGGGCCCCTCAGATCTTAAACAGGAAACATCCCTTCTATATAAATGGGACTTAATTTCTTCATGAGTAACCACAAAGAGAGAGAGAGATGGAGAGTTACTAGAGTAGTGTTGGTGATGGTCACTGTGTTTCTTGTGGTCTTCGGATCGGACGGTGTGGAAGGAGGAAGGAAGATGAAGAGCAAAGAGAAAGTTGATGAGCCTGAAAACTTTACTGGAAGTTTTGGTGGGACTTTGCCAGGTCAATAACTGGAACCTTTCAAAGCCCTGGATTCACTGGAACTTTTCCCAGCCCTGGCGGTTTAGGGTTCAGGTCTTCGAGCTTTTGTTCCTTCCTGGAATAAGGTGCAGCCGGCCACCAACCCCGGTCAAGCCGACTAATTAAGAGTGTGGCATCGATCGCCATGAGAGAGTGATGTATCTAGACGTGTGAGTGTTAGTCTGGTTGTTGTGTGTGTCCCGTTTTAATAGTCTGGTTTTATGCATGTGTTTTAGGGTTAGCTAGGCAGAACATAAACAAGAATAATGGAACGAATAAAAGAAACAATAGAGACAGAGTGTAATCGCAAATTTGGAAATAGAGCAGCCTTCAGTACTAAGTTTTCTTCACTTATGAATCTATCTATATGTACATGTACAGCATGAATCTATCTTGTGCAGTCACTGGTGTGTTCTTGCCTTGTGTATCTCCTTTGCATCTTCCTGCATATTTGCAAACATTGTAGCACCAAATGGGCTGGCTATTGCAAGATCAATAGAGAAAAAAAATATATAAGAAAAAAAAAAGGGCAGGCTAGCTTAAATGGTTCCGCTCATCATCGCATTCTTTTTGAATTTAAATTCTTGAATTCAAAATCAACCTAAGAATCTACCATAAGATGGTGCAGGCCAAAAGCAGACCGACTTCAGAAACCTGCCCCGTCAATACTTCAGATTAAAAACTACAACTCAAACTATTTGATTGGTTTTGTTGGTGAGTAGCAAGGGGATGGAAGATCTCCACTCATTTCATTCATTCAGTGCCTGCGGTGAGGCACAACCCACAACAAATGAAGGGGAAAGCTTGCTTTGCTTGCTGTAGCCCTATTTTTAGTTTACAAGGCTTGGTAAGCATGAGCTATTTAAGTAGGCTCGAGAAGGGTTATACATATACTTAAATGCCTCACGAAGAGTTGAGAAGCATTTCAAGGCTCGAGAAGGGTTTGCAAACTCGAGTGATACCTTCATATTCGAAATACCGGGGAGATGGATCCATATACACATCCTCTCAGAAGGTCTTCATGCATGAATGCATTTTTGACATCGAATTAGTGTAAAGGCCAATCTTTATTAGGCTGCTAAAGACAAAAGACCTCTCACAGTATTGAGTTTATGGCTGGAGCAAAAGTTTCTTGATAATCAATCCCATAAGATTGCGTGTACCCTTTGACGACAAGTCTCGCTTGTATCTTTCAATAGTTCCATCTTCATTGTTTTTGTGACAAAAGACCCATCGATATCCCACAGTTTTTTTTCCTGTTGGAAGGATAACAAGATCCCATGTACCATTTCTTTTTAGAGCCTCCATTTCCTCTGCCATAGCTGCAGTCCAATGAGGATCTGCCAAAGCTTCCTGTAATGTACTAGGAATAGAGATAGAGGATAAGTTACACACATAAGATGCATATGAGGCAGACAACTTGTGAGATGAGATATGATTACTTATTGGGTATTTCACGTTGGCTTTTGGATCGGGTTCATATTTGCTTGCAATTTGGAATCCACGGGTAGATCGTGGTGGAAGTGCATGATGAACAAGGTTAGATGGCAAACTAATTTTAGAAGAATTTTCGGGTTGTACCTGTAGGGTTGTTGTTGGTGATGACTCTGGAGAGTTGTTGGCCGGTGCATTAGGAGGTAATGTACTATCAAGAGGTTGTGGAGACTTTTCACAATGATCATTAAAGTCTTGTGAACAAGAATCAGGACCTGTAGGTGTGTCCATGGATGTGTCTATAGTGGAGGTGTCCTCGTCCAACGGTCCACTAGTGGGTAGAGTTGCAAATTTTAGATCAAAACACAAGACATCATCATGAATTACAAATTGTCGAACATCTTCAGGACAAGTAGGCTTTAAATCTGGAAGAGAGTAATAAAATTTTGACTCATCAAAGATAACACATCCATAGAGGTATATAAGGCAAGTGAGTCTCGGGATGATAACATTTATAACCTTTTTAGTAGGCCGATAACCAACAAAGACACATTTTAAAGCTCTTGACTCAAGTTTAGATTCGATGTTGAGGTGAAAGGTGTATATAAGCTACACATCCAAAGATACGAGGCATCAATTTTAACAGCGGAAGCATGCTGATGATCGCAAAAGGACATCAGCGATCGTTGGAAGGATATAATACTAGAGGGTGTGTCGATTAATCACATAAGCAATTTGAACTAAGAGCCTCTCCCAACAAGTAAGTAGACACACTACTTTCAATTATTACTGACCGGATGACCTCAAGTAATTGTCGATTTTTCCGCTGAGCTACTCCATTTTGTTGAGGAGTCTCTCGGCGTGATTTTTTATGAATAATACCCTTTTAATGTAAAAAACTGTTAACTCTCTCTTGAAATATTCACATCCATTATCTGAACGTACCACTTTAATAGATCTGTCAAATTGGGTGAGTACCGTTTAATAAAAGAGACGGAAAATTGAACAAACATCACTCTTCTGTTTTAGCAAGTATACCCAAGTCATTCGAGTACAATCATCCACAAAGGTAATAAACCATTTCATTCCATTATTAAAGTGGGCGGGGAGGGACCCCATACATCCAGATGTCTTAATGAAAGCGGTGTATCAACTTTATTAGAAGACAAAGGAAATACAACACGATGACTTTTAGCCATAACACATGTCTCACAAATGAAGTCTGAAGGTTACAATTAGCAAATAAAGATGGAAATAATAAATGCAAGATATCCAAATAATGGATGACCAAGCCGTTTATGCCACAACAAAATTTCTGCGATATTGTCCGATTGATTTGTACTCTTCATATGTGCTAGACTATGGTAAACTTCTGATGATGTTCCACCCTCTAGATAGTACAATCCTCCTCGTTGTCTACCACTGCCAATCCTCTCCTTGGTATGTATGTGTGAAAAAATACAATGAATAGGATAAAACAAAGCCACCTGATTAAGGGCCTTGGTTATCTGACTAATGAAAAGCAGATTACATGTAAGGGATGGAACATATAGTACATTAGAGAGAGATAAAGTGGAGGATAAAGGAACATTACCAACACCGGTAACAGGGGATGACACACCATTGGCATTAGTAATAACTAAGCTAGAATGTGAAGGGGATAAAAAACAAAATTTTGAAGAATCACAAGTCATATGATCATTTGCACCTGTGTCAATTATCCAGTCACTATTTTTAGTACATGAAAGAGAGCTAAAAGCGATTACTAGTCATACCCGGTTTGTGCGACTAATCACGTAGAAGATGAAGCTGGGCATTGTTGTAGAAGTGTTGGCGTAAGTTTTCTTTCCTTTACGATGCCACTCGGGATAACCATGAAGTTTGAAGCACGTATCAACAACATGGTTATCACCATTAAAGTAAGTACATTTGCGTGTCCCTTTCTTATGGTCTTGCCGTGGATTAATCCTTCTAGTAGCCATAGCAGTACCATTAGTAGATATTTCGCCCATCATAGCATCTTAACGGTTTGCCTCAACACAAACCATAACATAAGCAACTTGAAGATTTGGAAGAGGTACAGTGGCAAGTACCCGTCCATGAACCCCATCCAGTGATGAGTCCAAACCAGTCAAAAAAATATAAACACGTTGAGAATTAACCTTAGTGGTATATATCTCAATGTTAGCTTTGTACTTCATTGCATAATCATCTATAGCATCAATCTCCTGGCAAAGTTTTTGTAATTTTCCCCAATAAAAAATAATAGAACCACCATTTTTGTGACAGAGATTACCTCATGATATAAGCGATTGAGGCATCTTGGTGGTCGAGTATGTTTGTTTAGCCATATCCCAAATTTCCTTTGCTGTGGACAGTTGCAAGAAAATGGATCTGATGTCTTTGTTCATTGCATCGAGTAACCATGATTTGATCATGCAATTTTCATCTTCCCATGCTTCGTATTCTTGAATTGGTATTCTCGGGTCGACCTTTGAACACGAAATAAATCCCAACGATGATTTAAATAGCGAATTTTATTTTGTGCATTCAAAGCCCATTCCACATAATTGGTGCCATCAAGTTTCTTTGGAGTAAAGCGAAGAAGAGGCGTCTAGCATATGTAGTCTTTGGTAAAGCTAGGGAATTATTTTTTTGCATTCCGGTAATAACACCATCATCGATGGTAGGAGTAGTCATGATGGGTGGTTAGAAAAAAATTATGATCGAGAAAAAACACAAAGAACAACCTCCGGTTCCTTGGATAGATAAAGGAAAAAGCGGAGTTGGCTTTGATACCATGATAAAACACAAAGAAAATAGAATTTTATGATATTGTTATTCATCGATGTAGCGAGATATATATACAAGAGTATATTGCTAAACTTATCTTCTTTATTACAACAAGATATTCTATTGCTATATTTGAATGATCATAATTACACAATTCTATCCTGATATTAGGGGGATAATCACTCCATTATTATAGGAGAAGATTACTCCTAATCACATATTCTAACAGAAACTAATGAGTTTTTGAAGTAGATCTAATTAAAAATATAAAAATTTAAGATTTTTAATAGGTAAAAATATACTCCCTCCGTCCCAGGATAAAACTCCTGCTGGACTTTTCACGCATATTAAGAAGAGGATAAAATGACAAAATTGTCCATAATAATGTCATTAAATATGGAGAGAGAATTAGAATAAGAAAAGTATGAGATATTTAATGCTACGGGCATAATAGGAAAAAATGTGTAAAAATTTGGTTATTAAAAGAAAGTGGACATTTAACATGGGACAACCCAAAATAGTAATAATGACTTTTATCCTGGGATGGAGGGAGTAATAAACAACTATCCACACAGTAACAAATATCGTACAAGATTAGACATTTAAAAACTTCAAAGCTATGATTTTTGAGAAAACAATTATATAGGTTAATCTAATGATTAAACATTGTTTAATGGGCGTGGATTTTGAAGAAAATTCTTAGAAAAGGATGATTTTGTACCAAATTAGTTAGGGATTGAAGAGGAGATGAAAAGAAGGAAAGAGACCGTATAAGATGAGAGAGACTGAGGATAAAAGTGAATTATATTTCTTCCCTTTTTTTTTACTCATAATTCCGAATCGAACGAATTCGTAAGGTCCTAGATTTGATCAGATGGTTGGGGATGATATTTAGTGGAATCCATGTGTATTGCATTGGTTGGTTCTCAAGGTTAGTGGAGGATCAAGCGTTTTAACAGTTGGATCATATGCCTTTTGGTTTTAACAGTCGAGATTCTATTAGACTTGGCGGGTGTTTGATAAAAACTGAATGAATCTAAATCTGTATCTGAATGAGCTGAATCTGAATGAAAAAAGTTGTTTGATCATTGGCATGTTTGAAATATCAGAATAACAAATTTTTATTATTTTACCCCTCTAAAAAAATTTAAATTTTTTTTGTAAATTTATTTAATATTACTTAATATAATAGTTAACATTGTAAAAAAAAATCATTCATCCGCTCATTCAGCTCGTTTAAGCCAAAAAATGGGACTAAATTATTCAGTCCAAATCGTCTGAAAGATTGATCGGTTAAGCCATTCAGACGATTTTTTTCAAAAAATAAACGCACTGAATAGCTAAATCGGTCAGCCATTCAGCAAAAAATTAACAAACAGTCCCTCAGTATATATAAACCATCTACAATATTTCTACGATATGTTATAATTTTTGTAAATATATAATTGATATTAATTAAACATCCTAATCATAAAGGGGAAGAAATAAATATATATTAAAAATAATAAATAAATAAATTATGAGATTTAAATAAATATAAATGATTAAACTTTAATTGTCAATCTTATTAAAATAATTAATGAGTTTTAAAATATAGTTCATTAATGAATGAATGTTAATTTATTTATTTATAATAAATACAATAATCAATACTCTAAATTACAATTCAAATTTTTTTATCATTTTGAAATTCTAAATATTTTACATTTCAATATGAATATTACCATTATAACTAGATTGAGAAAAAAATACTTGAGTTTTAAAAGTATAGTTCATTAATGAATGAATGTTAATTTATTTATTTTAATAAATACAATAACCATTAACCAATACTCTAAATTACAATTCAAATAAGTTTTATCATTTTTCAAATCCTAAATTTCAAAATGAATGCTCTACTTAGTAATGTTTAGATGTCCATTAATAAGTAGATGTCCATTTTATGTGTATGGAGTAATACTGTAGTGTGTATGAATATTTATAATCTAAAATTAGATTCAAAAGTTTACATTAAATATTTTATTTTTTCTCAAATACTTGATTAAAACTTTAATAATATGTTTTATGGGAGTTTTGTTTATTATTTATCCTCAATTATACATAGATTACATAGTTATAAAAAAATTGTTTTATTTTATTATATTTATGGAGAGTGCGAGTTATAATGTATGTGTAACAAGTAGTTAATCCAACTTGATCCAAAATTGACATTGGGCTTACTTTAAATATTTGGACTTCTTATTTCTAAATAATTGGGCAAATAAAATAATAAATACCACTCCTTTAGAAAATTCATAAGCGTGAGTTAAAATATTTAACTCTCCCTTCTAGATTAATTTTAAATTAATTAGACCTAACACATTTTAACAATAAAATTATATTGTCTATTAATCACGCCTCCAGGCTTATGAAATATATTTTGAAAGTAAACAAAATTGTAACAAGCTAATAGTTGTAGTTTTTGCAAGTTAATATGTGGCGCCCCAAAATTAGGTATACATCACCCATCTTGAGTCTTGAGATACATGAGTGCGAAATTCAAATACAACTTAATAATACAAGCTATGCGTATGCTGTCACGACAAACATAAAGCTGTGAGTTTGAATACAAATATTATCTCACTAGAGATTATACAAACTCAATGGAGTCCTCATTACAATTATTATCACACTATTTCACGAATAGTGAGGACTACTAATGCACCATCTAGGACCATCACTCTATTACAGGCTAGTCACATTTCGTTCTCATTTCACGAAGAAAACGGTGAAAGAAAAGGGTGAGCTTAACTAGCCCGATGAAATATTATGACTAAGATAATGCGAGAATAATTTATCGTTAGCCTTAACAATGTTAAATTGATAAAATATAATAAATATCAAGTTTAGCTGCGGTGGAACAAGCAATCCATTAAAAAAAGTCAAGTAGAGAATAAAATCTATTATCTCTTATGATTTAAAGGTTTTTATGACTTTTATTCTTTGGGACTCGACAATAAATAATCCACATCATCGAATCACCCTACACTACGGACGAGGATATTCTTTAGTATCACGACCACGAATTATCCATACACTACGACTAAAGATAATCATGTTTTCATCAGCGGTCTGATCGTGCCATAAAACAATTCATCTTTGCTTTTCTGACCGAAAGAGAATCCATAGCCATAATCATACCAAAATTGTCCATCAATGCACTACGGGCCAATGAGGACTTTTTCTACATCATTTGTAACATTACGGTCATGATTATACGAATAATCCACAGTCATAATCATACCAAGTCCATCATACCACTACATGCCACAGAACGACTTTCAACAAAATATAAACATGAGGATGATGACAATGATATAAGAATTCAATAAAACAAGTTCAAGAATTAATTTATCTAGGGGCGATAACGTTCAAATTGTCAATATGATCTTTGTTTTGTGAGAGTAAAATTCAAGAATGCTCGGAAGAATATTTTCATGAAAAGATCTTTGGATGAAGCGCAAATATCAAGGATATTCCACAAATTTCATGGAGTATAAAAGTCAAAGTTTTAACCAAGTTGAGTATAATAAAGAATGGAATAACAAAAGAAATCACCGTGCATGCGATAGGCCGAAACGACGAGGTTATTCCAGCAGAATAATAAATAACGGAACCGGTCCGGCGTAAGCGCCAGACAAGATATTCTAACGAGAATAATAAAGGATGGAACGGTCGGCGTAAGCGCCTGAGACGGGATATTAAAGCGGAATAATAAATAATGGAACCAAGTCAAGCGTAAAGCGTTACGCAGGCGGGGATATTAAACGAGAATAATAAAGAGCGGAATATTAGAAGAATTTCACCAAGTATAGGGTATTCGGCGTATACGGGTTATTCAGCGAGAATAATATAGAATAGAATAACGAAGTTCTCTTCACGAATACAAAAGAAATAATAACCCTTACGAATTACAACAAATAATATTTCCTACCTTAGAAGAAAGCTGGATATTGGAAAAGTAAAGTAACAAAATACTTTTCTTCTTTCTCTCTATAGTTTCTCTCTACAGAGTTTTGATGAATTAAGTAAAAAATAATGAAGGAATGAGCTTATTTATAGGAAAATGGAATGAATAGTAACTAATTCATGAGCGGTCCGATTGATTTACTATTAAGCGGACGGTCCATATTGGTTTTACTATTAAAACTTAAAACAACAGTTCATACTAATTTACTATTAAAACTTTAAACCGGTGATCCATATTGATTTACTATTATAACTCCACGGTAGTCCATATTGACTTCTTATTATATCTTGACCAACGGTTTGAAAAAAAATTAGCACATCTCCTCATGGAATAATATTGTACTCAAATACTAGAATGCACAATACTAGAGTGAATAGTAACCGGATGAATAGTAACTCATGAATAGTAACTTGTGAATAGTAACTCATGAATAGTACTCCGACACGAAAAATGTCCCGAATACCTGATTGAACAATATATCATATTATGTAGATGATCTTTGTAACAATAATTGAATCGATAATATGAGAGATATGATCACGACAATTCTTGTAGCAATAATTGAATATAGGTGAGTGACTTCTCACATAAGCATCAATAATCAATACCGTGTATCTTCTTATGCAACCATAGCGTATTCTTTGTACTTTTAACAAGGGTGTTTCAGCCAATTATGAGTAAAACTTAGCGTTATTTTCGTAAAAAGTATTTTTTGTCGTTTTCTCTGTCAAGGCAATAATTACATTATGGGGTCCACCAATGATTGTACCGTCGTACAGATATTCCCGACAAAAAGAATATTCCCCGACCAAACGAATATTATATAACAACTTGTGTATTTTGCAAAATTTATAAAATTACCCACAACTATAACATTATATCAAATCCACACCATAATATTTAAAAAAATATTTTGAGAAAATTAAATATTTATTCATAAAATCTTGGGACTCACATAATATATATATATATATATATATATATATATAAGTTATTAACTATATATATAATAATATATTTAATAACTCATTTAAGTTATTAATTAATAATTTAAAATATATAGTTAATAGCATTATAATTAATAACTATATATATAAGTTATTAATTAATAACTTACATTCATTAATAACTTAAGTTATTAATGAATGTAAGTTAATAATAAAACGAAAAGCAAAGAATAATCTTTGAATTTAATGAAATTTAAATCTTTTCTTTATAACTTTCTTAAAGTAAGCAATTAATAGGATTAATATTGAAAAATATATCAAAGGCACATAAACCCGTTTTATAGGAGTAATTAATTGGAGTAATATTGAAATATTGTGCAAGTACTATTTAATCCCAATAAGAGTGAGATAATATTTCTCCAAGTCAATTATCAATTGAAAAAGAAGAAAAGAAAAGAAGTTCCATGGCAATGAAAAACTTATCCTTGTGCTCTATGTTTGTCCTCTTTTGTTTATTTGCTTGCTCTGCCTGTGAAAATTCTGTATGGACTGGGCAGAAGAGGTCGGGTGTAAGTTTATAATTTCCCCTTCTATTTTTCGTTTTCCCTTTTTTCTTTATCACTTTTTTTTAAATAAATTCTTATCGGGTCATTTAACTTTTCTTCCAATTTTATTCAGTACATATTAACAAATATAGTACATTTACGTCATGTTTATTTGAAAGAATTATAATCCCGAGTGTATATTCTCATGGATTATAATCCCAAGACTACTAGTATTCATAGGATTAAATAATCACAGTTATATGTTTACATCATGTTAATGAATGTGATGCAGATACCAGCTCCCACTTGGTGTGTGGCTAAGTTTACGGCGACAGATACTGCACTTCAGGCATTTTTAGACTTTTGTTGCTCCCAATTGGATTGTGCCGCTATACGGCCCGGTGGCATGTGTTATGAACCAAACAATCTAAGAGGCCATGGATCTTGGGCTCTTGATCTTTATTATAGGACCACCAAGAATTGTTTCTCGAATATTGGCATGTTGGTTTATAAAGATCCTTGTAAGTCTCGATTATTAATCTCTATATGTATTTTTTTTACTCTGACAATATCAATCGGCATGTACTGTTTCACTAACTGAGGAAAAAAAAACTAGTAATAGACATAGATATATAATTTTGTATAACTGAATTTCTAATTTTGTATTGATATTAATGAAACATAGGAGCCCTTTTATATTTAACTACATTTCTTGAGTGAAGGTGAAAATGCAAGGGCAAGGATAATTCCTTCCTACCAATAAGGTGGTATGGTTCATGGGAAAATATGTACTGTACTGCATAAAATTGGGAATTAAATAAAAGAGTTTGTTTGTTATGTAAGCATTTTAATATGGTGCAAATATTTACTATTCAATTAATAATACTTTTATTTGTTTATACAAACATCTTTGTTGAGGTGGGTAGGCTTTGACATACATACTTTTGATTAATTGAAACAAATATAATCCTTAAAAATAAGTACAATGTTTGAATGATCATAATTGCACAATTCTATCTTTATATTAGGGGGATAATCACTCCATTATTATAGGAGAAGATTACTCCCTAATCACATATTCTAATGAAACTAATGAGTTTTGAAGTAGATCTAATTAAAAATATAAAAATTTAAGATTTTTAATAGGTAAAAATACAATAAATAAGTATCCCACGTAACAAATATCAAGATTAGACATTTAAAAACTTCAAAATGATGATTTTGAGGAAACAAGTATATAGGTTAATCTAATGATTAAACATT
The DNA here is from genome assembly GCA_020205605.1 of Panax ginseng. Classification (NCBI taxonomy): domain Eukaryota; kingdom Viridiplantae; phylum Streptophyta; class Magnoliopsida; order Apiales; family Araliaceae; genus Panax; species Panax ginseng. The sequence goes on along the minus strand of CM035141.1, from coordinate 94,052,506 downwards.
GTTTAATGGGTGTGGATTTTGAAGAAAATTCTTAGAAAATGATGATTTTTGTGCAGTTAGTTAGGGTTTGAAAGGAGATGAGAGAGAAGGAAAGAGGCGTAGTATGAGATGAGAGGCGAGGGCTATAAGTGAATTACATTTCTTCTCTTTTGTATTTTTCTCATAATTGTTAATCGAGCAATTAAGTAAGGTCCTAGATTTGATCGAGGATGGTTGCGGGGCCGAAACTAATGCATGGTTGCGAGGGGCCATGGCTCCCTCAAGATTTGATTATTTTTTTTTGTTACTAAGTGATGTGAATAATTTTTTTAAACTCTTGTTCAATAATATATTTTTACGAGTTTGATGTTCTGACATCAAGAATTTCAAAAGTTGTCCACTATTTACGATCTCTGTCGATGGTTGGTGAAAACAAAGAAAGTCAACAATCTATCCACTAATCGATGGTGATCGGGGCTTGTTACAACTCTTCCGGTTTCTCTACTGCTGACTCTGAGCGTGCATTTTAAATTTATGAGTCTTGTCAAATTTCATAGATGGATTTCATAATTTGAAAAGAGCGTCGAGGTGCGATTTTGGCGAAGATATGTTTTAAAGACTTTTTTTTGCCATGTTTTGTTGTCTTTGGTAAAGCAAATCTATTACTACATTATCTTTGTTTTAGTAAAAATGTGTTTTGTAATGGTGGAACTTTACTTTTTAATTATGAATATATATTATGTTGTTAAAAAATTCTTGGCCCCAGATCGAATCCTAGATTTAGATCCACTGGATGGTTGGGGATGATATTTAGTGGAATCCATGTGTATTGCATTGGTTGGTTCTCAAGGTTAGTGGAGGATCAAAGCGGTCTAATGATTGGATCATATGCCTTTTAGTTATAATGATCGAGATTCTATTAGACTTGGCGGTGTTTAATAAAAACTGAATGAATCTAAATCTGAATCTGAATGAGCTGAATCTGAATGAAAAAAATTGTTTGATCATTGACATGTTTGAAATATCATAATAACAAATTTTTATTATTTTACCCCTCTAAAAAATTTTAATTTTTTTTTGTAAATTTATTTAATATTACTTAATATAATAGTTAATTAACATTGTAAAAAAAAAAAAAGCATTAAATACGCTTTCATTCGGACATTGAACCAAAAAATGGGGACAATTCGACCCAAATAAATGCGAATGATTATTAGGTTTAGCCATTCGGATGATTTTTCAAAAAAATAAGCGCTTTGAATAAATTTGAATAAATTGACCATTCGGTGAAAAAAATTAACAAATAGTCCCTCAGTATATATAATCCTTCTACAATATTTCTACGATATATTATACTTTTTGTAAATATATAATTGATATTAATTAAACATCCTAATCATAAAGGGGAGGAAATAAATATATATTAAAAATAATAAATAAATAAATAATGAGGTTTAAATAAATATAAATGATTAAACTTTAATTGCCAATCTTATTAAAATAATTAATGAGTTTTAAAATATAGTTCATTAATGAATGAATGTTAATTTATTTATTTATAATAAATACAATAATCAATACTCTAAATTACAATTCAAATAAATTTTTATCATTTTCAAAATTCTAAATATTTTACATTTCAATATGAATATTACAACTATAACTAGATTGAGAAAAAAATAACGAGTTTTAAAGTATAGTTGATTAATGAATGAATGCTAATTTATTTATTTTTAATAAATACAATAACCAATACTCTACATTACAATTCAAATAAGTTTTTATCATTTTTTAAATCCTAAATTTCAAAATGAATGCTCTACTTATTAATGTTTAGATATCCATTAATAAGTAGATATCCATTTTATGTGTATGGAGTAATACTGTAGTGTGTGTGAATATTTATAATCTACAAATAGATTCAAAAGTTTACATTAAATATTTTATTTTTTTCTCAAATACTTGATTAAAACTTTAATAATATGTTTATGGGAGTTTTGTTTTTTATTTATCCTCAATTATACATAAATTACATAGTTATAAAAATTTATTTTATTTCATTATATTTATGGAAGTCACGAGTTATAATGTATGTGTGACAACTAGTTAATCAACTTGATCCAAAATTGACATTGGGCTTACTTTAAATATTTGGACTTCTTATTTTCTAAATAATTGGGCAAATGAAAATAATAAATACCACCTCCACTAGAAAATTCATTAACGTGAGTTAAAATATTTAACTCTCCTTCAGATTAATTTTATATTAATTTGACCTAACACATTTAACAATAAAATTATATTGTCTATTAATCACTACGCCTCCAGACTTCACAAATAAATTTTGAAAGTAAAAAAAATTGTAACAAGCTAATAGATGTAGTTTTGTAAGTTAATATATATATATATATAGTTATTAACTATATATATAATAATATAATTAATAACTCATTTAAGTTATTAATTAATAATTTAAAATATATAGTTAATAACGTATAATTAATAACTATATATATAAGTTATTAATTAATAACTTCCATTCATTAATAACTTAAGTTATTAATTAATGTAAATTATTAATGAAGCAAGAAAAGCAAAGAATAATCTTTGAATTTAATGAAATTTAAATCTTTTCTTTATAACTTTCTTAAAGTAAGTAATTAATAGGATTAATATTGAAAAATATATCAAGGGCACATAAACCCGTTTTATAGGAGTAATTAATTGGAGTAATATTGAAATATTGTGCAAGTACTATTTAATTCCAATAAGAGTGAGATAATATTTCTCCCAGTCAATTATCAATTGAAAAAGAAGAGAGAAGAAAAGAAGTTCCATGGCAATGAAAAACTTATCCTTGTGCTCTATGTTTGTCCTCTTTTGTTTGTTTGCTTGCTCTACCTGTGAAAATTCTGTATGGACTGGGCAGAAGAGGTCGGGTGTAAATTTATAATTTCCCCTTCTATTTTTCGTTTTCCCTTTTTTCTCTATCACTTTTTTTAAAATAAATTCTTATCGGGTCATTTAACTTTTCATCCAATTTTATTCAGTACATACTAACAAATATAGTGCATTTACGTCATGTTTATTTGAAAGAATTATAATCTCGAGCTTATATTCTCATGTATTATAATCCCAAGGCTACTAGTATTCATAGGATTAAATAATCATAGTTATATGTTTACATCATGTTAATGAATGTGATGCAGATACCGGCTCCCACTTGGTGTGTGGCTAAGTTTACAGCGACAGATACTGCACTTCAGGCATTTTTAGACTTTTGTTGCTCTCAACTGGATTGTGCCGCTATACGGCCCGGTGGCATGTGTTATGAACCAAACAATCTAAGAGGCCATGGATCTTGGGCTCTTGATCTTTAATATAGGACCAATAGGAATTGCTTCTCGAATATTGGCATCTTTGGTTTATAGAGATCCTTGTAAGTCTCGATTATTAATCTCTATATGTATTTTTTTACTCGACAATACCAATCGGCATGTCTTTGTTTCATTAGCGAGGAAAAAAAAAACTAGTAATAGACATATATATATATAATTTTGTATAACTGAATTTTTAATTTTGTATTGATGTGTGCAGCTTATGGGAACTGCTTTTATATTTAACTACATTGCCGATGAAGGGTGAAAATGCAAGGGCAAGGATAATTCCTTCCTACCAAAAAGGTGGTATGGTTCAAGGGGAACAAATGCTGCAGAAAATTGGGAATTAAATAAAAGAGTTTGTTTGTTATGTAATCATTTTAATATGGTGCAAATATTTACTATTCAATTAATAATACTTTTATTTGTTTATACAAACATACTGTTGAGAATTGGGTTGGCTTTGACATACATACTTTTGATTAATTGAAACAAATATAATCCTTCAAAATAAGTACAATATGAATAGCTCAACAATGAGCAGCTAATTAGTGCAAAAGAGTGAATTTATCATATAGTGATACAGAGAATTATTAAATAAATGTGTAGGACTATAAATATATAAAGGAACTTGCGTAATAACATCATTATAGTGATATAGTGAGAAAATTACTACTCCCTAACATAAGAAGTTAATTTACGATATTTAATTTAAATTTAAAATAGATTAATTTATTAGGCTTTAATCATCATAACTCTGAATATTTTAATATATTTAAAAGATATTACTATTTGCATGATTTATTATTTCTAAGTCTAATTGAAACACATTAGATTTGAATTTTAAAATATTTTAAATGGGCAATATAAAATTAATAATATATTTTAGAAAAGCTAGAGCAGTTACCAAATAATAAAATGGTGGTACCTTCTCAGTCCCTATATATTTAGACCTTTTAACTCTTTTAGGAAATTTTATACTTTTTTATTGCATGGGTTATAAAAAATGTTGCATTGATAATTTTATAACTTTTTATTGTATTGGTTAATACAACATTTTTATAATCCATGCATGCAATAAAAGTTATATGAATTTACTATGGTGAAGTTAAGTGTCACCGAATCTTTTTCATGAAAACATTAGCTTGAAAGGAAAAGGAAAGAATTGAAAATTAATTAATCTCTTTCTTTCATTTAATTTCGGTCTTAATAAATCGTAGTTTAGTGGTAAGACATATCGATTAGTTGACAAAACCCTTTTGGTCTTGATCAACCATGTTTTAGTGAGTCATGATATATAATTAGGAGTAGGTAGCTCATTTTTGTGGGTATTATTTTTTTTCTTAAGGTGTGTGAAATTTCAAAGAGCCACATAAAGTACATGTTTTATTTTTCAACTTGTGCTAAGATCATGAATTTAACCTTTGATTTGAACATATCTATTAGGGTAGGTTCGGCAAAAGTGAGGATTATCGAGCTTACAACATTTTAATAATTTTTTAAAAAAAAACTTTAAAGTGCTAGCAAGATCATCATGATCATATTCTTCATAATCAAATCCTTAACTACACTCTCCGTCCCCAAAAAAACAAGATTAATATTTAATTTTTAAATTTAATTTAAAATATTTTTAAATTTAAAATTGACATGATTCATTTAGATTTTAAAAAATTAAATCTTGTCAATATAGAACTTTTTACATCGTTAAAAATAGTTTTTCGATTATATTTTTTGTTACTCCACCCACTTCATAAAGTATTCTACCTAGTTTAACGACAGCTACCTAATATTTAGGACATCATTTCACCTCTATGATTTTCATAATTTTATTAAAACGGATAATTTTAAGTTTAAAAATATTTTAAATTGACTTCAAAAGTAGTCAATTTTTGATTCTATATTTTAAAAAGAAAGGAGTAGTTCGTGTAGTGTCCAGAGTGCCTGAAAATTTTGTGACTTGTATTTGAAAAATGAAACGGATGGATGAATTTAAAGCTGGTAATAACTTGACTCAACTAACTATCTAGCTATTATTAAAGTCCATAAAGCCCCTTCATAGAAAGATTGCAGTGAGTTATGGGCGTCCAGTTAGTACTACTGCTGCAGAACAACCTAATTAATAATGGAAATGCCTTAAAACCCTTTCATAATACATGCAATACTAGCTCTTGCAGTTGGGCTAGCTAGCTTAGAAAAGATGACTAATAAAATGCAAAACTCTCTCATGTGTTTGTGTCCCAGTGATATTTTTTTCCTCAACTTTGATGAATTAGTAAATTCCTCCCTCAAAGTACAATTATTAGTGTAAAATAATAGTACTTTTTAAAGGTATAAACTGACCCAAAGGTATAGTTTTGCATTATTACTTATATCACCAGCTAGCGATTTGCTATACTGTAAAGTTATGTACTCCATCCGTCCTTTAATATAAGTCGTTTTAGAGTTGTGCACGAGTATTAAAGAAATGATTGTATAGCATTAAATATAATATCAATTATCTATATTGTCTTTGTATTGGGAAAATAGAGTGTTATTTATTGGACAAAAAATAGTGAAAGAACCAAAATTATATTTAATACTTGGGGTAATATTGGAAACTAAGCAATTAATGCCTACATAAAATTCTCAAACGTCTTATATTAAAAGACAAAAATATATGATCTCTAAAACGACTTATATTAAGTGACAGAAGGAGTACCATATTTGTAAAAAAGTGATAAATTTAAAGTACAGTTTTGCATTTTAATCAATCTAGGAATTAAGATGGACTCAACCTTTATTTACCATATATGCATTTACTTCTACTTTTTTACAGCTAGGTTTTTATTATTACGTGCTAAGAATTCTCATAAATTTATACCCCTTAATTAGGGCCCTTCCAGATCTTAAACAGGAAACATCCCTTCTATATAAATGGGACTTAATTTCTTCATGAGTAACCACAAAGAGGAGAGAGAGATGGAGAGAGTTACTAGAGTAGTGTTGGTGATGGTCACTGTGTTTCTTGTGGTCTTCGGATCGGACGGTGTGGAAGGAGGAAGGAAGATGAAGAGCAAAGAGAAAGTTGATGAGCCTGAAAACTTTACTGGAAGTTTTGGTGGGACTTTGCCAGGTCCAATAACTGGAACCTTTCAAAGCCCTGGATTCACTGGAACTTTTCCCAGCCCTGGCAGTTTAGGGTTCAGGTCTTCGAGCTTTTGTTCCTTCCCTGGAATAAGGTGCAGCCGGCCACCAACCCCAGTCAAGCCGACTAATTAAGAGTGTGGCATCGATCGCCATGAGAGAGTGATATATCTAGACGTGTGAGTGTTAGTCTGGTTGTTGTGTGTGTCCCGTTTTAATAGTCTGGTTTTATGCATGTGTTTTTAGGGTTAGCTAGGGTTGGTAAGGGTTTGCTGGTATCAGTTAGTTAGTCTGTAGAATCTTTTAGTTTGCTTATTATCTTCTAGTTGTGCTGAGTAAAAAAATAAGCTACATTTAGTCCAAAAGTTGCTCTCCAGTCTCCATATATGGTCAAATTAAGTTAAAGTGTGATAAAATGTACTTGTGTAAAGGTTGGAGTGGTTTTTGGAAAAATATATTGTAGTGGCCTGGGATTGTTTGATTATCTTTATGTGGTTTGGCTATTATACATTAATATAAATTATGAATATAAAATATATTGTAGTAGAATTGCTTGTTTTGCACTTCTACTTTGCTTAAGTTTGAAAATTAAACAAGAGGTAAAAATAATTAAGAAACCTAAAGAAATTACAGTTTTTCTTAAAAATTTTACTGCAAGTTTTTTAGTTAAGAAAACTCAGGAAATATAAAGAAAATTAGATCCAAATTTTTGTAGAATCTTTCCTGGGCAAAACCATAGGGAAGCTAAGGAGTGAAAAATGAGCTTAGCAAACTTTTTTATTATTATTCTTAAATTTCCCTTATTATTAGCATATAAAGACAAATTTGGACAGCCATGTCATGCCGTATACGAAGTAAACTTACAAACAGAATTAAGGAAAATAAATTTATGAGCTTTTTTTTTTTTTTTTTTTTGACAATTTGGGTTTTAACAATTGGTATATTTTACATTTACAAGTTGAAATGCCTCCACATCCAGCCCAAACTATTCCAAACCAAGACCCCTTCATTCCCATATCTAATAGCCCTGGTGAACTTACACCATTAGACCAAAATTTCAATTACCATAAACTTACACCATTAGACCAAAATTACCATAAACTTACACCATTAGACCAAAATTTCAATATCTATTTTGGACTTTGAAGCTACATAAAAATATAATCCCTCGATTTTTTAAGTCAACTTAAGACTTAAGTCAGAAGGATCAGTGTATCACAAAAAGAAGGGTTTATTAAATAGAAAAATGGATAATAGTGTGATTATATTTATAGCCCACCCAAGGCTGGTGGAAGAAGATGGTGTCATGCTGACCAGGTATGAAGCTAGTCTGGTTGCCATTTATATTTTTAAAATTCTTTTATTATTACCTAACCAAACACTAATTTAGTTTTCTCATGTAAATAAAAAATTTATTTCTGAAAGGATTATTTTATCTTACTTAAATTATGTACAACATGACAATATAGTTGATTAACTATTAGGTCAATCCATATTAACTGGAATCAAATAGATTAGTTAATTATTTTTATTTATTTAAGTTGGTTAAGGTTTAGAATCATATTTTTAAAAAGAAATATAGGTTCAAACCGGTTAACCATTTTTCGACCCATATTTCATTCTAAATCCAAATTAAAAGTTCTTTCCACCCTGATTCATAAATTTTAATTCAAAAAATAATATTTAGTGATTATATATAGTACTCTCACCCCCAAAAAATAATATTCAGATTATTATGTATACATCCTCACCCCAAAAAAATATTCAAGGTGATTAATTGATTATGTTTACCCCGCCTCCCCAATCCCAATCCCAATCCCAATCCCAAATAAAATAAAATACTTGATGATTATGTATACATGATATATTTAATAATAATTTATTTAATTGAATTATAATAAAGGTAAGTTTGAAATTTAAAATATGGGTCAACCTATATTTGAACCATAAGTATATGGTTCCAACCCACACAACTCATATTAAAAATAATTAATATAATTTTAGTTCTTAAATAGAACTATAACCATATTTTGTAAATCAAAACCAACTCATAATCATATTTTGGTAGATCTAAACCTAACCACTTTTTTGCTTACTAAAAGAAACAAATGAAGTAGTACAAGTGTGATAATAGGCCGAAAAACAAAATTGGATTTGTTCTCACTATTTGTGTTATATCATGTTTTTAAAAACCTTTCACAACATCAAAAGACTTCCTGGCTTAACTCTATTAATTAGTGCACTAGTTCATCAACAAAGCTTAGCAGAACTAATCAAACTTCTACACAAAGGCCAGGCCACAACTAAACAATAATAATCTCTTCTCAATAAACAAATCTTTAGTACAATGCTCCTCTTTTCGTAACATCATTTCCCTTTGTAGTATACAATACATACGGTATCTCACTATCTCCATATACTCATATAACTATGACATGAAATATTCTCTCATACATATGGCCATGACAAACAATAAACGGAAAAAGGAAAAAAATAAAACACAAAAAACCATAGGCATATTCTCAGGGTCACAGAGCTGCCTCGACAAATGAGTAAACTAATTGATCACCTAAAGAAACGAATTGCAGGCATTTCAGTTTTGGGGCTTCTCCCACTTGAGGGGCTTTACAACCTCCCAGGTGAAGTCAGCGTCATCTCTTCCAAAATGCCCGTATGCAGCTGTCTTCAAGAACCTGCTATTGCCACCTCTCTTTAGGTCCAGGTTAATAGCAATCATTCCGGGCCTGAAATCAAAAGTTTCCTTTACAATCTTCAGAATCTCCTTGTCCGGAATCTTTCCGGTACCGTATGTGTCAACAAATACCGATAATGGCTCAGGCACACCAATGGCATATGAGACCTGGACAATGCACCTGCGAGCAAGTCCTTTTGCAACAATGCTCTTGGCAGCCTGTCTAACAATGTAGGCTCCACTCCTGTCAAACTTGGTTACATAAAGGTATAGTCGAAAACTGTTTTAAAAATTAGAATTTTTGGGAAGTGCTCAAGGAAACCTTCGTACATGGGAGGCCATGCATATAGGTTATGATAGATATCGTATGTAGCGAAATTATCTTGGTTGACCTAATAGACCCCAAAGAAAAAGCGAGAAGATTCTTATCATATTCTTCCCAATGGTGAGTCTTCTCTTGACATATCATTATCTCATTTTGTCTCTAATTGGGTATTATACTCCAAACAAACACCAAAATTATATAGGTAGTCTTGGTAGATATATACTCGTGAAGTGGATGAGCACAATCTGTCTTATGATGACTCGAGGTTGTATGTCATTAAACATCTTGTATAATAGTGACAAAACACCCTTCCAAAGTTGAATTCACCTCACCCTCAACATCTATAGACCACTTTATTCTATTCCCTGTTATTCTCGCTTGTCCCAAATTTACACTTTTATTACACGAAAGGAATTGTGAAGCAAAAGGGTGAAAGACAACTATTTCGATAAAAATATCATGACTAAAGATAATTAAATTATCAATAGCCTTCATCAATAATAAATCGGAGATTTAGAACATATGGTAGATGATAAAAAACTTCAACCATAGTTGCGGTGAACGAAGCAATCCATTAGAAGAGTCAAATAGACTATAAAGTCTATTATCTTCTCCATGTTAAAAGTCCACCAACAATGTTTTATCCTCTGTAACATCACTCAACAATTCATCCCACAATCATCATGTATAACTCATAATCGTAATTGTTGTTCTAAATTCCTTTTCTCATTCAAGACGAAGATAATTTTCATCACTTGTCTTTACGAAATATCAAAGATCATGGTTATACCAAATCACAGTTCCTGTTCATAATCATACTAAAAAATTCATCTTTGCACTACGGGCCAAAGATATTCATCAACAGTTTCATCTTTGCACTACTGGGCCAAAGATATTCAACTACAGTCATCTTTGCACTCACTGAACCAAAGATATTCATCAACAATTCATCTTTGCTACTATGGTCAAAGATATTCATCAACAAGTCATCTTTGCACTACTGGCCAAAGAGAACCTATAGTCACGATCATATCAATAATCTATCCATCTTTACACTCAAGTCAAAGAGAAATATCATCATTAGGGTTATAAGAATGTTATATAAAAACAATATAATCAACATATAGATTTAATCTCAAGAGTAAGATTCATAAATCAATGATTTCATAACAACTTAATCAAAATATTATAAATCACTTAATAATCTCATAATCTAATATTATTAATACTACCACAATATTTTAATCATTTCTTAAACTTATAAATAATTTATTTTAATTATTTACACTTTACTAATAAATGCATTTAATCATCTTAAAATGCCAACCTCATAAGATCTCATCACCAATAGCCAAAACCCTCATCAAAAATCTGCATATATCTCATATATAATTCTCAAGCCATAAAATCATATTTTCCAATTTTCTTAATTCACATAACATATTTAATTCATTTACTCATAACTAGAACATTTTCATGAAAAATACCAAATCAGTTTTAAAAATATTTCTTTTCTGGGATTTAGAAGAATATAGTCCCATATTGAATATATATTTTTCTCAAAATTTTTAAAATTTATTTACTATTTTTCACATGGCCAAAACCACCGAATATTCAGACATTTATCATAAATTGTACTTTTATCCAAAAATTCTGAAATTTTACGGTATACTGATATTATATAGATGTACTCACAATAAAAATTTCATCAATTTTGGAGTTAATCACAAGGAGTTATAAGCAGTTACTTTTAAAATAATCTTTTCTCATAAAATCCATAACTCCTAATCTATACATTCAAAAATCGCCATTTTTGGACACAATCAACAAAACTCATCAAATTATCATTTCAAAATTTTCCAGAATTTTTGAAGGTTCAGAAAAATTTCGAAATAATAACCCTTAAAATCCCTTATTATCACTTTACCTCAAAAAAAGTAGATGCCATTGGAATAACATGAAACGAACTTGCACCGTAGATAGCAATACTCAAAGTATACTCAAAATACTCACAAAAATACGTTCGATAATATAGAGAGAGAAACTTAGAGTTTCTGGTGTATTTTCAATTATAACCTAAGCACCTATTTATAGGAAATTGCTTAGAACACCAAAGTTAGAAAATTTATTAATATATATATATATAATCTTCTACGCATGCCTAGAATCAAATTTTCAGCCATCAAACACATGTTAAAGATGCCCCAAACATGTCAAAATGTTTTCTTAATTAATTAATTAAAAACTCTAAAAAAATGATAATTAATTAATCCGAAACTTCAATAATTCATAATAAATAGCCCTTTTATCAGAAAATTCGAATCTCGCGAGTTTTTATAGGAAATTCAATTCTCTACAACTATGCAGAAGAAAGTTTTTCCAAATTCCAAAAAAAAATTGACCGAAATCCACAAACGAGCGATTTTACAGGCTATAATCAAATTTCAGTCAAGAAATGGGGTCCACCGACATGTTTAACATGTTTTAAACATTTTTTGTAACAAAAATACTCCTCCTCCTCACATACTCATATATCCCACATTCACTGTAAAAATATCACCATTATTATATTATTAAAAAATATAATAATATATTTAAATGAATTATTTTATCAGAAAAAGATAAAATATTAATTTTCAATAATTTTCACATTAAAAATTTTCTCCATCTATATCCACATAAAATGAATATTTTTCTCATCATAAAAATCAATAATTAATTATTCACAAATAATATTATATAATCACAATATTGACAACCAGGCAGTTCCCAGGAAAGAGGGGGCTTTTCAATAAGAATTTCTCCTTACTGGCGCGCAATTAGGTGACCAAACCTCTCCTTAAACAGAACTTTCTAGACATTGCCAATAATGTTATCTAATAATATTATTCAGATAATATGAATTATTGCTTCGATAATGAAAAATACTGTGTAATGACAATTATTGAAACAACAATAATATAAAATATCAACACAATAATTATTGAACCAATAAAATACTTGAGCGATGAATTCACGTAACCATTATTGAGTAGTGCCTTCTTACGTAAGAGTCAATAATTGGTGCGATACCATGTCTTCACGGTGTTTTAACCAATCGAGTATTTTAATACGAGATTAATTGGTAACAACTACGCTCGTCATTTATAAACAACTTATATTTGTCGTTTCTTCATCCAATCGCTTTACATTATAGGGGGTCCCAAGGTTGGCTTGGCATTTAATAATATTCACAAGCGATGCGTAATATTCCACGACCAAACGAATATTCTCCGACAACAATGAATATTTTATAACCACTTGCGTATTTTTGAAAAAAAATTCATATATCACCCTTAACTTTAACTTTCTATCAATTTAATCATTTACTGAATTGTAATTATAAGAAAAATTGAATACTTTTATTACATAAAATTCGGGGTCTTACATCCACAATAGATATTTTGGACGAAAAGGAAAATTTTCATTTTTCGATGAATAGGCAGATTAAGTGAATAAAGTCTTGATATCGTGAATAAGGCCGTATCGTAAATAGTAACTCGACACCAAAAGTTCAAAATTTGATAAAACTTCAGATCAATATTTCAAAGATAATGATATTGAAGAAATAATATCATTCTGAAAAAATAATATCCTTTACCTCGGAAAAGAGACTTTTTAACTGGAATAATTGGATATAGGCTATAACTTGAACTTTCACCGTATAGCAATACTCAAAGTATACTCAAAATACTCATAAGAATACTCGATAATATAGAGAGAAAACTTGATTTACGGTGTGATTTTCAATTCTAACCTAAGCACCTATTTATAGTAAATTGCTTAGAACACCAAAAGAAAATTTAATATAATAATATTATTTATACAAATATTATACGCATCATTTGAAATCTGAATTTCAGCTCTCAACACATTTATATCACATGTTAATGATGTCCCCAAACATTCCAAAAATGTTTTTGTTATTTAAATCATTTTAAACTTCCAAAATCAATTATTTCAAGCTTGAAAATTCAATAATTCATAATAAATAGCCCTTTTGTCGGAAAAATTGAATCTCAAGTTTTATAGGAAATTCAATTCTCTACAACTTTGCAAAAGAAAGTTTTCCAAATTCCAAACAGAAATTGACCGAAATCCATAAACGGACGATTTTTATGTGCTATAATCAAATTTTCAATAATAAATGGGGTCCCACAGGCATGTTTAACATGTTTTAAACATTTATTGCAACAAAAATACTCTTCCTCCTCGATATACTCATATATATCCCACATTTGTTGTAAAAATATCACCATTATTATATTATTAAAATATAATAATATATATATTTAAATGAATTATTTTATCGAAAAAAGATAAAATTTTAATTTTAACAATTGTCACACTAAAAATTTTCTCCATCTATATCCACATAAAATCAATATTTTCCTCATCATTTGAATCAATAATTAATTATTCACAAATAATATTACGAGAATCACAATATTGACAACCAGTGCGGTTCACAGAAGAGGGGCTTTCCAATAAGAATTTCTCTCTTCTTACCCAAGCGCAATTAGGTGACCAAACCTCTCCTTAGATGAGAACTTTCTAGACATTGCCAATAATGTTATCTAATAATATTATTCGGATAATATGAATTATTGCTTCGATAATGAAAAATACTGCGTAATGACAATTATTGAAACAACAGCAATATAAAATATAAACACAACAATTATTGAACCAATAAAATACTGAACAGTAATTACTGTAACCATTATTGAGTAGTGCCTTCTTACGTAAGAGTCAATAATTGGTGCAATACCACGTACATCTTTGTGCAACAACGCCATTATTCGTGTTTTAACCACGGGTATTCCAACGAGGTAAAGCAGTAACAATTATGCCGTTATTTTTAAACAACTTATATTTGTCGTTTCTTTCCTCCAATCGCTTTCGTTATGGGGCCCACACATGGTCGCTACCGTCGCATTTAATATTCTAACAAGATCGAATATTCCACGACCAAACGAATATTCCCCGACAACAATGAATATTTTATAACCACTTGCTTATTTTGAAATATTTGCATATTTTACCCATAACTATCCACATTAATCACATCAACCCTTACTATTTCAAAATAATAATTAGAGAAAATTAAATTTCATTTATTAATTATTTGAGTCTTACAACCATATTTGTAAAAAGTGATAAATTTAAAGTACAGTTTTGCATTTTAATCAATCTAGGAATTAAGATGGACTCAACCTTTATTTACCATATATGCATTTACTTCTACTTTTTTACAGCTAGGTTTTCATTATTACGTGCTAAGAATTCTCATAAATTTATACCCCTTAATTAGGGCCCCTCCAGATCTTAAACAGGAAACATCCCTTCTATATAAATGGGACTTAATTTCTTCATGAGTAACCACAAAGAGGAGAGAGAGATGGAGAGAGTTACTAGAGTAGTGTTGGTGATGGTCACTGTGTTTCTTGTGGTCTTCGGATCGGACGGTGTGGAAGGAGGAAGGAAGATGAAGAGCAAAGAGAAAGTTGATGAGCCTGAAAACTTTACTGGAAGTTTTGGTGGGACTTTTCCAGGTCCAATAACTGGAACCTTTCAAAGCCCTGGATTCACTGGAACTTTTCCCAGCCCTGGCGGTTTAGGGTTCGGGTCTTCGAGCTTTTGTTCCTTCCCTGGAATAAGGTGCAGCCGGCCACCAACCCCGGTCAAGCCGACTAATTAAGAGTGTTGCATCGATCGCCATGAGAGAGTGATGTATCTAGACGTGTGAGTGTTAGTCTGGTTATTGTGTGTGTCCCGTTTTAATAGTCTGCTTTTATGCATGTGTTTTTAGGGTTAGCTAGGCAAAACATAAACAAGAATAATGGAACGAATAAAAGAAAGGAAACAATAGAGACGAGTGTAATCACAAATTTGGAAATAGAGCAGCCTTCAGTACTAAGTTTTCTTCACTTATGAATCTATCTATATGTACATGTACAGCATGAATCTATCTTGTGCGGTCACTGGTGTGTTTGCCTTGTGTATCTCCTTTGCATCTTCCTGCATATTTGCAAACATTGTAGCACCAAATGGGCTGGCTATTGCAAGATCAATAGAGAAAAAAAATATATAAGAAAAAAAAAAAAAAAAAAGGGCAGGCTAGCGTAAATGGTTCCACCTCATCATCGCATTCTTTTGAATTTATATTCTTGAATTCAAAATCAACCTAAGAATCTAACATAAGATGGTGCAGGCCAAAGCAGACCGACTTCAGAAACCTGCCCCGTCAATACTTCAAATTAAAAAACTACAACTCCAAACTATTTGATTGGTTTTATTGGTGAGTAGCAAAGGGGATGGAAGATCTCCACTCATTTCATTCATTCAAAGTGCCTGCGGTGAGGCACAACCCACAACAAATGAAGGGGAAAGCTTGCTTTGCTTGCTGTAGCCCTATTTTAGTTTACAAGGCTTGGTAAGCATGAGCTATTTAAGTAGGCTCGAGAAGGGTTATACATATACTTAAATGCCTCTCAAGAGTTGAGAAGCATTTCAAGGCTCGAGAAGGGTTTGCAAACTCGAGTGATACCTTCATATTCTCAAATACCGGAGATGGATCCATATACACATCTTCTCAGAAGGTCTTCATGCATGAATGCATTTTTGACATCAATTAGAGTAAAGGACAATCTTTATTAGTCGCTAAAGACAAAAGAACTCTCACAAGATTGAGTTTAGCAACCTGGAGCAAAAGTTTCTTGATAATCAATCCCATAAGATTGTGTGTACCCTTTGACAACAAGTCTCGCCTTGTATCTTTCAATAGTTCCATCTTCATTGTTTTTGACAAAGAAAGACCCATCGATATCCCACGCTTTTTTTCTGTTGGAAGGATAACAAGATCCCATGTACCATTTCTTTTTAGAGCCTCCATTTCTCCGCCATAGCCGCAGCAAATTCAATGAGGATCTCGCCAAAGATTCTGTAATGTACTAGGAATAGAGATAGAGGATAAGTTACACACATAAGATGCATATGAGGCGCATAACTTGTGAGATGAGATATGATTACTTATTGGGTATTTCACTTTGGCTTTTGGATCTAAGTTCATATTTAGCAATTGGAATCCCACGGGTAGATCATGGTGGAAGTGCATGATGAACAAGGTTAGATGGCAAACTAATTTCAGAAGAATTTTTGGGTTGTACCTGTAGGGTTGTTGGTGATGACTCTGGAGAGGAGTTGGCCGGTGCATTAGGAGGTAATGTACTATCAAGAGGTTGTGGAGACTTTTCACAATGATCATTAGAGTCTTGTGAAAAAGAATCGGGACCTGTAGGTGTGTCCATGGATGTGTCTATAGTGGAGGTGTCCTCGTCCAACGGTCCACTAGTGGGTAGAGTTGCTAATTTTAGATCAAAACACAAGACATCATCATGAATTACAAATTGTCGAACATCTTCAGGACAAGTAGGCTTTAAATCTGGAAGAGAGTAATAAAATTTTGACTCATCAAAGATAACACATCCATAGAGGTATAGAACCGACGAGTCTCCGGATGATAGCATTTATAACCTTTTTTAGTAGACGCATAACCAACAAAGACACATTTTAAAGCTCTTGACCAACAAAGACAAATTGGGTGAGTACCGTTTGATAAAAGAGACGGAAAATTGAACAAACATCACTCTTATGTTTTAGCAAGTATACCCAAGTCATTCGAGTACAATCATCCACAAAGGTAATAAACCATTTCATTCCATTATTCGTGGAAACTGGGGAGGGACCCCATACATCCGAATGTACTAATGAAAACGGTGTAGCAACTTTATTAGAAGACAAAGGAAATACAACACGATGACTTTTAGCCATAACACATGTCTCACAAATGAAGTCTGAAAGGTTACAATTAGAAAATAAAGATGGAAATAATCGTCTAAGATATCCAAATAATGGATGACCAAGCCGTTTATGCCACAACAAAATTTCTGCGATATTGTCCGATTGACTTGTACTCTTCATATGTGCTAGACTATGGTAAACTTGTGATGATGTTCCACCCTCTAGATAGTACAATCCTCCTCGTTGTCTACCACTGTCAATCCTCTCCTTGGTATGTATGTGCTGAAAAATACAATGAATAGGATAAAACAAAGCCACACAGTTAAGGGCCTTGGTTATCTGACTAACATATAGTACATTAGAGAGAGATAAAGTGGAGGATAAAGGAACATTACCAACACAATTTAGAATAGGATGACACACCATTGGCATTAGTAATAACTAAGCTAGAATGTGAAGGGGATAAAAAACTAAATTTTGAAGAATCACAAGTCATATGATCATTTGCACCTGTGTCAATTATCCAGTCACTATTTTTAGTACATGAAAGAGAGCTAAGGGCAGTACTAGTCATACCAGTTTGTGCAACTAATCCTGTAGAAGATGAAACTGGCTGTTGTTGTAGAGAAGTGTTGGCATAAGTTTTCTTTCCTTTACGATGTTATTTCGGGATAACCATGAAGTTTGAAGCACGTATCAACAACATGGTTATCACAATTAAAGTAAGTACATTTGCGTGTCCCTTTCTTATGGTCTTGCCGTGGATTAATCCTTCTAGTAGCCATAGCAGTACCATTAGTAGATATTCCGCCCATCATAGCATCTTGACGGTTTGCCTCAACACAAACCATAACATAAGCAACTTGAAGATTTGGAAGAGGTACAGCAAGGGCACCGAGTCATTCATTTAACCCCATCCAGTGATGAGTCCAAACCAGCCAAAAAAATATAAACACATTGAGAATTAACCTTAGTGGTATATATCTCAATGTTAGCTTTGTACTTCATTGCACAACCATCTATAGCATCAATCTCCTGGCAAAGTTTTTGTAATTTTCCCCAATAAAAAATAATAGAACCACCATTTTGACGAACAGAGATTACCTCACAGTATAACTGATATGATTTTGAGGCATCTTGACTGACTGAGTATGTTTGTTTAGCCATATCCCAAATTTCCTTTGCTGTGGACAGTTGGAAGAAAATGGATCTGATGTCTTTGTTCATTGCATCGAGTAACCATGATTTGATCATGCAATTTTCATCTTCCTATGCTTCATATTCTTGTAATTAGAATTTCAAAAAAACCTTTGAACCTGAAATAAATCCCCAACGATTTCGACCGCGAATTTTATTTTGTGCATTCAAAGCCCATTCCACATAATTGGTGCCATCAAGTTTCTTTGGAGTAAGCGAAGAAGAGACGTCTAGCATATGTAGTGCTGGTAAAGCTAGGGAATTATTTTTTGCATTCCTGGTAACAACACCATCATCAATGATAGGAGTAGTCATGATGGGTGGTTAGGAAAGAATTATGATCAGAAAAAAACACAAAAGAACAACCTCCGATTCCTTGGATAGATAAAGGAAAAACGGAGTTGGCTTTGATACCATGATAAAACACAAAGAAAATAGAATTTTATGATATTGTTATTCATCAATGTAGCAGATATATATATACAAGAGTATATTGCTAAACTTATGCTACTGTTACAACAAGATATTCTATTGCTATATTTGAATGATCATAATTGCACAATTCTATCCTGATATTAGGGGGATAATCACTCCATTATTATAGGAGAAGATTACTCCTAATCACATATTCTAACAGAAACTAATGAGTTTTTGAAGTAGATCTAATTAAAAATATAAAAATTTAAGATTTTTAATAGGTAAAAATATACTCCTCCGTCTCCTGTGATAAAATTCCTCGTGGACTTTTCACGATATTGTTAAGAGGATAAAATGACAAAATTGTCCATAATAATGTCATTAAATATGGAGAGAGAATTAGAATAAGAAAAGTATGAGATATTTAATGTTACGGGCATAATAGGAAAAAATGTGTAAAAATTTGGTTATTAAAAGAAAGTGGATTTTTATCTTGGGATGGAGGGAGTAATAAACAAGTATCCACACAGTAACAAATATCGTACAAGATTAGACATTTAAAAACTTCAAAGCTATGATTTTTGAGAAAACAATTATATAGGTTAATCTAATGATTAAACATTGTTTAATGGGCGTGGATTTTGAAGAAAATTCTTAGAAAAGGATGATTTTGTACCAAATTAGTTAGGGATTGAAGAGGAGATGAAAAGAAGGAAAGAGACCGTATAAGATGAGAGAGACTGAGGATAAAAATGAATTATATTTCTTCCCTTTTTTTTACTCATAATTTCGAATCGAACGAATTCGTAAGGTCCTAGATTTGATCAGATGGTTGGGGATGATATTTAGTGGAATCCATGTGTATTGCATTGGTTGGTTCTCAAGGTTAGTGGAGGATCAAGTGTTCTAACAGTTGGATCATATGCCTTTTGGTTTTAACAGTGAGATTCTATTAGACTCAAGGGTGTTTGATAAAAACCGAATGAATCTAAATCAGATCTCGAATGAGTCAATCTGAATGAAAAAAATTGTTTGATCATCAGCATGTTTGAAATATCAAAATAATAAATTTTATTATTTTACCCTCTAAAAAAAATTTAAAATTTTTTTTGTAAATTTATTTAATATTACTTAATATAATAGTTAACATTGTAAAAAAAATCATTCATCCGCCATTCAAATTTCGCTTAGTTTCCAAAATGGGACTAAACTATTCAAATTCAAATCGTCTCGAAAGATTGATTCGTTAGTTTATTCAGACGCTTTTTTTCAAAATAAACGACCGAATAGCTAAATCGCTCAACCATTCAAAGAAAAAAATTAACAAACAAATTCCTCAAATATATATAAACCATCTACAATATTTCTAACGATATGTTATAATTTTTGTAAATATATAATTGATATTAATTAAACATCCTAATCATAAAGGGAGGAAATAAATATATATTAAAATAATAAATAAATAAATTATGAGATTTAAATAAATATAAATGATTAAACTTTAATTGTCAATCTTATTAAAATAATTAATGAGTTTTAAAATATAGTTCATTAATAAATGAATGATAATTTATTTATTTATAATAAATACAATAATCAATACTCTAAATTACAATTCAAATTTTTTTTATCATTTTCAAAATCCTAAATATTTTACATTTCAATATGAATATTACCATTATTAGATTGAGAAAAAATAATCTAGTTTTAAAGTATAGTTCATTAATGAATGAATGTTAATTTATTTATTTTTAATAAATACAATAACCATTAAGCAATACTCTAAATTACAATTCAAATAAGTTTTTATCATTTTTCAAATCCTAAATTTCAAAATGAATGCTCTACTTATTAATGTTTAGATGTCCATTAATATGTAGATGTCCATTTTATGTGTATGGAGTAATAATTGTAGGTGTATTAATATTTATAATCTACAATTAGATTCAAAAGTTTACATTAAATATTTTATTTTTTCTCAAATACTTGATTAAAACTTTAATAATATGTTTTATGGGAGTTTTGTTTATTATTTATCCTCAATTATACATAGATTACATAGTTATAAAAAAATTATTTTATTTTATTATATTTATGAGAGAGGCGTAATTATAATGTATGTAACAACTAGTTAATCCAACTTGATCCAAAATTGACATTGGACTTATTTTTAAATATTTGGACTTCTTATTTCTAAATAATTGGGCAAATGAAAATAATAGATACCACCTCCACCCGAAAATTCATAAACGTGAGTTAAAATATTTAACTCTCCCTTCTAGATTAATTTTAAATTAATTCGACCTAACACATTTTAACAATAAAATTATATTGTCTATTAATCCTGCCTCCTGACTTTGCAAATATATTTTGAAAGTAAACAAAATTGTAACAAGCTAATAGCTGTAGTTTTGCAAGTTAATAGGTGACGCCCCCAAAATTAGGTATACATCACCCATTTTGAGTCGCCAGATACATGGTACAGAATTCAAATACAACTTAAAAATACAACTGTCGTGTACACTACGACAAACATAAACTGTGAGTTTGAATACAAATATTGTCTACTAGAGATTATACAAACTCAATGGAGTTCTCATTATTAATTATTATCACACTATTTCACGTAATAGTGAGGACTACTAATGCACCATCTAGACCATCACCTGCTCCCCGACTAGTCACAGCCCACGCGTCTCATTTTCAAGAGAATAAAGGAAAGAAAGGGTGAGCTTAATCTAGCCCAAGAAGAAATATTATGACTAAGATAATGCGTAATAATTTATCGTTAGTCTTCAACAATGTTAAACCGATAAAATATAATAAATATCAAGTTTAATCGCAATGAACAAGCAATCCATTAAAAGAGTCAAGTAGAGAATAAAATCTACTATCTTCTATGATTTAAAAGGTTTTTATGACTTTTATCATTGGACTCAATTTTAATAAATAATCCACATCATCGAATCACCCCAAGACTACTGGCCCAAGGATATTCTTTAAGATCACCACCACTTAATTATCCATGCACTACCACTAAAGATAATCATGTTTTCATCAACTATCCCCGATAATGCCATAAAACAATTCATCTTTGCACCACTACCAAAGAGAATCCATAGCCATAATCATACCAAAATTGTCCATCAATGCACCACGCCAATGAGGACTTTTTTTCACATCATTTGTAATATTACTATTCCGATTATACCGAATAATCCTCGTCATAATCATACCAAGTCCATCTATGCACTACATGCCATGCATTTACTTTCAACAAAATATAAACATGAGGATGATGACAATGATATAAGAATTCAATAAAACAAGTTCAAGAATTAATTTATCTAGAACCGATAACGCTCAAATTGTCAATATGATATCGCTTTTGAGAAGTAAAATTCAAGAATGCTCAAGAATATTTTCATGAAAAGATATCGGATGAAGCGCAAATATCAAGGATATTCCACAAATTTCATGGAGTATAGAAGTCAAAGTTTTAACCAACTCGAGTATAATAAAGAATGGAATAACAAAAGAAATCACCATGCACGCGATAGATCTAATGTATATGTTATTCCAATGTAATAATAAATAACGGAACTCAGTCCGCCAGAAACGCATGCAGACAAGATATTCTAATGTAATAATAAAGGATGGAACTGTGTCCCGAACGCACGCATGTGATATATTCGATGTAATAATAAATAATGAAACCAAGTCCCGCAGAAAACGCATGCATGTGATATTCACGTAATAATAAAGAACTAATATTAGAAGAATTTCACCAAGTATAGGTATTCCGTATAAAAGTTATTCCAATGTAATAATATAGAATAGAATAATGTAAGTTCTCTTCACTTAATACAAAAGAAATAATAACCCTTACGGTACAACAAATAATATTTCCTACCTTAGAAGAAATCGGATATTGGAAAAGTAAAGTAACAAAATACTTTTCTTCTTTCTTCTATAATTTCTCTCTAGAGTTTCAAAGTTGAATTCGTAAGAAATAATGAAGGAATGAGCTTTATTTATAGGAAATGGAATGAATAAGAACTAATTCATGAACTGGTCCAGATTGATTTACTATTAAACCGACTATCCATATGGGTTTACTATTAAAACTTAAAACAACTATCCATACTAATTTACTATTAAAACTTTAAACCAAATGATCCATATTGATTTACTATTATAACTCCACCAACATCCATATTGACTTTACTATTATATCTTCAACCAACGGTTTGAAAAATTGAACATCTCCTCATGGAATAATATTGTACTCAAATAATTCAATGCACAATACTAGAAGTGAATAGTAACCGTGTGAATAAGAATCGTGAATAGTAACTCATGAATAGTAACTTCAGAATAGTTAACTCGTGAATAAAGACTTTGACACTAAAAGTGTCCCAAATAATTGATCGAACAATATATCATATTATGCAGATGATAATCGAATAATAATTGAATCAATAATACGAGAGATATGACAAAGAATTATTGTAAGTAATAATTGAATATAGCTAAGTTGACTTCACATAAGCATCAATAATCAATACCGTACTACTATGCAACCACGCCAGACATCGCATTTTTTAACACCGTGTTTCAACAGCCTAATGGTAAAACTTCCGCCGTTATTTTATAAAGTATTTTGTCGCTTTCTATCCGGCATAATAATTCAGTATGGGTCCACCAATGATTAAACCGCCTTACGATATTCATTTAAAAGAATATTCCCCACCAAACTAATATTATATAACAACTTGTGTATTTTGCAAAATTTATAAAATTACCCACAACTATAACATTATATCAAATCCACACCATAATATTTAAAAAATATTTCGAGAAAATTAAATATTTATTCATAAAATTTGGGGACTCACATATATATATATATATATATATATATATATATATATATATATATAAGTTATTAACTATATATATAATAATATATTTAATAACTCATTTAAGTTATTAATTAATAATTTAAAATATATAGTTAATAACGATAAGTTATTAATTAATAACTATATATATAAGTTATTATTATTAATAACTTACATTCATTAATAACTTAAGTTATTAATGAATGTAAGTTATTAATGAACCTAAAAGCAAAGAATAATCTTTGAATTTAATGAAATTTAAATCTTTTCTTTATAACTTTCTTAAAGTAAGCAATTAATAGATTAATATTGAAAAATATATCAAGGGCACATAAACTCGCTTTTATAGAATACTTAATTGGAGTAATATTGAAATATTGTGCAAGTACTATTTAATCCCAATAAGAGTGAAATAATATTTCTCCAAGTCAATTATTAATTGAAAAAGAGAAGAAAAGAAGTTATACGGCAATGAAAAACTTATCCTTGTGGCTCTATTTTTGTCCTCTTTGTTTGTTTGCTTGCTCTTCCCCGTGAAAATTTCGTATGGATCGGGCGTAAGAGGTCGGGTGTAAGTTTATAATTTCCCTTCTATTTTTCGCTTTTCCTTTTTTTCTATCACTTTTTTAAAATAAATTTATCCGTCATTTAACTTTTCTTCCAATTTTATTCAAGACATACTAACAAATATAGACATTTACGCCTATGTTTGTTTGAAAGAATTATAATCCCAGTGTATATTCTCATGGATTATAATCCCAAGACTACTAGTATTCATAGGATTAAATAATCACGCTTATGTTTACATCATGTTAATGAACGTGATGCGTATACCACTCCCACTTGGTGCGTGTGCTAAGTTTACGGCCATGACATAATCGCAGACTTCGCATTTTTAGACTTTTGTTGTTCTAATTGGATTGTGCCGCTTATACTACCAGTGGTATGTGTTATGAACCAAACAATCTAAGAGGCCATACGGATCTGGGCTCTTGATCTTTATTATAGACCACCAAGAATCGCTTCTAATATTGGCATGTTGGTTTATAAAGATCCTTGTAAGTCTCGATTATTAACTCTATATGTATTTTTTTTACTCGACAATATCAATCCAAGATATTGCTTCACTAATCGAGGAAAAAAAACTAGTAATAGACATAGATATATAATTTTGTATAATCAATTTCTAATTTTGTATTGATGTGTGCAAGTTTTATGCGGGAATCGCTTATATTTAACTACATTGTCGGCGAAGGGTGAAAATGCAAGGGCAAGGATAATTCCTTCCTACCAATAAGGTGGTATGGTTCATGGGGAAAATATGTACTGCTCGTATAAAATTGGGAATTAAATAAAAGAGTTTGTTTGTTATGTAAGCATTTTAACCTAGTGCAAATATTTACTATTCAATTAATAATACTTTTATTTGTTTATACAAACATACTGTTGAGGTGGGTAGGCTTTGACATACATACTTTTGATTAATTCAAACAAATATAATCCTTCAAAATAAGTACAATGTTTGAATGATCATAATTGCACAATTCTATCTTTATATTGGGGGATAATCACTCCATTATTATAGAGAAGATTACTCCTAATCACATATTCTAATGTAAACTAATGAAGTTTTCAAGTAGATCTAATTAAAATATAAAAATTTAAGATTTTTAATAGGTAAAAATACAATAAATAAGTATCCACACAAAGAATAAATATCAAGATTAGACATTTAAAAACTTCAAAATGATGATTTTTGAGGAAACAAGTATATAGGTTAATCTAATGATTAAACATTGTTTAATGGGTGTGGATTTTGAAGAAAATTCTTAGAAAATGATGATTTTGTACCAGATTAGTTAGGGTTTGAAGAGGAGATGAAGATAAGGAAAGAGACCGTATGAGATGAGAGAGACTGAGGCTAAAAGTGAATTACATTTCTTCCCTTTTGTATTTTTCCTCATAATTGCTAATTGAACGAATTTGTAAGGTCCTAGATTTGATCAGATGGTTGCAGGGACGAAACTAATGCATGGTTGCAGGGGGCCATGGCCCCTTCAAGATCTGATTTTTTTTTGTTACTAAGTGATGTGAATAATTTTTTAAGCTCACTTTTTCAATAATATATTTTTACGACTTTGATGTACTACAACATCAAGAATTTCAAAAGTTGTCCACTATTTCTGATCTCTGTCAATGGTTGGTGAAAACAAGAAAGTCAACAATCTATCCACTAATCGATAGACCGACTGTGCTTGTTCTAACTCTTCCAGACCGCAACTACAGTAACGGCATTTTCAACCATTAGTCTTCACAAATTTCATAGATAGATTTCGTGGATTCAAAGAACGCTTAAAAGTGCAATTTTGAGGAAGATATGTTTTAAAAGACTTTTTTGCCATGTTTTGTTGTTTTCGTAAAGCAAATCTATTACTACATTATCTTTGTTTTAGTAAAATGTGTTTTGTAATGATGAAACTTTTTTTTTAATTATGAATATATATTATGTTGTTAAAAAAATTTTCGCCCCCAAGATCAAATCCTAGTTTCATTCCCCTGGATGGTTGGGGGATGATATTTAGTGGAATCCATGGTATTGCATTGGTTGGTTCTTAAGGTTAGTGGAAGATCAAGTTTGTCTATCAGCTTGGATCATATGCCTTTTGGTTATAAAAGTTTAGATTCTATTAGACTTCAAGCGGTGTTTAATAAAAACCGAATGAATCTAAATCAATCAATGAGTTGAATCAATGAAAAAATTATTTGATCATTAAATAACAAATTTTTATTATTTTATCCTCTAAATAAATTTAATTTTTTTCTAAATTTATTTAATATTACTAAATATAATAGTTAACATTGTAAAAAAAATTATTTAACCGCTCATTCAAATTTATTCAAGCCAAAAAATGAGACTAAACCACTCAAATTCAAATCGTCGAATGGTTGACCAATTTAGCCATTCGCATAATATTTTCAAAAAATAAACGATTGAATAAATTAAATTGGCCATCACCATTCAAAGAAAAAATAAAACAAACAAATTCCTCAAAGATATATAAACTTTATACAATATTTCTACGAGATATTATAATTTTTGTAAATATATATTTGATATTAATTAAACATCCTAATCATAAAGGGAGGAAAATAAATATATATTAAAAATAATAAATAAATAAATAATGAGTTTAAAAAAATATAAATGATTAAATTTTAATTGTCAATCTTATTAAAATAATTAATGAGTTTTAAAAATAGTTCATTAATGAATGAATGTTAATTTATTTATTTATAACAAATACAATAATCAATACTCTAAATTATAATTCAAATAAATTTTATCATTTTCAAAATCCTAAATATTTTACATTTCAAAATGAATGCTCTAATTACAACTATAACTAGATTGAGAAAAAAATAACGATTTTTAAAGTATAGTTCATTAATGAATGAATGTTAATTTATTTATTTTTAATAAATACAATAACCAATACTCTAAATTACAATTCAAATAAGTTTTTATCAATTTTCACATCCTAAATTTCAAAATGAATGCTCTACTTATTAATGTTTAGATGTCCATTTTATGTGTATGGAGTAATACTGTAGTGTGTATGAATATTTATAATGTACAATTAGATTCAAAAGTTTACATTGAATATTTTATTTTTTCTCAAATACTTGATTAAAAATTTAATAATATGTTTATGGGAGTTTTGTTTATTATTTATCCTCAATTATACATAGATCACATAGTTATAAAAAAATTATTTTATTTCATTATATTTATGGAGAGTGCGAGTTATAATGTATGTGTGACAACTAGTTAATCCAACTTGATCCAAAATTGACATTGGGCTTACTTTAAATATTTGGACTTCTTAATTCTAAATAATTGGGCAAATGAAAATAATAAATACCACCTCCACTCGAAAAATTCATAAACGTGAATTAATATATTTAACTCTCCTTCTAGATTAATTTTAAATTAATTAGACCTAACACATTTTAACAATAAAATTATAACAAGCTAATAGTAGATGTAGTTTTGTAGTAAATATATATATAAGTTATATATATATATAATTAATAACTTATTTAAGTTATTAATTAATAATATATATATATAGTTAAAATATAATTAATAATATAATATATATATATATATATAAGTTATTAATTAATAACTTAGATTCATTAAAACCTTAAGTTATTAATTAATGTAAGTTATTAATGTACCAACAAGCAAAGAATAATCTTTGAATTTAATGAAATTTAAATCTTTTCTTTATAGCTTTCTTAAAGTAAGTAATTAATAGGATTAATATTGAAAAATATATCAAGGACACATAAACCCGTTTTATAGGAGTAATTAATAGGAGTAATATTGAAATATTGTGCAAGTACTATTTAATCCCAATCAGAGTGAGATAATATTTCTCCAAGTCAATTATCAATTGAAAAAAGAAAAGAAAAGAAGTTCCATGGCAATGAAAAAACCATCCTTGTGCTCTATTTTTGTCCTCTTTTGTCTGTTTGCTTGTTCTACCTGTGAAAATTCTGTATGGATTGGGCAGAAGAGGGGTGTAAGTTTATAATTTCCCCTTCTATTTTTTATTTTCCTTTTTTCTCTATTACTTTTTTTTAAAAAAAAATATATTTGTTATCGGGTCATATAACTTTTCATCCAATTTTATTTAGTACATACTAACAAAAATAGTACATTTATGTCATATTTGTTTGAAAGAATTATAATCCCGAGAGTATATTCTCATGAATTATAATCCCAAGACTACTAGTATTCATAGGATTAAATAGTCATAGTTATATGTTTACATCATGTTAATGAATGCGATGCGAATCTGGCTCCCACTTGGTGTGTGGCTAAGTTACTGATGATGATGATGAAGCACTTGTGCATTTATAGACTTTTTGTTGCTCCCAATTGGATTCTTGCCATTATACGGCCCAATGGCATGTGTTATGAACCAAACAATCTAAGAGGCCATGGATCTTGGGCTCTTGATCTTTTTATTATAGACCAACAAGAATTGCTTTCTAATATTGGCATGCTAGTTTATAAAGATCCTTGTAAGTCTCGATCATTAATCTCTATATATATATATGTATTTATTTTACTCGACAATATCAATCGGCATGCATGTACTGTTTCATTAACTGAGAAAAAAAAACACTAGTAATATATATATATATATATATATATATATATATATATATATATATAATTTTGTATAACTGAATATTTGATTTTGTATTGATGGATGCAAATTTTATGGGGAATTTGCTTTATCTTTAATTATATTCCGATGAGGGGTGAAAATGCAAGGGCAAGGATAATTCCTTCCTACCAATAAGGTGGTATGGTAATGGTAATGTACTGTTCTGCAGTAAAACTGAGAATTAAATAAAAAAAGAGTTTGTTATGTAATCATTTTAATCTGATGCAAATATTTACTATTCAATTAATAATACTTTTATTTGTTTATACAAACATACTGTTGAGGTGGGTAGGCTTTGACATACATACTTTTGATTAATTGAAACAAATATAATACTTAAAATAAAGTACAATATGAATAGCTCAACTATGAGCGACTAATTAATGCAAAGAGTGAATTTATCATAAGTGATATAGAGAATTATTAAATATATGTGTAGGACTAAATATATAAAGGAACTTGCATTACTAGGGTCTAATAACATAAGAAGTTAATTTCACGATATTTAATTTTAATTTAAAATAGATTAATTTATTCGACTTTAATCATCATAACTATGAATATTTTAATATATTTAAAAGGTATTACTATTTGCATGATTTATTATTTCCAAGTCTAATTGAAACACATTAGATTTGAATTTTAAAATATTTTAAATGGGG
The DNA here is from genome assembly GCA_020205605.1 of Panax ginseng. Lineage (NCBI taxonomy): Eukaryota > Viridiplantae > Streptophyta > Magnoliopsida > Apiales > Araliaceae > Panax > Panax ginseng. The sequence goes on along the minus strand of CM035141.1, from coordinate 94,022,739 downwards.
AATATAAAATTAATAATATATTTTAGAAAAGCTAGAGCAAGTCTACCAAATAATAAAATGGTGGTACCTTCTCAAATCCTATATATTTAGACCTTTTAACTCTTTTAGTTTTTCTCGTTAATGATCTTTTTCAGATTGATTAGGGTGAAGTTAACTAATTTCACCGTAGTAAATTCTATAGATTTTTTATTGCATGGGTTATAAAAAATGTTGCATTAATAATTTTTATAGCTTTTTATTGTATTGATTAATACAATATTTTTTATAATCCATGCACGCAATAAAAAGTTATATAAATTTACTATGGTGAAGTTGGTGTCAACTTCACCCTAATCGAATCTTTTTCATGAAAACATTAGCTTGAAAGAAAAAGGAAAGAATTGGAAATTAATAATATATGATGTAGCACAAAATCATCCTAATCTCTTTCTTTCATTTAATTTCGGTCTTAATAAATCGTAGTTTCATGGCAAGATATATCGATTAGTTGACAAAACCCTTTTGGTACTGATCAACCATGTTTTAGTGAGTCATGATATATAATTAGAGTAGGTAGCTCATTTTTGTGGGTATTACCAATTAATAGGGCTGTAAAGGTAATAATATTGGACGGTTGGACCTTATATAACAATTAATTTTTTTCTTAATGTGTGAAATTTCAAAGAGCCACATAAAGTACAAGTTTTGTTTTCAACTTGTGCTAAGATCATGAATTTAACCTTTGATTTGAACATATCTATTAGGTAGGTTCCAAAGAAAAGTGAGGATTATCGAGCTTACAACATTTTTAATAATTTTTAAAAAAAAAACTTTAAAGTGCTAGCAAGATCATCATGATCATATTCTTCATAATCAAATCCTTAACTACACTCTGCCATTCCCCAAAAAACTAGATTAATATTTATTTTTAAATTTAATTTAAGATATTTTAAATTTAAAATTGACATGATTCATTTAGATTTTAAAAATTAAATCTTGTCAATATAGAACTTTTTACATCATTAAAAATAGTTTTTCGATTATATTTTTTGTTACTCCACCCACGCACTTCATAAAGTATTCTACCTAGTTTAACAACAGCTATCTAATATTTAAGATGACTAATAAAATGCAACTCTCTCATGTGTTTGTGTCCCGGTGATATTTTTTTTCCTCAACTTTGATGAATTAGTAATTCTCCCTCAAAGTACAATTATTAGTGTAAAATAATAGTACTTTTTAAAGGTATAAACTGACCCAAAGGTATAGTTTTGCATTATTACTTATATCACCAGTTAGCGATTTGCTATACTGTAAAGTTATGTACTCCATCCTATCCCTTAATATAAGTTGTTTTAGAACAGATACTAAAGATTAAAGAAATGATCAGATATAAGATTAAATATAATATCAATTGTCTATATTGTCCTCAGTATTGGAAAAATAGAGTGTTATTTATTGACAAAAAATAGTAAAAGAACCAAAATTATATTTAATACTTGGGGTAATATTGAAACTCAAGCAATTAATGCCTACATAAAATTTCTCAAACGCCTTATATTAAAAGGCAAAAATATATAATTCTAAAACGATTTATATTGCCGATGTATGAGTACCATATTTGTCAAAAGTGATAAATTTAAAGTACAGTTTTGCATTTTAATCAATCTAGGAATTAAGATGGACTCAACCTTTATTTACCATATATGCATTTACTTCTACTACTTTTTACAGCTAGGTTTTCATTATTACGTGCTAAGAATTCTCATTAATTTATACCCTTAATTAGGGCCCTCCAGATCTTAAACAGGAAACATCCTTCTATATAAATGGGACTTAATTTCTTCATGAGTAACCACAAAGAGGAGAGAGAGATGGAGAGAGTTACTAGAGTAGTGTTGGTGATGGTCAGTGTTTCTTGTGGTCTTCGGATCGGACGGTGGAAGGAGGAAGGAAGATGAAGAGCAAAGAGAAAGTTGATGAGCCTGAAAACTTTACTGAAGTTTTGGTGGGACTTTGCCAGGTCCAATAACTGGAACCTTTCAAAGCCCTGGATTCACTGGAACTTTTCCCAGCCCTGGCGGTTTAGGGTTCGGGTCTCGAGCTTTTGTTCCTTCCCTGAATAAGGTGCAGCTGGCCACCAACCCCGGTCAAGCTGACTAATTAAGAGTGTGGCATCGATCGCCATGAGAGAGTGATGTATCTAGACGTGAGTGTTAGTCTGGTTGTTGTGTGTGTCCTGTTTTAATAGTCTGGTTTTATGCATGTGTTTTTAGGGTTAGCTAGGCAGAACATAAACAAGAATAATGGAACGAATAAAAGAAAGGAAACAATAGAGACGAGTGTAATCGCAAATTTGGAAATAGAGCAGCCTTCAGTACTAAGTTTTCTTCACTTATGAATCTATCTATATGTACATGTACAGCATGAATCTATCTTGTGCAGTCACTGGTGTGTTCTTGCCTTGTGTATCTCCTTTGCATCTTCCTGCATATTTGCAAACATTGTAGCACCAAATGGGCTGGCTATTGCAAGATCAATAGAGAAAAAAAATATATAAGAAAAAAAAAAAAGGGCAGGCTAGCGTAAATGGTTCCACTCATCATCGCATTCTTTTTGAATTTGAATTCTTGAATTCAAAATCAACCTAAGAATCTAACATAAGATGGTGCAGGCCAAAGCAGACCGACTTCAGAAACCTGCCCCGTCAATACTTCAGATTAAAAAACTACAACTCCAAACTATTTGATTGGTTTTGTTGGTGAGTAGCAAGGGGGATGGAAGATCTCCACTCATTTCATTCATTCAGTGCCTGCGGTGAGGCACAACCCACAACAAATGAAGGGGGAAAGCTTGCTTTGCTTGCTGTAGCCCTATTTTAGTTTACAAGGCTTGGTAAGCATGAGCTATTTAAGTAGGCTCGAGAAGGGTTATACACATATACTTAAATGCCTCTGAAGAGTTGAGAAGCATTTCAAGGCTCGAGAAGGGTTTGCAAACTCGAAGTGATACCTTCATATTCTGAAATACCTGTGAGATGGATCCATATACACATCTTCTCAGAAGGTCTTCATGCATGAATGCATTTTTTGACATCGAATTAGAGTAAAGGCCAATCTTTATTAGTCGCTAAAGACAAAAGAACTCTCACAAGATTGAAGTTTAGCAACCGGAGCAAAAGTTTTTTGATAATCAATCCCATAAGATTGCGGTACCCTTTGACAACAAGTCTCGCTTTGTATCTTTCAATAGTTCCATCTTCATTGTTTTTGACAAAGAAAGACCCATCGATATCCCATGCTTTTTTTTTCCCGCTGAAGGATAACAAGATCCCATGTACCATTTCTTTTTAGAGCTCCATTTCTCTCCGCCATAGCCGCAATTCAATGAGGATCTCGCCAAAGCCTCAGAATGTACTAGGAATAGAGATAGAGGATAAGTTACACACATAAGATGCATAAGGAGGCAAAACAACTCAGGAGATGAGATATGATTACTTATCGGGTATTTCACTTCGCTTTTGGATCAAGTTCATATTTAAAATTGAATCCTACCTGCAGATCGTGGGTGGAAAGTGTATGATGAACAAGGTTAGATGGCAAACTAATTTCGTAAGAATTTTCAGTCAATTGTGAGGGTTGTTGGTGATGACTCGAGAGGAGTTGGCCTGCATTAGAGGTAATGTACTATCAAGAGGTTGTGGAGACTTTTCACAATGATCATTGTAGTCTTGTGAACAAGAATCTGGACCTCGTAGGTGTGTCCACGGATGTGTCTATATGGAGGTGTCCTCGCCCAACTGGCCCACTAGTGGGGTAGAGTTGCTAATTTTAGATCAAAACACAAGACATCATCATGAATTACAAATTGTTTAACATCTTCGTGACAAGTAGTTTTAAACCTGGAAGAGAGTAATAAAATTTTGACTCATCAAAGATAACACATCCATAGAGGTATGTAACCGACGTAGTCTCCTGGATGATAAAGCATTTATAACCTTTTTTAGTAGACGACAACCAACAAAGACACATTTTAAAGCTCGACTCAAGTTTCGCTCGATGTCGAGGTGAAAGTGTACATAAGTTTACACATCCAAAAATACGAGGTATCAATTTAACCAACGACTTTAAGCATGCAATGATCAAGCAAGGACATCAAGAGGTCGCTGGAAGGATATGGTACTAGAGGTGTACGATTAATCACATAAACAAATTGAACCGAGAGCCTCTCCCAACAAGTAAGTAGACACACTACTTTCAATTATTATCGATCGGATGACCTCAAGTAATTGTCGATTTTTCCACCGAAGCTACTCCATTTTGTCGAGGAGTCTCTCTAGGATTTTTTTATGAATAATACCTTTAATGTAAAAAATCGTTAACTCTCTTGAAATATTCACATCCATTATCCGAACGCACTCACTTTAATAGATCCACAAATCGGGTGAGTACCGCTTAATAAAAGAGACGGAAAATTGAACAAACATCACTCTTCCGCTTTTAAAGCAAGTATACCCAAGTCATTACAATCATCCACAAAGGTAATAAACCATTTCATTCCATTATTCGTGGAAACCGGGAGGACCCCATACATCCGAATGTACTAATGAAAACTGCAAAGAACTTTATTGAAGACAAAGGAAATACAACACACGACTTTTTAGCCATAACACATGTCTCACAAATGAAGTCCGAAAAGGTTATAATTAGCAAATAAAGATGGAAATAATCGCCTAAGATATCCAAATAATTGACGACCAAGCCGCTTATGCCACAAACAAAATTTCGCGATATTGTCTGATTGATTTGTAATCTTCATATGCGCTAGACTATGGTAAACTTCGATGATGTTCCACCTCTCAGATAAGACAATCCTCCTCGTTGTTCACCAACGCCAATCCTCTCCTTGGTACGATAAAATAAAAATACAATGAATAGATAAAACAAAGCCACACAGCTATGGCCTGTTATCCGACTAATGGAAAGTTAGACATATGTAAGGGATGGAACATATAGACATTGTAGAGAGAGAAAGTAGAGGATAAAGGAACATTACCAACACCCAGAATGTGGGATGACACACCATTGGCATTAGTAATAACTAAGCTAGAATGTGAAGGGATAAAAACTAAATTTTGAAGAATCACAAGTCATATGATCATTCAGACCGTGGTCAATTATCCAGCCACTATTTTTAGTACATGAAAGAGAGCTATGGCAAGATTAGTCATACCCAGTGCAACTAATCCGTAGAAGATGAAACCGGCCGTCATTGCAGTAGAAGTGTTGGCAAAAGTTTTCTTTTCCTTTACGATGCCACCGGATAACCATGAAGTTTGAAGCACGATCAACAACATGGTTATCACCATTAAAGTAAGTACATTTATGTGTCCCTTTCTTATGGTCTTGTCGTGGATTAATCCTTCTAGTAGCCATAAGCAGCATTCATTAGTAGATATTACGCCCATCATAAGATCTCGACGGGTTTCTTTCAACACAAACCATAACATAAGCAACTTGAAGATTTGGAAGAGGTATGGGCAGGGGCACCATTCATTTAACCCCATCCAAAGGATGAGTCCAAACCACCAAAAAATATAAACACATTGAGATCTAACCTTAGTGGTATATATCTCAATGTTAGCTTTGTACTTCATCGCACAATCATCTATAAAGATCAATCTCCGCAAAGTTTTTGTAATTTTCCCCAATAAAAAAAATAATAGAACCACCATTTTGATTTAATGTAGATTACCTCACAAAGATAACCGATATGATTTTGAGGCATCTTCGACCGACCGAGTATGTTTGTTTAGCCATATCCCAAATTTCCTTTGTCGCGTGGATACTGGCAAGAAAATGGATCCGATGTCTTTGTTCATTGCATCGAGTAACCATGATTTGATCATGCAATTTTCATCTTCCTATGCTTCATATTCTTCAGAATTGGTATTCTCAGGCGCAGCCTTTGAACCTGAAATAAATCCCCAACGATTTCGACCGCGAATTTTATTTTGTGCATTAAAAGCCCATTCCACATAATTGGTGCCATCAAGTTTATTTGGAGTAAGTCAAGAAGAGACGCCTCAAAGATATGTAGAAATCGGGTAAAGCTAGGGGAATTATTTTTGCATTCCCGGTAACAACACCATCATCAATGGTAGGAGTAGTCATGATGGGTGGTTAGGAAAGAATTATGATCGTAAAAAACACAAAAGAACAACCTCCTGCCTCGATAGATAAAGGAAAAACAGTAGTTTGCTTTTGATACCATGATAAAAACACAAAGAAAATAGAATTTTATGATATTGTTATTCATCAACGTAGAGTATATATATACAAGAGTATATCACTAAACTTATACTATCAGTATACAACAAGATATTCTATCGCTATATTTGAACGATCATAATCGCATAATTCTATCCCGATATTAGGGGGGATAATCACTCCATTATTATAGGAGAAGATTACTCCTAATCACATATTCTAATGTAAACTAATGAGTTTTTGAAGTAGATCTAATTAAAAATATAAAAATTTAAGATTTTAATAGTAAAAATATACCCTCCGTCTGCATAAAAAAGTCCCGTGGACTTTTCACGATATTAAGAGGAATAAAATGACAAAATTATCCATAATAATGTCATTAAATATGGAGAGAGAATTAGAATAAGAAAAGTATGAGATATTTAATGCTACGCATAATAGAAAAAAAATGTAAAATTTTGGTTATTAAAAGAAAGTGGACATTTAATATGGACAACCCAAAATAGTAATAAGGACTTTTATCCTGGATGGAGGAGTAATAAACAAGTATCCACACAAGAATAAATATCGCATAAGATTAGACATTTAAAAACTTCAAAGCTATGATTTTTGAGAAAACAATCATATAGGTTAATCTAATGATTAAACATTGTTTAACGGGCGGATTTTGAAGAAAATTCTTAGAAAAGGATGATTTTGTACCAAATTAGTTAGGGGATCAAGAGAGATGAAAAGAAGGAAAGAGACCGATAAGATGAGAGAGATCGAGGATAAAAGTGAATTATATTTCTTCCCTTTTTTACTCATAATTCAATCGAACGAATTCGTAAGGTCCTAGATTCGATCGATGGTGGGGATGATATTTAGTGTAATCCATGTGTATTGCAAATGGTCGGGTTCTCAAGGTTAGTGGAGGATCAAGCGTCTACGAAGACCTCAAATTTTTTAAATAAAAAGGAATTTCCTTTATTTATTATTTTGAAATAGTAAGGGTGGATTTGATTAATGTGGTTAGTTATGGGTAAAATGCTAAATATTTTAAATAAGCAAGTGGTGATATAATATTCATTATCACGGAGAATATTCGCTTGGTCGTGGAATATTCGCATCGTTTGGGAATATTCGTATTTATTTACGCAGCCCATGTGTGGGCCCCATAACGGAAAGCGATTCGAGGAAGAAAACGACAAGAATAAGTTGTTTATAAATAATCTACAGAAGTTGTTACCGCTTACATCGCTGAATACCCTGTGGTTAAAACACACAGAATACGCCAAGCTATCGCACAAGAAGATTACCTGCATTGCACCAATTATCGACTCTTACATGTTAAGGGCACTACTCAATAATGGTTACAGTGAATTATCGCTCAAGATTTTATTTTATTGATTCAATAATTGTCGATTGATATTTTATATTGTCGTTGTTTCAATAATTGTCATTACACAAGATTTTTCATTATCAAGCTAATAATTCATATTATCCTAATAATATTATTAGATAACATTATTGGCAATGTCTAGAAAGTTCTGCTCTAAGGAGAGGTTTGGTCACCTAATTGCGCCAAGAAGGAGAAATTTTATCGGAAAGCCCCTCTTCCTGAACCGCCTCGTCATCAATATCATGGATTTCGTAATATTATTTGTGAATAATTAATTATTGATTCATATGATGAGGAAAATATTGATTTTATGTGGATATAGATGGAGAAAATTTTTAATGTGACAATTGTTGAAAATTGAAATTTTATCTTTTTCGATAAAATAATTCATTTATATATATATAATATTATATTTTAATAATATAATAATGGTGATATTTTTACAACGTAATGTGGGATATATGAGTATACGAGGAGGAAGCGTATTTTTGTTGCAATAAATGTTTAAAACATGTTAAACATGTCTGTGGACCCATTTATCGATCGAATTTGATTATAAACCAAAAATCGCTTCGCTTATGGATTTTGGCCATTTTCTGTTTGGAATTTGGAGAAACTTTTTCTGCAAAGTTGTAGAGAATTGAATTTCCTATAAAAACTCGCGAGATTCGAATTTTCTGATAAAAGGGCTATTTATTATGAATTATTGAAGTTCAAAGTTCAAATAATTGATTTTTGGAAGTTTAAAATATTTAAAATAAGAAAACGTTTTTTTTTGGGTCTAATATGTGATTTGAATGGGTTGAATTCTAGATTTTCAGATTCAAGAATGTATGAGAAAATTTTGATATATATATATATATATATATATATATATATATTATATTAAATTTTCGCTTTGGTGTTCTAAGCAATTTCCTATAAATAAAGTGCTTAGGTTAGAATTGAAAATCACACCGTAAACTCAAGTTTTCTCTCTATATTATTGAGCGTATTCTTGTGAGTATTTTGAGTATACTTTGAGTATTGCTATACGGTGCAAGTTCAAGTCATAGCCTATATCCTGTTTCAACTAGTAAGTAATTGCTTTTCGAGGGTGTGGATGTTATTTTCTTCTCAAATGATATTATTTCTTCAATATCATTATGCCAAAATATTGGTTGGAAATTTTTATCAAATTTGGAACTTTTTTTATGTCTGGTTACTATTCATGAGTTACTATTCACGAAAGTTACTATTCATGAGTTACTATTCACGAGTTACTATTCATAAGGTTGAAGATGTTTTTTTTGTGAAATTTCTATCTTTTGGTGTCTGAGTTACTATTCACGATACCAAGACTATTCACGATATGGCACTATTCACGATATCAACGCACTATTCATTTAAAAATAAAATTCTTCTTTTGTCCAAAATATCTATTATGGATACTAGCTTTGATCAGATCCATGTTTTGATCATTCTTGAATTTTACACCACTATGATTATTTTTGAGGTATTTTGGACGTGGATAAAAAAAAGTACTAATCCTTAATCCTTAATCCTTGTCATTTTGTTTCACCGGATTCGCTTTTTTAAAAATATTTTCATCATCCTCGCCTTAAATAATGATATTATTGAATATCTTTGGCCTTCGTAGCAAAAGATGAATGAGTTATGATGAATATCTTTGGCCCAGAAGTGTAAAAAAGATGAATGATTTTGATGAATATCTTTGGTCCGTAGTGCAAAAGATGAATGATTTTGATGAATATCTTTGGTCTGAAGAGTAAAAGATGAATGGTGTGTTTAGATGAACATGACTAATCGTGAATGTCCTCGCCTCAGAAAGGCAAGGATGAATATATGATTCCGTATATATATTGATTGATGTTACAGGATAAAAATATTGATGATGAACTTTAAAATTCATACATGTAAGATAGTAGTTTGCATTCTCTACTTAACTCTTCTAATGAATTATTATTTCACGCTTAATATTGATTTAAAACTTGTTGTCTATTGTATTCTATTATATTTTTCCATGTTCAAGACTAACGATAATTTTGTTGTATATTATCTTAGTCATAATATTCTTTATCGGCTAGTCGAGCTCACCCTTTTCCTTTTTGTTCCATTTTTTCTTCTCGTGGAGGCGCAGAATATAAAGCAAGTACTTAGCCTGGGTAATGGAATGAAAGTTCTAGGAGAGTTGTTTAGAGTCCTCACCATTGTTGTAAAATAATGTATCAATAATTATGATGAGGATTTATTTTGTATGTGGATATTGTCTAGATGACAATATCTCAGATTTAAACTCATAAAGATATATGTTGTCGATTTTGCACGACAAATGTATTAATAAAGATGTAGTTATTTCGCACTCATGTATTTGGCGCACTTGTAATGGGTCGATGGAATGGACCTATTTTGGGGCGCCACATTCTAACAAATGGATCATACGCCTTTTGGTTTTAATAAATGAGATTCTATTAGACTTCATGGTGTTTGATAAAACCGAATGAATCTAAATCAGATCTTAATGAATGAATCAATGAAAAAGTTGTTTGATCATCGACATGTTTGAAATATCGTAATAACAAATTTTTATTATTTTACCCTCTAAAAAATTTTAATTTTTTTTGTAAATTTATTTAATATTACTTAATATAATAGTTAATTAACATTGTTAAAAAAAATTCATTCATCATTCATTCACTTGTTCAAGCCAAAAATGGGACAACTATTCACTGAAAATCGTCTCAATGATCAATTCCGCTTAGCCATTCGCATAATTTTTCAAAAAATAACGAACCGAATAATAAATTTAATTCCACACCATTCAAAAAAAAATTAACAAACAAATCCCTCAAAGATATATAAACCTTTCTACAATATTTCTACGATATATTATAATTTTTGTAAATATATAATTGATATTAATTAAACATCCTAATCATAAAGGGGAGGAAATAAATATATATTAAAATAATAAATAAATAAATAATGAGGTTTAAATAAATATAAATGATTAAACTTTAATTGCCAATCTTATTAAAATAATTAATGAGTTTTAAAATATAGTTCATTAATGAATGAATGTTAATTTATTTATTTATAATAAATACAATATGCCTAAATTACAATTCAAATAAATTTTTATCATTTTCTAAATTCTAAATATTTTACATTTCAATATGAATATTACAACTATAACTAGATCGAGAAAAAATAACGAAGTTTTAAAGTATAGTTGATTAATGAATGAATGCTAATTTATTTATTTTTAATAAATACAATAACCAATACTCTAAATTACAATTCAAATAAGTTTTTATCATTTTTAAATCTTAAATTTCAAAATGAATGCTCTACTTATTAATGTTTAGATGTCCATTAATAAGTAGATATTCATTTTATGTATGGACTAATATCAGAAGTGTGTGTGAATATTTATAATCTACAAATAGATTCAAAAGTTTACATTAAATATTTTATTTTTTCTCAAATACTTGATTAAAACTTTAATAATATGTTTATGGGAGTTTTGTTTTTATTTATCCTCAATTATACATAAATTACATAGTTATAAAAAATTTATTTTATTTCATTATATTTATGGAGAATGAGGTTATAATGTATGTGTGACAACTAGTTAATCCAACTTGATCCAAAATTGACATTGGGCTTACTTTTAAATATTTGGACTTCTTATTTCTAAATAATTGGGCAAATGAAAATAATAAATACCACCTCCAATTCGAAAATTCATTAACGTGAGTTAAAATATTTAACTCTCCTTCTAGATTAATTTTAAATTAATTCGACCTAACACATTTTAACAATAAAATTATATTGTCTATTAATCCTCGCCAATTCGACTTCACAAATAAATTTTGAAAGTAAAAAAAATTGTAACAAGCTAATAGATGTAGTTTTGTAAGTTAATATATATATATATATATATATATATATAATAATATAATTAATAACTCATTTAAGTTATTAATTAATAATTTAAAATATATAGTTAATAACGATAATTAATAACTATATATATAAGTTATTAATTAATAACTTCCATTCATTAATAACTTAAGTTATTAATTAATGTAAGTTATTAATGAACCGAAAAGCAAAGAATAATCTTTGAATTTAATGAAATTTAATGAAATTTAATTCTTTTTTTATAACTTTCTTAAAGTAAGCAATTAATAGGATTAATATTGAAAATATATCAAGGGCACATAAACCCGTTTTATAGGAGTAATTAATTGGAGTAATATTGAAATATTGTGCAAGTACTATTTAATCCCAATAAGAGTGAGATAATATTTCTCCAAGTCAATTATTAATTGAAAAAGAAAAGAGAAGAAAAGAAGTTACATGGCAATGAAAAACTTATCCTTGTGCTCTATTTTTGTCCTCTTTTGTTTGTTTGCTTGTTTCTACTGTGAAAATTTCAGTATGACCGGCGTAAGAGGAATTCGGTGTAAGTTTATAATTTCCCCTTATTTTTTTCGCTTTTTCCTTTTTTTCTATCACTTTTTTTTTAAATAAATTTTATCGGGTCATTTAACTTTTCATCCAATTTTATTCCAAAGACATACTAACAAATATAGTGCATTTACGCCTCTGCTTATTTGAAAGAATTATAATCCCGAGTGTATATTCTCATGTATTATAATCCCAAGACTACTAGTATTCATAGGATTAAATAATTATTCTTATATGTTTACATCATGTTAATGAATGTGATGCGATACTGGGCCCCACTTGGTGCGTGGCTAAGTTTACAATGACGTGACATCGCACTTCGTGCATTTTTAGACTTTTGTTGCCTTAACTGGATTGTGCCTTATACGGCTTGCTGGCATGTGTTATGAACCAAACAATCTAAGAGGCCATGGATCTGGGCTCTTGATCTTTATTATAGACCAATAGAAATTGCTTCTAATATTGGCATGTTTGGTTTATAAAGATCCTTGTAAGTCTCGATTATTAATCTCTATATGTATTTTTTTACTCGACAATACCAATCGGTGCAGCAATTGCTTTCATTAATCGAGAAAAAAAAAAACTAGTAATAGACATATATATATAATTTTGTATAATCAATTTCTAATTTTGTATTGATATGTGTGCAATTTTATGGAACTCATTATTATATTTAACTACATTGCAATATGAAGGGTGAAAATGCAAGGGCAAGGATAATTCCTTCCTACCAATAAGGTGGTATGGTTCAAGGGGAACAAATGTACCTTCTGCAGAAAATTGGAAATTAAATAAAAGAATTTGTTTGTTATGTAATCATTTTAATTTGGTGCAAATATTTACTATTCAATTAATAATACTTTTATTTGTTTATACAAACATACTGTTGAGGTGGGTTGGCTTTGACATACATACTTTTGATTAATTGAAACAAATATAATCCTTCAAAATAAGTACAATATGAATAGCTCAACAATGAGCAGCTAATTAGTGCAAAGAGTGAATTTATCATATAGTGATACAGAGAATTATTAAATAAATGTGTAGGACTATAAATATATAAAGGAACTTGCGTAATAACATCATTATAGTGATATACTGAGAAAATTACTACTCCCTCAACATAAGAAGTTAATTTACGATATTTAATTTAAATTTAAAATAGATTAATTTATTCGATTTTAATCATCATAACTACGAATATTTTAATATATTTAAAAGATATTACTATTTGCATGATTTATTATTTCTAAGTCTAATTGAAACACATTAGATTTGAATTTTAAAATATTTTAAATGGGCAATATAAAATTAATAATATATTTTAGAAAAGCTAGAGCAGTTACCAAATAATAAAATGGTGGTACCTTCTCAGTCCTATATATTTAGACCTTTTAACTCTTTTAGGAAATTTTATACTTTTTTATTGCATGGGTTATAAAAATTTTGCATTGATAATTTTATAACTTTTATTGTATTAGTTAATACAACATTTTTTATAATCCATGCATGCAATAAAAAGTTATATGAATTTACTATGGTGAAGTTGGTGTCATAGAATCTTTTTCATGAAAACATTAGCTTGAAAGGAAAAGGAAAGAATTGGAAATTAATTAATCTCTTTCTTTCATTTAATTTCGGTCTTAATAAATCGTAGTTTAGTGGTAAGACATATCGATTAGTTGACAAAACCCTTTTGGTACTTGATCAACCATGTTTTAGTGAGTCATGATATATAATTAGGAGTAGGTAGCTCATTTTTGTGGGTATTAATTTTTTTTTCTTAAGGTGTGTGAAATTTCAAAGAGCCACATAAAGTACATGTTTTGTTTTCAACTTGTGCTAAGATCATGAATTTAACCTTTGATTTGAACATATCTATTAGGGTAGGTTCCAAAGAAAAGTGAGGATTATCGAGCTTACAACATTTTTAATAATTTTTTTAAAAAAAAAAACTTTAAAGTGCTAGCAAGATCATCATGATCATATTCTTCATAATCAAATCCTTAACTACACTCTCCGTCCCCAAAAAAACAAGATTAATATTTAATTTTTAAATTTAATTTAAAATTGACATGATTCATTTAGATTTTAAAAAATTAAATCTTGTCAATATAGAACTTTTACATCGTTAAAAATAGTTTTTCGACTATATTTTTGTTACTCCACCCACTTCATAAAGTATTCTACCTAGTTTAACGACAGCTACCTAATATTTAGGACATCATTTCACGTCTATGATTTTCATAATTTTATTAAAACGGATAATTTTAAGTTTAAAAATATTTTAAATTGACTTCAAAAGTAGTCAATTTTGATTCAATACTTTAAAAAGAAAGGAGTAGTTCGTTTAGTGTCCAGAGTGCCTGAAAATTTTGTGACTTGTATTTGAAAAATGAAACTGATGGATGAATTTAAAGCTGGTAATAACTTGACTCAACTATCTATCTAGCTATTATTAAAGTCGATAAAGCCCCTTCATAGAAAGATTGCAGTGAGTTATGGGCGTCCAGTTAGTACTACTGCTGCAGAACAACCTAATTAATAATGGAAATGCCTTAAAACCCTTTCATAATACATGCAATACTAGCTCTTGCAGTTGGGCTAGCTAGCTTAGAAAAGATGACTAATAAAATGCAACTCTCTCATGTGTTTGTGTCCCAGTGATATTTTTTCCTCAACTTTGATGAATTAGTAATTCCTCCTCAAAGTACAATTATTAGTGTAAAATAATAGTACTTTTTAAAGGTATAAACTGACCCAAAGGTATAGTTTTGCATTATTACTTATATCACCAGTTAGCGATTTGCTATACTCAGAAGTTAGGTACTCCATCCCGTCCTTAATATAAGTCGTTTTAGAGTTGTGTACTATTATTAAAGAAATGATTGTATAACATTAAATATAATATCAATTGTCTATATTGTCCTTTGTATTGGAAAAATAGACTTGTTATTTATTGGACAAAAATAGTGAAAGAACAAAAATTATATTTAATACTTTGGGGTAATATTGGAAACTAAGCAATTAATGCTTTACATAAAATTCTCAAACGTCTTATATTAAAAGGCAAAAATATATGATCTCTAAAAACGAGATTTATATTAAGTGACGGAATGAGTACCATATTTGTAAAAAAGTGATAAATTTAAAGTACAGTTTTGCATTTTAATCAATCTAGGAATTAAGATGGACTCAACCTTTATTTACCATATATGCATTTACTTCTACTTTTTTTACAGCTAGGTTTTCATTATTACGTGCTAAGAATTCTCATTAATTTATACCCCTTAATTAGGGCCCTCCAGATCTTAAACAGGAAACATCCCTTCTATATAACTGGGACTTAATTTCTTCATGAGTAACCACAAAGAGGAGAGAGATGGAGAGAGTTACTAGAGTAGTGTTGGTGATGGTCACTGTGTTTCTTGTGGTCTTCGGATCGGACGGTGTGGAAGGAGGAAGGAAGATGAAGAGCAAAGAGAAAGTTGATGAGCCTGAAAACTTTACTGAAGTTTTGGTGGGACTTTGCCAGGTCCAATAACTGGAACCTTTCAAAGCCCTGGATTCACTGGAACTTTCCCAGCCCTGGCGGTTTAGGGTTCGGGTCTTCGAGCTTTTGTTCCTTCCCTGGAATAAGGTGCAGCTGGCCACCAACCCCGGTCAAGCCGACTAATTAAGAGTGTGGCATCGATCGCCATGAGAGAGTGATGTATCTAGACGTGTGAGTGTTAGTCTGGTTGTTGTGTGTATCCCGTTTTAATAGTCTGGTTTTATGCATGTGTTTTAGGGTTAGCTAGGCAGTACATAAACAAGAATAATGGAACGAATAAAAGAAAGGAAACAATAGAGACGAGTGTAATCGCAAATTTGGAAATAGAGCAGCCTTCAGTACTAAGTTTTCTTCACTTATGAATCTATCTATATGTACATGTACAGCATGAATCTATCTTGTGCAGTCACTGGTGTGTTCTTGCCTTGTGTATCTCCTTTGCATCTTCCTGCATATTTGCAAACATTGTAGCAACCAAATGGGCTGGCTATTGCAAGATCAATAGAAAAAAAATATAAGAAAAAAAAAAAAAGGGCAGGCTAGCTTAAATGGTTCCGCTCATCATCGCATTCTTTTGAATTTGAATTCTTGAATTCAAAATCAACCTAAGAATCTAACATAAGATGGTGCAGGCCAAAGCAGACCGACTTCAGAAACCTGTCCCCGTCAATACTTCAGATTAAAAAACTACAACTCCAAACTATTTGATTGGTTTTGTTGAGTGAGTAGCAAGGGGATGGAAGATCTCCACTCATTTCATTCATTCAGTGCCTGCGGTGAGGCACAACCCACAACAAATGAAGGGGGAAAGCTTGCTTTGCTTGTTGTAGCCCTATTTTAGTTTACAAGGCTTGGTAAGCATGAGCTATTTAAGTAGGCTCGAGAAGGGTTATACACATATACTTAAATGCCTCTGAAGAGTTGAGAAGCATTTCAAGGCTCGAGAAGGGTTTGCAAACTCGAGTGATACCTTCATATTCTGAAATACCAGGAGATGGATCCATATACACATCTTCTGTAAGGTCTTCATGCATGAATGCATTTTTGACATCGAATTAGAGTAAAGGCCAATCTTTATTAGTCGCTAAAGACAAAAGAACTCTCACAAGATTGAGTTTAGCAACTGAGCAAAAGTTTCTTGATAATCAATCCCATAAGATTCGTGTACCCTTTGACAACAAGTCTCGCCTTGTATCTTTCAATAGTTCCATCTTCATTGTTTTTGGCAGCAAAGACCCATCGATATCCCACAGTTTTTTTTCCTGTTGGAAGGATAACAAGATCCCATGTACCATTTCTTTTTAGAGCCTCCATTTCCTCGCACGCCATTTTGCAAATCCAATGAGGATCCGCATAAAGCTTCTGTAATGTACTAGGAATAGAGATAGAGGATAAGTTACACACATAAGATGCATATGAGGCAAACAACTTGTGAGATGAGATATGATTACTTATTGGGTATTTCACTTTGGCTTTTGGATCGGGTTCATATTTAGCAGCTGGAATCCCACGGGTAGATCGTGGTGGAAGTGCATGATGAACAAGGTTAGATGGCAAACTAATTTCAGAAGAATTTTCGGGTTGTACCTGTAGGGTTGTTGGTGATGACTCTGGAGAGGAGTTGGCCGGTGCATTAGGAGGTAATGTACTATCAAGAGGTTGTGGAGACTTTTCACAATGATCATTAGAGTCTTGTGAACAAGAATCGGACTCAGAGGTGTGTCCATGGATGTGTCTATAGTGGAGGTGTCCTCGCCCAACGGTCCACTCAGTGGGTAGAGTTGCTAATTTTTAGATCAAAACACAAGACATCATCATGAATTACAAATTGTCGAACATCTTGAGGACAAGTAGGCTTTAAACTGGAAGAGAGTAATAAAATTTTGACTCATCAAAGATAACACATCCATAGAGGTATAGAATCGAAGCGAGTCTCCTGGGATGATAGCATTTATAACCTTTTTAGTAGACGATAACCAACAAAGACACATTTTAAAGCTCTTGACTCAAGTTTCGAATTCGATGTTGAGGTGAAAGGTGTACATAAGCTACACATCCAAAGATACGAGGCATCAATTTAACCAACGCACTAAGCATGCAATGATCGTGAGGACATCAAGTCGTTGGAAGGATATGGTACTAGAAGGTGTACGATTAATCACATAAACAATTTGAATCCGAGAGCCTCTCCCAACAAGTAAGTATTTACACTACTTTCAATTATTCTTGTGGGATGACCTCAAGTAATTGTTCGATTTTTCCATTGAGCTACTCCATTTTGTTGAGGAGTCTCTCGGCGTGATTTTTATGAATAATACCCTTTTTAATGTAAAAGCATTAACTCTCTCTTGAAATATTCACATCCATTATCCTGAACGTACCACTTTAATAGATTCACAAATTGGGTGAGTACAGATTTAATAAAAGAGACGGAAAATTGAACAAACATCACTCTTCTTACGCTTTAGCAAGTATACCCAAGTCATTCGAGTACAATCATCCACAAAGGTAATAAACCATTTCATTCCATTATTCGGGGAAGGCGGGGAGGGACCCCATACATCCGAATGTACTAATGAAAGCGGTGTAGCAACTTTATTAGAAGACAAAGGAAATACAACACGATGACTTTTTAGCCATAACACATGTCTCACAAATGAAGTCCGAAGGTTATAATTAGCAAATAAAGATGGAAATAATCGCCTAAGATATCCAAATAATGGATGACCAAGCCGCTTATGCCACAACAAAATTCTGCGATATTGTCCAATTGATTTGTACTCTTCGTATATGCTAGACTATGGTAAACTTCGATGATGTTCCACCTCTAGATAGTACAATCCTCCCTCGTTGTCTACCACCGCCAATCCCTCCTTGGTATGTATGTGTTTGAAAAATACAATGAATAGATAAAACAAAGCCACACTGATTAAAGGGCCTTGGTTATCGACTAATGGAAGCAGATTACATGTAAGGGATGGAACATATAGTACATTAGAGAGAGAAAGTGGATGATAAAGGAACATTACCAACATTTAAGAATAGGATGACACACCATTGGCATTAGTAATAACTAAGCTAGAATGTGAAGGGATAAAAACTAAATTTTGAAGAATCCTGAGTCGTATGATCATTTGCACTTCGTAATGTCAATTATCCGATCACTATTTTTAGTA
Source organism: Panax ginseng (assembly GCA_020205605.1). Lineage (NCBI taxonomy): Eukaryota > Viridiplantae > Streptophyta > Magnoliopsida > Apiales > Araliaceae > Panax > Panax ginseng. Next base: position 94,003,905 of record CM035141.1, on the reverse strand, counting down.
CATGAAAAGAGCTAAGAAATGAGTTATTAGTCATACCGGTTTGTGTAACTAATCCTATAGAAGATGAAAACATTGTTGTTGTAGAAAGTGTTGGCGGAAGTTTTCTTTCTTTACGTATGCCACCGGGATAACCGCTATGAAGTTTGAAGCACGATCGACAACATGGTTATCACCATTTAAAAGTAAAGTACATTTGCGTGTCCTTTCTTATGGTCTTGTCGTGGATTAATCCTCTAGTAGGCATAGCAAGTACCATTAGTAGTATATTACGCCCATCGCTAAGCATCTTGACGGTTTGCCTCAACACAAACCATAACATAAGCAACTTGAAGATTTGGAAGAGAGTGCAATTGGCAGAAGTGCGGTCCACGAACCCCATCCGGTGATGAGTCCAAACCCGACCTAAAAAATATAAACACATTGAGAATTAACCTTAGTGGTATATATCTCAATGTTAGCTTTATACTTCATTGCACAATCATCTATAGCATCGATCTCACGGCAAAGTTTTTTGTAATTTTCCTACAAAAAAATAATAGAACCACCATTTTGTGTAACGAGATTACCTGCAAAGATAAGCCCGATATGATTTTGAGGCATCTTGATCAGATGAGTATGTTTGTTTAGCCGTATCCCAAATTTCCTTTCTTTGTGATGGTTAAATTGTAAAGAAAATGGATCTCCGATGTCTTTGTTCATTGCATCAGAGTAACCATGATTTGATCGCGCAATTTTCATCTTCTCATGCTTCATATTCTTGAGAATTGGTATTCTCGGTCTCGACCTTTTGAACTGAAATAAATCTAACGATTTACCGCGAATTTTATTTTGTGCATTCAAAGCCCATTCCACATAATTGGTGCCATCAAGTTTATTTAGAGTAAGCGAAGAAGAGACGTCTAGCATATGTAGTCTTTGGTAAAGCTAGGAATTATTTTTGCATTCCTGGTAACAACACCATCATCAATGGTAGGAGTAGTCATGATGGGTGGTTAGGAAAAATTATGATGAAAAAAAACACAAAAAGAACAACCTCCGGTTCTTGGATAAAGATAAAGATAATCATGTTTTCATCAGCGGTCCGATCATGCCATAAAACAATTCATCTTTGCCTTTCTGGCCAAAGAGAATCCATAGCCATAATCATACCAAAATTGTCCATCAATGTACTACGGCCAATGAGGGACTTTTTTCTACATCATTTGTAACATTACGGTACGACGTGATTACAAGAATAATCACAGTCATAATCATACCAAGTCCATCTATGCACTACATGCCACGCATGCGACTTTCAACAAAAATATAAACATGAGGATGATGACAATGATATAAGAATTCAATAAAAACAAGTTCAAGAATTAATTTATCTAGAACTCGATAACGTTTGAAATTGTCAACATGATCTTTGTTTTGTAGAGTAAAATTCAAGAATGCTTTCGGAAGAATATTTTCAGCAAAAGATCTTTGGATAAAGCGCAAATATCAAGGATATTCCACAAATTTCATGGAGTATAGAAGTCAAAGTTTTAACCAACTGAGTATAATAAAGAATGGAATAACAAAAGAAATCACCGTAAATGCGATGAAATAGAGCAACCGCAGGTTATTTCAATAGAATAATAAATAACGGAACTGGTCCCGGCGTAAAAGCGATGCATTGTGAGGATATTCTAACGAATAATAAAGGATGGAACGGTCCCAGGCGTAAGCGCATGCATGACAGGATATTAAAACGAATAATAAATAATGGAACCAAGTCCCGGTAACGTACAGCCTTGATACGAGGATATTAAAGCAGAATAATAAAAGAACGGAATATTAGAAGAATTTTTACCAAGTATAGGGTATTCCGCGTATCTGAGTTATTCTAACGAATAATAAAGAATGGAATAATGAAGTTCTCTTCACGAATACAAAAGAAATAATAACCATTTACGGGTAAACTAAATAATATTTCCTACCTTAGAAATCGGATATTGGAAAAGTAAAGTAACAAAATACTTTTTTCTTTCTCTCTATAGTTTCTCTCTCTAGAGTTTCGATAAATTATTTAAGAAATAATGAAGGAATGAGCTTATTTATAAGAAAATGGAATGAATAGTAACTAATTCATGAACGGTCCAGATTGATTTACTATTAAACGGACGGTCCATATTGGTTTACTATTAAAACTTAAAACAACGGTCCATACTAATTTAATATTAAAACTTTAAACCAGCGATCCATATTGATTTACTATTATAACTCCACCAGCGGTCCATATTGACTTACTATTATATCTTCAACCAACAGTTTGAAAAATTATAACGTCTCTCATGGAATAATATTGTACTCGAATACCCGAATGCACAATACTTTTAGAGTGAATAGTAGCAAGGGTGAATAGTAACTTTCGTGAATAGTAACTTATGAATAGTAACTCGTGAAACGATCTCAAACCACGAAAAGTATGTCCGAATACTGATTGAACAATATATCATATTATCACGGATGATCTTTATAACAATAATTGAATCAATAATATGAGAGAGATATGATGCAACAATTCATCAGAATAAATGAATTGAATATACTGAGTGACTTCTCACATAAGCATCAATAATCAATCTACAGTGTACTCTTATGCGACCACGTGTATTCTTGTACTTTTAACATCAAAGGGTGTTTCAACAAGTATGGTAAAACTTCAGCCCGTTATTTTCATAAAGCATGTTTTTATCGTTTTTCTGTCCGACAATAATTACATTATGGGGTCCACTAATGATTATCTTAGTCGTCTGAGATATTCACGACAAAAAGAATATTCCCAGACCAAACTAATATTATATAACAACTTGTGTATGTTGCAAAATTTATAAAATTACCCACAATTATAACATTATATCAAATCCACACCATAATATTTAAAAAAAATATTTCGAGAAAATTAAATATTTATTCATAAAATTTGAGGGACTCACATAATATATATATATATATATATATAAGTTATTAACTATATATATAATATATATTTAATAACTTCATTTAAGTTATTAATTAATAATTTAAAATATATAGTTAATAACGTATAATTAATAACTATATATATATAAGTTATTAATTAATAACTTCCATTCATTAATAACTTGAGTTTTATTAATTAATGTAAGTTATTAATGAACTGAAAAGCAAGAATAATCTTTGAATTTAATGAAATTTAATTCTTTTCTTTATAACTTTCTTAAAGTAAGCAATTAATAAGATTAATATTGAAAAATATATCAAGGGCACATAAACCCGTTTTATAGGAGTAATTAATTGGAGTAATATTGAAATATTATGCAAGTACTATTTAATCCCAATAAGAGTGAGATAATATTTCTCCAAGTCAATTATTAATTGAAAAGAAAAGAGAAGAAAAGAAGTTACATGGCAATGAAAAACTTATCCTTGTGCTCTATTTTTGTCCTCTTTTGTTTGTTTGCTTGCTCTACTCCGTGAAAATTACCTTATGGATTCAAGCGAAGAGGTCGGTGTAAGTTTATAATTTCTCTTATTTTTTCGTTTTCCTTTTTTCTATCACTTTTTAAAATAAATTCTTATCGAGTCATTTAACTTTCTTCCAATTTTATTCAAAGACATACTTAACAAATATAGTACATTTACGTCATGTTTATTTGAAAGAATTATAATCCAGTGAGTATATTCTCATGGATTATAATCCTAAGACTACTAGTATTCATAGGATTAAATAATCACGCAGTTATATGTTTACATCATGTTAATGAATGTGATGCGAGATACCACTCCCACTTGGTGTGTGGCTAAGTTTAGTTCTGACAGAATCTTGCACTTGAGCATTTTTAGACTTTTGTTGCTCTCAATTGGATTGTGCCTTGCTATACTACTGGCTAGTATGGCAAAATGTTATGAACCAAACAATCTAAGAGGCCATGGATCTTGGGCTCTTGATCTTTATTATAGGACCACCAAAATTGCTTTCAGAATATTGGCATGTTGGTTTATAAAAGATCCTTGTAAGTCTCGATTATTAATCTCTATATGTATTTTTTATTCGAGCAATATCAATAAGCATGTCTTTGCTTCAAATGGCGAGGAAAAAAAAACTAGTAATAATATATATATATAATTTTGTATAAGCGAATTTCTAATTTTGTATTGATGTGCAAACTTATAGGAATCTTTTATATTTAACTACATTGCCGGATGAAGAATTGAAAATGCAAGGGCAAGGATAATTCCTTCCTACCAATAAGGTGGTATGGTTCATGGGAAAATATGTACACATTTCGCATAAAATTGGGATTTAAATAAAAGAGTTTGTTTTGTTATGTAAGCATTTTAATCTGGTAAAAATATTTACTATTCAATTAATAATACTTTTATTTGTTTATACAAACATCTTTATTTGTTGAGGTGGGTAGGCTTTGACATACATACTTTTGATTAATTGAAACAAATATAATCCTTAAAAATAAGTACAATGTTTGAATGATCATAATTGCACAATTTATCTTTATATTAGGGATAATCACTCCATTATTATAGGAGAAGATTACTCCTAATCACATATTCTAATGAAACTAATGAGTTTTTGAAGTAGATCTAATTAAAATATAAAATTTAAGATTTTTTAATAGGTAAAAGACAATAAATAAGTATCCACCACGGTAAAAAATATCAAGATTAGACATTTAAAAACTTGAAAATGATGATTTTTGAGGAAACAAGTATATAGGTTAATCTATTGATTAAACATTGTTTAATGGTGCTCGATTTTGAAGAAAATTCTTAGAAAATGATGATTTTGTACCCAGATTAGTTAGGGTTTGAAGAGGAGATGAAGAGAAGGAAAGAAATAGTATGAGAGAGAGGCGAGGCTAAAGTGAATTACATTTCTTCCTTTTGTATTTTTTTCTCATAATTGCTAATCGAGCGAATTAAGTAAGGTCCTAGATTTGATCGGATGGTTGCGAGGGACGAAACTAATGCATGGTTGCAGGGGGCCAGTGGCCCCTCAAGATCTGATTTTTTTTGTTACTAAGTGATGTGAACAATTTTTAAGCCCACTTGTTCAATAATATATTTTACGAGTTTGATGTCTCTGACATCAAGAATTTCAAAAAGTTGTCCACTATTTACGATCTCATCAATGGTTGGTGAAAACAAGAAAGTCAACAATCTATCCACTCAATCGATAGAGTGATCGAACTGTTCTAACTCTTCCAATTTCTCTTGCAACTACAGAGAAGTGCATTTTCAACTATGAGTCTTGTCATTAAATTTCATAGATGGATTTTGTGATTTGAAAAAGAAGCGTCAGATTGCAATTTTGACGAAGATATGTTTTAAAAGACTTTTTATTGCGATGTTTTGTTGTCTTTGGTAAAGCAAATCTATTACTACATTATCTTTGTTTTAGTAAAAATGTGTTTTGTAATGGTGGAACTTTACTTTTTAATTATGAATATATATTATGTTGTTAAAAATTCTTGACCCCAAGATCAAATCCTAGTTTAAGTCCACTCGGATGGTTGGGGATGATATTTAGTGGAATCCATGTGTATTGCATTGGTTGGTTCTCGAAGGTTAGTGGAGGATCAAGCGATTCTAATGATTGGATCATATGCCTTTTAGTTATAACCGGTGAGATTCTATTAGACATGGTGGTGTTTAATAAAAACTGAATGAATCGAATGAAATTTGAATCTGAATGAAAAAAAATTGTTTGATCATTAACATGTTTGAAATATCATAATAACAAATTTTTATTATTTTACCCTCTAAAAATTTTAATTTTTTTGTAAATTTATTTAATATTACTTAATATAATAGTTAATTAACATTGTTAAAATAAACATTCATCCATTTCATTCGACCATTGTTCAAGCCAAAAAATGGGACAACTATTCACCCAAATCGCCCTCTAATGATTGGATTAGGTTTAGCCATTCGAGGACAATTTTTCAAAAAATAAGCGCACTGAATAATTGGAACTCGATTACCATTCAAAGAAAAAAATTAACAACAGATTCCTCAAAGTATATATAAACCTTCTACAATATTTCTACGATGTATATTATAATTTTGTAAATATATAATTGATATTAATTAAACATCCACAATCATAAAGGAGAAATAAATATATATTAAAATAATAAATAAATAAATAATGAGGTTTAAATAAATATAAATGATTAAACTTTAATTGCTAATCTTATTAAAATAATTAATGAGTTTTAAAATATAGTTCATTAATGAATGAATATTAATTTATTTATTTATAATAAATACAATAATCAATACTCTAAATTACAATTCAAATAAATTTTTATCATTTTTCGAAATTCTAAATATTTTACATTTCAATATGAATATTACAACTATAACTAGATTGAGAAAAATAATAAAGTTTTAAAGTATAGTTGATTAATGAATGAATGCTAATTTATTTATTTTTAATAAATACAATAACCAATACTCTAAATTACAATTCAAATAAGTTTTTATCATTTTTAAATCTAAATTTCAAAATGAATGCTCTACTTTATTAATGTTTAGATGTCCATTAATAAGTAGATATTCATTTTATGTGTATGACTAATCTTTGTAGTGTGTGTGAATATTTATAATCTACAAATAGATTCAAAAGTTTACATTAAATATTTTATTTTTCTCAAATACTTGATTAAAACTTTAATAATATGTTTATGGGAGTTTTGTTTTTATTTATCCTCAATTATACATAAATTACATAGTTATAAAAAAATTTATTTTATTTCATTATATTTATGGAGAGTGCAGGGATTATAATGTATAAATGTGACAACTAGTTAATCCAACTTGATCCAAAATTGACATTGGGCTTACTTTAAATATTTGGACTTCTTATTTCTAAATAATTGGGCAAATGAAAATAATAAATACCACCACCAATTCGAAAATTCATTAACGTGAGTTAAAATATTTAACTCTCCCTTCTAGATTAATTTTAAATTAATTTGACCTCAATACATTTTAACAATAAAATTATATTGTCTATTAATCCTGCCTCCAAACTTACAAATAAATTTTGAAAGTAAAAAAAAAATTGTAACAAGCTAATAGATGTAGTTTGTAAGTAATATATATATATATATATATATATATATATATATAAGTTATTAACTATATATATAATAATATAATTAATAACTCATTTAAGTTATTAATTAATAATTTAAAATATATAGTTAATAGCATTATAATTAATAACTATATATATAGTTGTTATTAATTAATAACTTCCATTCATTAATAACTTAAGTTATTAATTAATGTAAGTTATTAATGAACCGAAAGCCAAAAGAATAATCTTTGAATTTAATGAAATTTAATGAAATTTAATTCTTTTCTTTATAACTTTTCTTAAAGTAAGCAATTAATAGGATTAATATTGAAAATATATCAAGAGGCACATAAACTTGGTTTTATAGGAGTAATTAATTGGAGTAATATTGAAATATTGTGCAAGTACTATTTAATCCCAATAAGAGTGAGATAATATTTCTCCAAGTCAATTATTAATTGAAAAAAAAGAGAAGAAAAGAAGTTACATGGCGATGAAAAACTTATCCTTGTGCTCTATTTTTTGTCCTCTTTGTTTGTTTGCTTGCTACCTGCATGAAAATTACCTTGTATGAATTTGGGCGAGAAGAGGTAAAGGTGTAAAGTTTATAATTTCCCCTTCTATTTTTAGCTTTTCCCTTTTTTCTATCACTTTTTTAAAATAAATTCTTATCGGGTCATTTAACTTTTCTTCAATTTTATTCAAAGACATACTAACAAATATAGTACATTTCGTCGTGTTTATTTGAAAGAATTATAATCCTAGAGTGTATATTCTCATGGATTATAATCCCAAGACTACTAGTATTCATAGGATTAAATAATCACGAGTTATATGTTTACATCATGTTAATGAATGTGATGTATACCGACTCTACACTTGGTGTGTGGCTAAGTTTACAATGACGATGAATCTATCGCACTTGGGCATTTTAGACTTTTGTTGCTCTCAATTGGATTGATCAGCGCTATACTACGGTGGCATGTGTTATGAACAAACAATCGTAAGAGGCCATGGATCTTGGCTCTTGATCTTTATTATAGGACCACCAAGAATTGCTTCTCGAATATTGGCATGTTGGTTTATAAAGATCCTTGTAAGTCTCGATTATTAATCTCTATATGTATTTTTTATTACGACAATATCAATCGGCATATCTTTGTTTCATTAATCGAGGAAAAAAAAACTAGTAATGAGACATATATATATAATTTTGTATAAATGAATTTCTAATTTTGTATTGATGTAATGCTAGCTTATAGGGAACTTTTATATTTAACTACATTAGATGAAGGGTGAAAATGCAAAGAAGCGAGGATAATTCCTTCCTACCAATAAAATTGGTATGGTTCATGGGGAAAATATGTACATTACGCATAAAATTGGGATTTAAATAAAAGAGTTTGTTTGTTATGTAAGCATTTTAATGCAGTGTGAAATATTTACTATTCAATTAATAATACTTTTATTTGTTTATACAAACATCAATACATTGAGGTGGGTAGGCTTTGACATACGTACTTTGATTAATTGAAACAAATATAATCCTTAAAAATAAGTACAATGTTTGAATGATCATAATTGCACAATTCTATCTTTATATTAGGGGGATAATCACTCCACCCATTATTATAGGAGAAGATTACTCCTAATCACATATTCTAACGAAACTAATGAGTTTTTGAAGTAGATCCCTAATTAAAATATAAAAATTTAAGATTTTTTAATAGGTAAAAAGACAATAAATAAGTATCCTACAAGAAAAAATATCAAGATTAGACATTTAAAAACTTCAAAATGATGATTTTTGAGGAAACGAAGTATATAGGTTAATCTATTGATTAAACATTGTTTAATGGGTGTCGATTTTGAAGAAAATTCTTAGAAATGATGATTTTGTACCGATTAGTTAGGGGTTTGAAGAGGAGATGAAGAGAAGGAAAGAGACCGTATGAGATGAGAGAGGAGACGAGGCTAAAAGTGAATTACATTTCTTCCACTTTTGTATTTTTCTCATAATTGCTAATCGAGCGAATTCGTAAGGTCCTAGATTTGATCGAGATGGTTGAGGGGACGAAACTAATGCATGGTTGCGAGGGCCATGGCCCCCTCAAGATCGATTTTTTTGTTACTAAGTGATGTGAACAATTTTTAAGCCCACTTGTTCAATAATATATTTTCACGAGTTTGATGTACTACTGACATCAAGAATTTCAAAAGTTGTCCACTATTTACGATCTCTGTCAATGGTTGGTGAAAACAAAGAAAGTCAACAATCTATCCACTAATCGATAGAGTGATCAGAACTTGTTCTAACTCTCTTCCAATTTCTAACGCAACTCAGAGAAGTGCATTTCGACTATGAGTCTTGTCAAATTTCATAGATGGATTTCGTGATTTGAAAGAAGCGTCGGGTGTGATTTTGGCGAAGATATGTTTTAAAAGACTTTTTTGCGATGTTTTGTTGTCTTTGGTAAAAGCAAATCTATTACTACATTATCTTTGTTTAGTAAAATGTGTTTTGTAATGGTGGAACTTTACTTTTTAATTATGAATATATATTATGTTGTTAAAAATTCTTGACCCCCGAAGATCAAATCTAGTTTCGTCCACGGATGGTTGGGGATGATATTTAGTGGAATCCATGTGTATTGTGCATTGGTTGGTTCTCAAGGTTAGTGGAGGATCAAGCGGTCTAACGATTGGATCATATGCCTTTTGGTTATAACGATCGAGATTACATTAGACTCGGGTTGTGTGTTTAAAAAGCTAATGAATCTGAATGAAATGAATCACGAATGAAAAAATTGTTTGATCATTAACATGTTTGAAATATCATAATAACAAATTTTATTATTTTACCTCTAAAAATTTTAATTTTTTTTGTAAATTTATTTAATATTACTTAATATAATAGTTAATTAACATTGTTAAAATAAACATTCATCCGCTCATTCGACTTATTCGAGCCAAAAATGGGACAACTATTCAAATTTAAATAAATCTGAATGATTGACCCGATTTTAGCTATTCGGACACAATTTTTCAAAAATAAATCAAGTATTTGAATAAATTTGAATCGGTCGACCATTCAAATAAAAAATTAACAAGCAGGTCCTCAAAGTGTATATAAACCTTCTACAATATTTCTACGATATATTATAATTTTTGTAAATATATAATTGATATTAATTAAACATCCTAATCATAAAGGAGGAAATAAATATATATTAAAAATAATAAATAAATAAATAATGAGGTTTAAATAAATATAAATGATTAAACTTTAATTGCCAATCTTATTAAAATAATTAATGAGTTTTAAAATATAGTTAAATTAATGAATGAATGTTAATTTATTTATTTATAATAAATACAATAATCAATACTCTAAATTACAATTCAAATAAATTTTATCATTTAGAAATTCTAAATATTTTACATTTCAATATGAATATTACAACTATAACTAGATTGAGAAAAAATAGCGAGTTTTAAAGTATAGTTGATTAATGAATGAATGCTAATTTATTTATTTTAATAAATACAATAACCAATACTCTAAATTACAATTCAAATAAGTTTTTATCATTTTTAAATCCTAAATTTCAAAATGAATGCTTCTGCTTATTAATGTTTAGATGTCCATTAATAAGTAGATATTCATTTTATGTGTATCGGACTATCTTTTGTAGTGTGTGAATATTTATAATCTACAAATAGATTCAAAAGTTTACATTAAATATTTTATTTTTCTCAAATACTTGATTAAAACTTTAATAATATATGTTTATGGGAGTTTTGTTTTTTATTTATCCTCAATTATACATAAATTACATAGTTATAAAAAAATTTATTTTATTTCATTATATTTATGGAGAGTCAGGGAAGTTATAATGTATGTGTGACAACTAGTTAATCCAACTTGATCCAAAAATTGACATTAGGGCTTACTTTAAATATTTGGACTTATTTCTAAATAATTGGGCAAATGAAATAATAAATACCACCTCCACTAGAAAATTCATTAGCAATGAGTTAAAATATTTAACTCTCCTTCTAGATTAATTTTAAATTGATCTGACCTAACACATTTAACAATAAAATTATATTGTCTATTAATCACCGCCTCCAGAAACTTCACAAATAAATTTTGAAAGTAAAAAAATTGTAACAAGCTAATAGATGTAGTTTGTAAGTTAATATATATATATATATATATATATATATATAAGTTATTAACTATATATATAATAATATAATTAATAACTCATTTAAGTTATTAATTAATAATTTAAAAATATATAGTTAATAACATATATAATTAATAACTATATATATAAGTTATTAATTAATAACTTCCATTCATTAATAACTTAAGTTATTAATTAATGTATAGTTATTAATGAGCAAAAGCAAAGAATAATCTTTGAATTTAATGAAATTTAATGAAATTT